>VXAK01005295.1:152615-206851 GCA_013399435.1 Arenaria interpres | reverse complement strand
TTTTTTTTTTTTTTTGGCAAACTCAGAATTTCCTTCCTGATAAAAAACGGATGGCGGGCGCCCCGATTGGGCGCCGTGTTGGGGAGGATGTGACATCAGGCACATCTCTCGCTTCGCTGGATCGCTGGCTGCCTCCCAGGGCAGCCGGGGAGCTGTTTCGTTAAATCCCAACCCAGGTACTCGAGTTTCTGCACAAACGCTGCCTACACCACGTCCCGGTCTGCTGCAAGGTCTGTTCGGCTTGTGCGTGCAGAGTCTGCTTAATAAATTACTCCCACTGCCAGGGGCTCACCGGGGACGATGGAATTTGAACTCTCGAGACCAACTACTAAGTGAAAAAACAGAAATTGGACAGACGGAGCTGAGATGGATGATGAGGAAACAAATCAAAACGCCAGCAAATTGCAGGGAGCCGGAGACCAGGCATCTGCAACATCTCTATCAAACCCGCTGATGAGGGGTAAGTAACGCTCCTGCCTCGCCACAAGACTTTGCCTCTGCCAGCAGCCGCAAAGGGCAGAGTCAGACTACGGTGGTGTGCTTCTCCTGAGGTCCTGCTACCAGGGCAGGTCTGCACTCAGTCCCACACAACGTCCCCATGCCCTCACACTCCAGAAGGGGTTTTAATAAGCTATTCTTATTTAATACCGAATTTTTGGGGTCTTTTTTTGGTGTTTCACAGAAAAGAGTGTCTGATTCTCTACTGCAGTTTGTACAAGCAGAAACAAATGCAGTATTTGAACCGCAGCACGCTGAAGTAGAAGTTGCAATGTGGCATGTTTGATTTAGATTAGTGCCAGCTGGAAACTCAGCACTGGCTCAGTTCCTCTTTTCTTTCTTTTCCTTTCCTTCCTCCTTCTTTTCCTGCTTTTTTTCTGTCTTTTTCTTTATCTTTTTCTTCTTCTTTTCCTTCTTTTTCTTCTTCTTTCCTACTTCTTCTTTTTCTTCTTTTTTTGTCTTCTTTTTCTTATTTTTTTTCCTTTCTTCTTTTTCTTCTTCTTTTCTTTTTCTTTTTCTTCTTCCTGTTATTCTTGTTCTTCATCTTCTTTTCCCCTTTCCCTTTTTCCTTTCCCTTCTCTTTCAGATGAGCGGACCCAAGTGTTGTTGCCTGGACTGAGCCACCAGCTCTAGTGGATTCTTCCACAATGGCCAGAGAGCTGTCGTCAGTTGTGCCCAACGCTGTTGTGTTCACCAGTGAACAGTTATTCAGACAAACAGCCTCACTCTGATCATTCCTCTGTTGTCTGGCCGAGAGCCATTGAAAATATGACGTGGTGACAAAAGACAAGTAGTTTAACTTCACATAACTGTTTAGCTGGACGTGTACCCTGTAGCTCTGTTTTCTGTGAAGCTACTCCTACTACATGGTGAATGCAGAGGGAATGAGGTAAATTGAGATGATGTGACTTTACACTGTCCTCACACATTTTTGAGCTGTTCAGGATGCCTCCATTCATACCAAATAGAAAATTAAGACCCTCAAGCCACATTGCAAAAACAATCAGTATATCTGCTGTGTTGTCTGCCTCTCCTCATATATGTCGTGTATGTACATCCTGACTCTGGGGTGGGATGGAAAGGATGGAGATGTTATTAACAGTATGAATGGAACGAGGTCCTCACTGGAGATGAGCTGCAGCAAAATGGAGGCTGGGAGGAGGGGAGCCCACGTGCCGCACTGCTGCACACAGATCGTTCGGTCCTTTGAAAATCAGAGTTCAGTCCATTCCTCTCATGTATGCTTACTCTTTAGCAAAGTCAATAAGCTTTGCTGGCTACTTACAGCAGAAATGTATTTGGCTCAGGCTACTTGTACCACAAGCTTTAGGGAAAAGCCTTAGAAAACGAAAAATACCATTTGCAATACTGTTATATATAATGCCATAGGCATATGTGTATGCAAATATGTATGCAAAAGCATACCTCTGCTGAACGGATTTCAAAGCCCCTTGCGAGCTGCACCGTGTGTGACCACCACGGAAGGAAAACAGCCTGGGGACAGGCATGGAGTGTGCAACACCCTCCATGTGGTCACAGGCTGGAAAAGGATGCTTTCAGCCATCACCACAAAAATTAGTGCTATTCTAGAAAGGTCCTGTGTATGCTCTGCTGTTCACACGGAGCAGTCAGGGTTTGCATGTTTGTGTGGTTATTGCTACAAGGCTCCCTCTGTATAGACCACCTTGCCAGAGTTCATGTGCCCAAGTGATGGCAGTGCAATCAAATAAGACCAAAGATTTAATGTAACCTCTGGGCTGGCTGGGATTTTCAGTGGTGAAAAGGGAGCTAAGTGATCCAATGCCACTGAAAGTCAGTGCTGTTTTGGATGACTAGATGCTGAAGGTTCTGAGGCCTGACACAGCTTGCCTGTGGACTAAGGTGGGTAAATTTCAAATTTGGATAAATGGTCTCGTTCCTCTGTGAAAGAGCAGTTGTACATAATTTTGGCAAACAGAAATCCTTGCTGCTGTGGTTGTACATGGGATGAATAAAGTTGTGCCACCCACATGCACTGAGCTTGCTCCTTCATGGGCAGCTCTGGTGGGCAAAGTGTTTTGAGGACTTTCCTGAGAGTCCCTGTTTCACGATTTTAAAAGTCCATGGCCACTGGACTTTGCTTAGGCTTTAATCAAAATTCCATGTATGGTATAAATACTGCTCAGTTATATTACTGACACCATGCCTCCTGTGCTGTGCAGAAGCAGGCATGAGACCCCAACGCCCAGTGCAGATTCCCTCCTTGACCAGGTGAGAAACACCAGCTCCAGCCTGGAGCAGGCAGAAAACAGAAACTCAGTGGTTTGCCAGGGGGTGATGCCCTGGGAACAGGAACTGGGGAAATTTGCCTTCCCCTGCAGGGAGGTTGCCCCACTGGCATTGCTTCAGGGTGGAGGTGTTTATTGCAGAGACAGCTAGGGCAGGCAAGGTGGCAGCTTGGGGCCATACTGTTTATGGCAGGAGATTTGAAAGTTTGCTGTGGTAATTAGTCATCAGGCAGGCCTTTAAACCCCTTCTTCCCAATGTATCCAAGGCTGGTGTGAAGCTACCATAGGCCTCCACTTCTAAAGACTCAGCAGACTAAAAGCCTCGGTTCCTCTCAGTACAGAATTCCCAACTGCGTTATGATGTGTTGGCACATACCTCTTTTTATTTTCTCCTCACATTTATTTGTGATGCTTATGTGGTCAATCTTTTAATTTTATGTTAAGACTTAGCAAAAATGCAAGCTAATGGCCAATTCATAGGTGACTATGGTCTAGTTTGGCTCTTTTTTAGAGTCTCAGTAGAAATCTGCTTTTTCTGCAGTGAACACTGAATGGATAAATTCTGCACATGGATGTGATGGCATGACTGTGCACCTCCCTCTTTGTTACCAGAATGCTGACACGATGATATAACAGCTTGGTAGTTTGCACAAAACCCCGCCTGTATTCGTGTGCCAAAAAAAAATCAAGCTGCAGCTCAGAAAACTTGTTCCTCAATCTAGATTTTTAGAATTACTATAAACATGTTTTCCGTGCAACTCATGTAGATTGGGCAATGGCATGGGTTTCTAAATGGATAAATCAAAAGCTTTTTACAGAGCCTGGATACACAACCAATGGTAACACAGGCAGGATCAACAAGAACAACAGCATGGTCAGATAAGCATCGTTTGACACACATCACTTGAAGCAAAGCTATTTTAATCAATGAATAATACTGTGCTTTAATAATTGTAACATAGTTTGGTTATTCTTATGAGACCAAAATCACAGCTTCTGGAAACGGCTGTCCACTTGATAAAGCCAAAGGATGTCTGTGAACTTCATGTTTGTTCTGGGACATGGTCCATGGAACGTAGAAGGAGGTGGGCAGAGCTCAAAAGATGCCAAGAACAAAGAATACAATTTTCTTTAAAAACCAATTGATGTACATTATCCAGATTTCCTTAGTTCATTCCTCTTTTCATTTCACGTACTCGGTGCTGCCCATAAAACTGTATTGGGGTTACATCTCTTCCATCCTTTGGCCTTCTAATTTTGAAGCTTCTCCAAATTTGAATCACATCTTAGTTGATGAATCTTTCTGTGAAGTTTGAGTTGATTCTCAGTTTCCCATTTTTTTCCTTTTGACTTTCATACTTTAATTAATACAAGACTGGAAAAGATCACTTGACTGATGGAGTTTCTCATCTTGTTAGCTATTTCTATACTGCTAAATAAAAGAGGTTGGGACTATTTCTGTCTTTGAGACCAAAGGGTGCAGACTGACTTGCCTTCACACCTTCACCTGCTTAAAGCTTAGTGCTGAATTATCCTCCTGCCTTTCTTTACTTGGCAGTGCAGGTTTACCTACCAAGTCTGCATAGTCTCATAGTCACAGATAGCAGTGGAATAGATAGCAGGTTTCAAAGGGTCCACCAAACACCTAGTCCATAAACCATGGTCAGTAGATCACTTAACACCTTCCCAGTTCCCTGGCAACAAACTTATGATCTGAAGGAAAAGACCCAAACCCACAGCTATAACAAATACATGCCAAGAGGAGCAGAAGGCACCAAGCTTTCACCCTGGGGAGATGCAGGAAAGAGATTGTGCCCCGTGCCCCAGGGCTGATGGTCCCTCCCAGCCTGCTCTCCAAGGTATCTGTCTTTCAGCCTTCAAAACTGAGAGACATTTTAACTGCACTTATGAGCAAAATATACTGACCAGGTAACAGAAGCTCCAGCCACCAGGTCTGAGTCCTGTCTCCAGTGAACACAAAACAAGCTTCATTTCTGACCCCAAGGGGTGTCCAGTGATAGCTTAGATCTAGTAAATATGAAGTTAGCATAAACCAACAAATTACCTGGTATTTTATACAAGCCCTCCCCCTTTCCCTTCCCCTAAATGATTAGCAATCATAACCAGAGACAGGGAAATGGGGAGAAATGGTGAAAATCCTGAATCAGCTGCTTGTTCAATCATCCCTGATGAGATTCCTGTTCCTAAGAGCCTTTTCCACTCATAGCTCAACCTCCTCCAAACTTGAAACTCAGCCTGAGGTTATTTCCAGGACGTCACTGGGATTTTCCTGTGAGACAGGAGCAGGCTGGAGCACATTTAGGGAAGGGTTCTCACAAAAGAAGGCAAAATCTTGATTTTTTTGCTAGAATTTTTTAATTACTTCATTCAAACAAGAACTATCACAGGGACCACTTAGGTTCCCTCTTGTGATGTGTCTTTGACTGCTACCAATTTGACTAGCTGCTTGTTAGAGACCCACTTTTTTGGTGTCCAAGAAGGGAAACATTAAAATTCACCTGAGTTGAGTCCATCAATGAGTCTTTTCAGAGACAGTAACATGCAATATGTGCATATCTGCAAAAGTGTGCTATGCAGATGAGCATTGTGATGGACATCAAGTGGCTCAAAAAATTGTATGTTGTAATAGCAGAAATATCCTTTTGCCTATATGAAGATCTCTAGACAAACGTATTGCAGAGTTATGAAAGAGTCTTGCAAGAATGGCTATAAATCTATAGTAGACCTTTTGTAGCCACTGTGCTAGCAAAAATTCCCACTCCTGACTAAAACAGCTATGCAGGCAAAGGTCTTTTGTGTGTAATAGACAACACATTTCAGATACCACCATCTTCAGGTCACAATTTACTCAGC
Organism: Arenaria interpres; assembly: GCA_013399435.1. Classification (NCBI taxonomy): domain Eukaryota; kingdom Metazoa; phylum Chordata; class Aves; order Charadriiformes; family Scolopacidae; genus Arenaria; species Arenaria interpres. The sequence goes on along the minus strand of VXAK01005295.1, from coordinate 201,212 downwards.
ACAGAATTTTTCAATCACAAAACCATTGTAAGTCTTGCCAGACTAGACCTTATCTCCTTGAAATTTGATGTCCTTTACTAAGCATGTTTGAAGGTGGGAGAATAATAGCTCAACAGGGTGGGAGAAGGCTGACACAGTTGGTTATGACCCCATTGCAGCCCACCGTGGCATAGCCAGAAGGGGCAGGGCATCAGCCATAAGGGGTTCAGCTCTCCCAAGAACATGCAGCATACCTGAGAAAAGGTCTGTAGATCTTGCATAAGCACTGTCATCATCAGCTAATCTGTAAACATTATTTTAAAGAATGATGGTGGCTTACTAGGTTTTGTTGCTGAAGGAAGAATTCTCACTGTTAAGCATCCTATTCTGCACACGTGATCTAGAATAGTCCCTGAGAACCTCAGCAACTCATCCAATTTGTCATTGGGGTTTTCTTCCGTTAGTGGAAGGAAAGTGGGACATCTCCAGAGAGCAGCAAAATGTGTTTCCAAAAGAAGCTGGGCGAAATACCCTCTGGAAATGCTTCTCTTCCTTCCCAGGAGGAACCTGAGCCATTGATGTAGACCAAACATTGGGTTTTGAGGCAATGAATGCTGAAGCAGGCAAATGTCTCCCAGAGGGATTAATGTTGTCAGCTGGCTCTGAGCCATAAAATCTGTAATACTGAAGATTCCCTTCTATTAATATTTGTATGGTCCTCATCACTAAGAGAGTTTGTTTCACTATATTAAAATAAAGAACAGATACAACAACTAGAGAAGTAGAACATTAAAATCATTAGCAACAAGTATTTCCTCAGACCTTTATGTTACACGACATAATTGAGGGAAAATAGGCTTGTCTTGTAAAATACATCAAATAATGCTTTTGCTTGGCAAAAAGATCTTTCAGAAAAGCACTCTATATGACTTGACAGGTTTGGTACCAAATTTAACCCTAAAAATTCCCTCCTTGATCCAGCCTGAGCTATGCTGACCCATTTCCCTACCATTTGTCATGTGGTATTTTTCTGAACATCAGACTTTATGTCCCAAGACTACTGGAGAATATTAACTGAAATTCAGTTTCTGACATGGACCTTTTGTGCCTCCTCAGTTGTCTGGCGAGGTGACTTGAACTCAATCTTTCACATAAGACCTTATAAGAGCAAATATGAATCTGTTTGCTTTATATGGACACTTAAAATATCAGTGCATTTATCATAGTAGTGGGACAGTTTATGACCTAATTCACCCCTCACAGGCTGGGTCTGTGTCCTCACTGCCATGCAGCATACATCCTGTCCCATCCTCTTGGCTGTCCCTACAAGCTGACGTAGACCCTTCCTTTGAGCTTCCCTCCGTACATGCCATAACTCACGTGGTGGTTTCAGCAACACAGAATATAGCTGTTACTTAAAATGCACTGCTGCACAGGCTAACACCAAACACTGAAAACTGAGAGGCAAAATCAACAGGTAACACGACTTATCTCCTTGTACTTTGGTACCTTCTCTCGTTAGGTATTGTTGACTTTAGCCCACCTCTGAGCAGGGGTAAATGACTGAGCAGCCATTCCCTCTTCAAAATGTAGTCCTTCCGTGCTAATTGGTAAAGTGTAATGAGCTTGTGAAAACAAAAGCACTGGCAACAATTCAAAGTGAGGGACAAGCTCAGTCAGAGCAAGGTGATGTTCTGCAAATGCCTCTCTCATCTTCTGAAGGAGAGCGCAGCTGCTCGGTGCCAACATGGGAAGAGTTAAAAACACACCCAGGGAGAAGCCGTTCTCTTGTCTCGCTCCTTCCCGGCAGCTGCTCCAAGGAAAGCTTGGCAGCTCATGTAATAAATTAGAAAGGTTTACCGGGGCTGTACAGCTAAAGTAAAAAACAATGATGAAACAGTCCAGGCAGTTGTTAGCATTTTTCCTGTCTTTCTCTTTATACAGATTTTGTTTCAGACTGGTCTCCTTTACATGATGCCTCTATCCATGGGCGTCTGCTTACTCTGAAGAAACTCATCAAACAGGTACCCCTCAGCTGGGCTGATATGGTCTCTGCTGGGTTTGTTCAGGTGTTGAATGAAGTCTATGCTTTACTGTGAAACTTCTAGGGTAAGAAAAAGAAAACCATGAAAAAGAAGACCATGTTGACCAGAATGCAGTGAAATCTGCATGTAACATTTTTTTTTTTAAATTTATTTATTTTCTACAAGCAGTTCCTTGACTAGCACAAGCTCTGGGTGCTGAGCTGGTGATGTATCAAAATACCCTGGGTTATATTTTACTTTAAGTCTGGACCCAGGCCTCTGGGACCTCTGTGTGGCTGGGGGATTCATTCTGCAGCTCCCTGTGAGCAGTGTTTGGTGCCGTGGGTCCGGGGCAGCTCCGGACCCAGGCAAGGCTTTGGTTGAGTCTTTGATTCAGCCACCCACACAACTGCTTCTGAAGTGCCTGAGGGTACCTGGGGCCCCTGCTCTGGCTGCAGAAGGCATGGCTAGGGAGAAGCAATTTCTGAACCTCACTGCTCCATTTCTTAAAAATACTTGGATTTAGCCTTTGGAGGATTTTACAGAAAGGGAAGGATTATTGGAAAGCCGGAAACTCCTCGAAAATAACCTGTAGAACACCAAGATTGCTAGAAACAAGAGATCCTGTAGAATCAAACAAATGGTTTCTAATGCAGGCGCTGGCTTTCCTTCAAAGGAAATGCCATGCTCTGACCAAAGACCAGAAAACATCTCAAAAGCATTTCAGGATTTGATCCAGTCAAACAACTGCAGACTTAGCAGGCAGGAGGTCAGAATGCTCAAGCAATGATGTAAAACGGTGGCAGTCAGGATCCTGCCAAGAACTCTAAGAGCAATTTTTAATATTTTTTCTTATTTCAGAGTTTGTTATTCATGGTGAGGCAGAAGTAAATTTATGCTCAGTTCCTAAAAGGATATCTGTATTGTCCCATTGGACAGACCACTGCCTACAGCTTTCTGCACCAATTAGCAGTGTGTAGAAGGCATGACGTCTGGTATGCTGTGCCAGTATCCACTCTAGCCAAAGCATCACAGCCTCTTTCTCTGCTTACCTACTGAGATGGGCAACTCCAGACAGTTGCAGACCGTGTGGTTACGTAAAGCTTTAAGGGTTGTAACAGAAATGGTTTGGGATATCTTTTTTTTTGCTTGTATGTGGGTTTTGGTAATTGGTTGTAATGATATTTTCTATTAATTCGTCAGGGGAGCGATGTGAATCTTGTTACAGCAGACCAGGTGTCTCCTCTCCATGAAGCCTGCCTAGGGGGTCATGCTGCTTGTGCCAGTGTCCTATTAAAACATGGAGCTCAGGTGAGTGCATGATGGGCAGACCATTGTCTCCACTGTTAGTATGTTGTATTATCACATTTTAATGCTAGGGGATGTACCATTTCACAACAGCGCATCACCATGACATACACTCTGTACTTAGCCCCATTTAAAATACATATGTTATAAAATGCATTTCTTAATAAAGCAACAGTTATTATTGTTCTTTAGATGAAGGTGCAATGTTCTCATCATTTACTGAAAGAATAAGTGGAAGTTCATCTTTCAAAGGGTTTATAATCCTGCAACAGTTAAGGATGCATTTTATTTTCGGGACATACTAATCCCATTGGTGTCAATATGCAGTGTCTTAAGTAGAGGTGTAGGACTGTTAGGATCAACTGATGATAAAATGAGAAGAAAATGGAAAAAAAAAAGCCAAGTACAATGGTGAAATGGGCTTGCTTCATGGACTTTATTTTTTGAACTAATGTTGAAATTATAATGGATAAGAAAATTAACTCGCTATCCATATATTGCCTTTCAGTTTAATTTTTTTTTTTAAAAAAGGCAGGGCTGCACACTTTCAGCTAAAAATAGACTATTTCGAGACAGGGCAATGGGCAGGTGTGTTTCAGTTGAGATAACCAAAAATGGGCACACATTGATCTCAGTAATTTGGTAACTCCTGAGAGACCTTGGAGCAGCATTGGTTAGATATTTGTTTGCAGGAAGAGAGACTTAAGGGCAATTTTAAAAAATATTTTTTCAATTATCTTTTTAATAAAAACTTGTAATCCTCAGAAGTCAGTTTTTGCAAGGAATTAAATAAAAAGTTTTGAGAATCATATTTTCTGTTGAGAAACTGGATAAATTTAATCTATTTTGAAGTACTGAGAAGAAGAACAAAAAGCCTGGTTGTGTTTTTTTCCCCCCAGGTGAATGGAGTTACTGTTGACTGGCACACTCCGTTGTTCAGTGCTTGTGTCAGTGGCAGCGTGGCTTGCTTGAATTTATTGCTGCAACATGGAGCCAGTTTACACCCACCCTGTGACTTGGCATCCCCCATCCATGAAGCTGCTAAAAGAGGTAACACCACAGGCTTCAGCACCCCTTTCCATGTTATTAGCAATGTGTTGAGGTAGAAAAAAGAGATAAAGAAGATAGTTTTCTTGATTTGGATCGTGTGAAATACCTCCCTAGTTAGTCTCGTCGTGAGTAGTGCAGTTCCTTCCACCCCAGGTGCTCACCGAGGGCAGCTCAGTTGGGCTCTTGGGTCCTCTGAGTTCATGTGGTGACTCCTGGAAGGGGTTGTGTTCCCAAACCAGTTGCCTACAATGTGGACATTTGAGACAGTTGTCTGGCTATCTTCAGAAGCAGTGGAGGGAAACACAGCATGATTTGTCTCATCTTCTGTAGACATCTGAAATGAGTCAGATAAAATGCGAGGGCTTTAGCCTGTTTTGCTAACTGTGGCTTTCCAGGTTAGAAACACTGGAGTGGATGAAAGTATTACACTACCATCTCTCTTGACAAAACATTGAATCTTTGCCAGATTACACCACTGCAATAGGGAATTTGCTGAAAAAATGCCTGATCTCTGTGAGTTGACTCTTCCTTTATCCCTTTTAAGGTCATGCGCAATGTGTCGAATTCCTTGCATCCCATGGGGTAAATATAGATCACAACATCAAGCATCTGGGTACTCCACTTTATGTAGCTTGTGAGAGTCAGCAAGTGAACTGTGCCAAGAAGTTACTTGAGTCAGGTAAAAAGAAAATAATGGATAGTGTACTTTTGTTGCCTGCAACATCTATCTTTGGATTCCCCTTGCATCAAAAATTTAGAGAAGCTCCTGCTCTGGGACGAGGAGATGTTTTGCTCTTAATGGCAGCCCTGGGTTAAATGGGGTAGCAGGGTAACCAGGGTCTTCTTGATCCAGGAACCCAGCTTTACAGCTCCCAACAAAATGATGGGTGGTCCTGGATTTCACATGTCTGGTGGTGCCTGGAACAAACACCATCCTTTCTAATGTCTGTGTGTGTGACTCTGCAGTTATTTGAAGTGAAAAAAATTCCTTTTTTACCTTTCCTCCCTCTTTAGCCAAAACAATTGACTTAATCATTTTTACACAGTATTTCTGCAAACATGTTTTCATTCTCACTAAGTTCATAAAAAGTTTGAAATACTTCCAACACAGAAAAATGTTCAGCGCTATATACTTTGCATCAAACAAACCTAGCTCTAAGTCTAAACTGTTGGATAATTTTACAAGACCATTTCTTGTTATCTACTGTAGTGCATCTTTTCTAACCAAAGGGGCTATACAACATAAAGTAGCCACATAGTACAAAAATGATGGACCAACAAAGATGCTTTGGAAAAAACAGGCAAACATCATGTAGATCACCTTATGCACTATTTAGCACAGTGATATTTTTTTTTATATATATTCAAATACAAATTAATCTAAATATTAAATGTGAGTATTGTTTTCTGGTTTCTGCCATTTTCTTTTTTGCTGCCTTCTATGTACAAGAATGTGTACTATAAGCTCATGATAGTAGTTCAAATAGTTTTGAAAACTCTTCAAATAGTTTTGAATTAGTTTTGCAGCTCACCCTTCTTAGGGTGTTTTAGGAGCCATTACCCCAGGATACCAAATGAGGGAACGCTCATATCCTCCTCTACCAATGGCGTCTAGAACATTTCCATCCTCATTTTAGTTCCCCAACAGGTACTTTGGTATTTGGAAATCCCACTGGCTTAAGCCTCTGGTACAGAACAGGTTGAAACCCTGCACGTATTTTAAGGGAACAGTGCACTGGGATGGGCGGCAAAGGTGGGCGGTAGGTGGAACTACATCCTCCTTCAAGACATCCATGAGCTGGGCTGTGGATGAAGGACTTCCCCATGCACTATTCCTCTAGAATAATTTTCTTAGTCACAACTCTACTCCTCCTCAGCCACTGCGAGTTGTGCTGGTGCAAATTCTAGTACCAAGCCCCAGTGTAAGAAAATCCACTTCTAAATGCTACAGCATTTATGGGTATTTCGGAGAAATAGCAGCTAGTGCAGGAAATGGACATAGGCTCCTGTATAGTCATTATTCTTTGTCATCTCTTGGTATTTAGGAGCAAATGTGAACAGCGGCAAGGGTCTGGACTCTCCTCTGCACGCGGCTGCCAGGAATTGCAGTGCGGAGCTGGTGACACTGCTGATTGACTTTGGAGCAGACATTTGGGTGAAGAACGCCGAAAACAAGAGGCCGATGGAGCTGGTGCCAGCCAGTAGCACTCTGGGCCGACTCTTCCTGCAGAAAGAAGGTGCTCCTTAGCACTTCTTTTATTCATTCACTTGGGATTAGGTAGGGAAAAACCACACAAACCGCTGCAAAAGGCTATGCTATTCCATGCTACACGTGCTCTAAAACTGTTGATAACTAAGCTTACCTCCATTTGCTGACACATGGACGCTATGTTTTCTAGTGTCAGAATATAGTGGTGCACTAATGGGGATGACAACCATAACTCCTCTTCCAACCTCCAGGTTGTGAATCTACCGCACCAGGGAGCAATTGTATGGGGCTTGCAATATAATGCAAAGTTAACTTTTAAGTGAAAAAACAAGCAAAACGCTCTGTAGAAATTAATGATGACTTTTTCTGATTACGTAAAGCACTGAAGTCAGTGGGAGTCTCTCAGTTCCCTTGTTGCTGAGATGGGAGTAGACCCAGGAGTGTTATCTGGAGTGTGCTGACAAGCACAGGCAGAAAATAATCTCTGATGGGAGTTGAGGCTAACTGGTGAGCACTAGGACTGGGATCTTCGGTTATATAGGATGCTGATGATCAGCTACATGCCAGATACTCGTCTCAGTGTAAATGCAAAATTGCAAGCAGAAAGTTTTTAATGCATGTGGTGCTGAAAAAAAAAAAAGGTGTATTGAAAGACTCTTCTTCTAGTTTTTTGCCCTTTACTTTAATTGTGGGGCCAAGTTCTTATGTAGGTGAAAAAACATCTTTAAAATGAAACACACCTGAAAGACTTATGCCAAGCTAAAGCTGAAATAAAAGTGATGAAACAGGCCCTGCTCAAAACAGTAACACAAAAATAATAGTATGAAAACAGCTGTGCTGTGCATGTTATGTGTGAGCAACGGATATTGGTTTCCTAGCCTAATCTATGCTGCACAGAGTGGTGATCTTTTTGAGCTCCAATCCCTGCTGTGTTGGACTCCTGACTCCTGCAGCACTTCGTGTGTCCTGTTTATTTGAGATAAAAAAAAACCATTTCAGGCGCACCCTATGGAGCTGGCCCAAGAAATGCTGCTCAAGCTCAGCTGACAGCTCAGGCAGTGAGGAACTCTTCTAAGTGAAATTCAGCAATTGAAATCAGAAAGGATAAATGCCTGAAGGGCATTTTGCGGCTGAATAGTGTTTGTTCCACGTTCTCTAACATGCCCTTCTCCAAGTAGGATCATGCCTGATGGGCAGCTGATGTCTAACTTCGTTGGCCAGCTGAACAGTTGCAACCTGGGAGAGTGGTGCAAACATTATCCCTCTGGTTTCATGCAGAGGTTTGGCAATGTGCTGCAGGGATCAGAGTCACCCCACCAGCCCTACAGCACCTCAGCACCAGTGTGGCCAAGCTATTGCTCTCCTGCCCCACTCCCAGATGCTGGGGGGCAGCAGCCCCAGGCCCATGGCCAGTGCAGGTTGGCGGGAGCATGTTTTTTCACCAGAGATGAGTTGGTAAGTGCACCGACCCAGAGTCGCCTTAGGATTAGCCTAGAGCAGGTATACTATGTGTGGTGGTCTCCCTTCCCAGAACTTCACCATGCTACTGGACCAATGCATACCCTCCTTGCATTGCAGGGATAGTCCTATGTGCGGATGGGAGAATTAGCTGATGATCCAGAAATACACGGTGTTTTTGAAGAGTATGCTTGCCCTTGCTAAATATTTGCAGTGTAGCGACATTGATTGTGTTTTGAGAAGACTTTAGTTTTTTCTTTTTCTTTTTCAATGGAAGCTTTTCTAGATGAGATGTTACAGGCAGGGCATTTATCTGTGGGTTCAGAATGGCCAAATACACGTGCAGTGTGACACTGCAATAACCAGTCTCACGTGCCCCGTATCAGCTTGGCTTGTCTTCTTGTACCCAAGCATAGGGTAACTCATCTGCTGATTCCTAAAGGGAGGGTGCAGCGCTTTGCACAGCCCTTTAAATAGTGCAGCAGGTTCAGCCTTGCCGAGCTGCTGGAAACTTGGTGTCCTGCACGAGGAAAGGCTCAAAAGCTGATTAAAGCTGCCACCTCACTGCATTTTTCTAAAACCCCTGTTCCTTCCCAACATGCTGGACTCCTCCTCCACCACCACTAACATTTCAGTGCTCGGGTGCCCACAATCTCACTCACCCAGCACAGGCATGATGGGTGGCACCCAAACTGTCCCCTCCCAGCTCACTTACCTCCCTCTCACTTTCTACAGTGTCTCTTCTTATCTTCTCCTAGCTTCCAGTGCCCAACTCCCATGTCCACACCTGCTGCTGCCCCCACTTCTCTGCCCTTCTTATCTGCCCTCCCACAGCCCCCCTGTGACCCTCCACGCTTGTCACCCCTGCGTGCTGCACCCTGGGGCACAAATGACATGTTGGGTGGCTGAAAGTTGAAAGGTGCCACAGTTAAAAGTATCACACAAGATCTACCTCTTTGTGAAAATTATAAGCCCCCCAGATAAGCGCATAATGCCATTATACTTAAATAAAAGAAAAGGCACCGCAGATTCTTCAGCAGGGCTTGTATTAATCAGCATGGGACCAGTTAATCTGGAAGGTTTAAATAAAAGATTATATAGTATTTCTTTTGCTATGTGTTTGTCACTATTATGAAATACATCTCAAGAAAGCAATGGACGGCAAACTTGAATTTCACTAGGGGAGTGAGAGGAGGAAAGGACTTTGAAGGAAGCATCGATCATCTCTTCACAGACAATGCGAGCTGTTTCACATTCATGCAGCTTAAAGGGGGGAAGTATGATGCTTCCAGCGTTAACTGTGCTGTGTAACGACAGAGAGTGACTAGGCTTGAACTGAAATGCAGGCAGGCTGATGTCCTTTGGTGGGCGCAGGTCCGGCTTTTCACCGCTGAGCGTTCTGGGGTGTCTGCACACCCGAGGTGGGTTGCAGGAGATGGGGAGAGCTCTGCTCTGCTAGAGGTTAAAGTCAGATAAGAGCAAGAGTGGGGGACATTGCACAGCTGAGACGTGCAGTGATGCTCAGCTGCCATTTCAGCTTCACTATCTTGGGATGGTAAAGGCACATGTGTAACCTCTTCCCTGGCTCTTTCTCCAGGGCCGCTGTCCTTGATGCAGTTGTGCCGCCTGTGCATCAGGAGGTGCTTTGGACACAAGCAGCATCAAAAAATAACTGGACTTCTCCTCCCGGACGAGCTGAAACATTTCCTTCTTCATGTTTAAGCCTTTCATATTTCAAAATGGTGCCTTTAATAACACAGCAAGGTTTGTTGGGGAAAAGCTCTCTTCTCATCTGCTGATTGTGTTGTCAATGCTTGCAATATTAATTTATGATAGTTGTTGCTCTCTAGTAAAGCTCTGGGTCCAAGAAGCACAGGACTGACCAACTCAGTTCTTGCTGCCACCGTCCCAGAAAACCTGTCATTTGGAAAGGAACAATTCTGCATGGGGAAACTTGGAAATGTGACTTGAGACCCCCCTAGAAAGTTTAGAAAACGAGCACGGCGTTGTAAAATAAGTCTCCTGATCCTCTTCATCTTGGCACAGTTTTAGAAGGCTTGAGGTTGACAGCCCCTTACAAAGAATATGGGTAACCCAGCCCAGCACTAACAGCACTTCACGTATATTTTAAGGATACTAAGGATAGCTACACTTTCTCTGTAAGCAGCACTCATGGGCCTGTCATCTGTGAGGGCTGTACCCACACCACAGGTAAGGAAAGGGACCCCAATTGAACCTACTTGCAAAGCAAGTGAGGCCTCTGGCAGATGTTATTTATTTTCTAAGTATATCACACAGCAGATAGATGAGCACCAACCAACAGTCTTCTGCATTTAGGCCAACATCTGAAACACGTGTTTCTGCCACGGCAGCGTATACATCACTGCTGATGGCAGCTCCCCACAGTGCAATAATATAGGGGAGAAAGTTTTTAATCATCCATTAAAATCACTCATTCTTGATGCTTTGAGACATAAGGGAGACACACTTCAGAACTACACATTTTCTCCTTGTAGCATATTATTTTTCAAGGACACAGGCTAACAGGCTACCAGTTGCAGGCATCGAGTGCTTCCCCTTTGTGTCCTGAAAATTAAGTGATATTTCCTAAGAATTTCTCAGCATGTATCAGAAAAACAACAGCTTCTATCCCCTTTCCCCACCCAATAAAAGAGATCAGCCTAAGACGGAGATAATTTTTTTTCTTGGAGAGGTGTTACCTCATTCATACCATTTTCCATGGGAGTGGCAATAATAACACCTCTAATGCAGAGTCATAAAATAAACAATGAAAATACTTAAATTAAAGTCCATTTCAAATTAAAAACATAATGGGTAATTTCTGCCCCCCTGCTCGGTTATGAGCTGCTGGCTCTGCGTGTGTGTCTCTCAAACAAACCGTGTGTGGTTCTTATTCCACTGAGGTCCGAAGAACACATATTTCCTCCAGCTAAACTTCAACAATGGGTGTTTTTCTTTCCCTCCCAGAAACACATCTTGCTGCCACAAAGCAAAGTGTGGTTACAAACGCTCTGTGCTCTCCTGGGTGGTCCCCTGGGAATATCAACTGCCCGATACATGCAGCAGCAAGGATGCTGAAGCTCTGGCTCTTCTGCCTGATGCCTTGTCTCCTCTCCAGCTCTGAACCATGGCTCATCTGCATTACCTTGGAGCAGCAGCTGTCTCCCCTACGGGGCTACCACCATATCACCCCTGTGTCAGAGGGACAGACCAAGTACTTCAGTGCTTTTGGAGATTCTTTTCTTCTTTACTTCACTGTGAAGACTCCTGCAAGAGTGGGCTTGGTGTGTGAAAATTGCAACGACATCATTAACACCAGCAATGAGATGTACCAAGTCCTTATCTTGTAAGTGGAGAGACCAGCAGCTTTCAAATACACAAACTTGTTCTGCTCTTTACGAGTGTGCCAGTGTGCCCCTGACAAGCCTTCCTTTTGCATATGGGAAGTTTAAGAGGATGGATCAGATGCTACCTGGATGCTCATATTTGATGTAAATTGAAATTCAAATCTTCAGCTGGACAACATGACTGCTGGCTATGGGTGTCCAAGTATGATGGCTTAATTTTTTTTTTCTGTGCTGACCAAATGAAGAAAGAGAAGTTCTGTTTTGTGGGACATTAATTGTACCCTAAAAGGACAAAATGACAAACACAGTTAGATCTGTAACTCCCCTTGTCATAGAAACACCTAGAAATCTTCACTGATCTGACCCAATCCATCACACATAATTTGAGCCATGTAAAATTCACTGGCTGATTTTAGATGCCCTCTATATTTTTTCCCTCCTGCTGTGGAAGGAAAATAGACAGCTGTCTTTATACATGGAATAGAAAGAGGTATCTTGGACAGGTGGATCCTTCTAAAATCAGTGTCTTCGTTAAGCTGAATCTCCATTGAACAGGCAGGGAACAGACAACTAACCTAGTGCTTAATTTAAGATTAAAGGATGAAGAATCTTAACTTTGATGACACATATGGAAGCTGAAGATCCAGCTTATTATATTTTAGATGATGAAACACTGTTTCTTTAGCTACTAGTTTTATTATTTAGTTTTAAGCATCTTATTTTGTAACTTCAGCCAATGGGTTTATAGGAGTAATGCTAATACCAGGAGAAAATTGCTCAAAGTGGTGAGTGTTGCTTCTAGATTACTTTTCTTCTGCAAATTTCATGATGTGACTCTGTTTACTTGAATGACTCTGATCAAGTGTAATTAGGATGAATTCTGTACCCTCAGCTTGTATCATGCCAGTATATTTGCTTATTTATTTTAATATAAATTGTGATCAACACTGGCAAATTATAGCTTTATGCATCGATACTTATCCAGTTATAAACTGTAAAAGTCGTACAAGATGCAAACTGAATAAGTTCATTATAAGTGTTTTCTATATTTGAAACCATTCCAAATGTAATACAGGACTTGAAAGATTTTCAGGAATATATATTTGTCAGATTCCTTGCTATTATTTTGTTAGCAGTTTAATGGTAGTCAAGCCACAATTGTATAGGATAATTGCTCAAAAATAAATGGTTTATACTCTTTTATACTCTTTTTTGATTTTCATTATTTGTTTTAATGATAGCACTAATTTTTGACAGTGGATTGTCTGATACTATGGAGTTTTGGACTGAACTCTAAGTGTTTGTGATGCTACCTACAAGAAAGTCTTGTGTAGAACAATGCCTCTTAAAGATAAGACTAAGCTGCAAATCCTGTGCAAACCTTGCCTTTTGCTCATGTTTTAAGGTAGAGTTGGACTCATGAAGTTATTTTTCTACTCACTTGAAGCTTAGTGAAAAAGAGCTGATAATTTCACAAAGTAGGAAAAGTTGTAAATTAAATGGTCACCATCTTCAGTTTGGTTTTTGTTTGTTTTGTTTGTTTTTTTTTTAACTGATTTGCACCAGTTTGTTTCTCTTGTCTCTTCAGCAAGAAGCATGTGGTCTGTGTGCTTTTGTGTGTGACTACACAATAGTGAGTTTACTGGCAGTGGGTGTGTGGAGATCCCTGTACAACCAGAAGTCCAAGAGGTATCTGCCAGCATCCAGCAGGTACGCTGAAGAGACATGGGAGGGCAGTAATTCCCTCTCCATTAGCTGTATCTCTGGGTGTCTCTGCCCACGGAGAGCAGTTGAAAGAGAGAGGGCAACGCCAGCAAATTGCTGTACAAGATGATGTTTCTGCTGGATACAGAGCTGCTTATGAAAACTGTGGAACTAAACAACCAACACCTCAAACAAAGAAGACAACTGATTTAAGCAAGAAATTTCTCGTTTGATTTATTGAAAGATTTCTGACACAACAAATCATTGCCAAGTTCTTTTGGCTCTTCTGCGGTAGCTACGTGGAATTAGCCATGTCCCAGGACTTGGTTCTTCATTCTGCAGTCGCATGCGAAGATGCACAGCTGCCCTGCCCATTTCTTGCCATTACATTTTTTTCTCTTAACTGGAAACCACAGACATCCTAGTCTAGTAAATGTGATATACAGCTTTGAAGCATATGCAGAGAATGTCCTTTTGCTTCTCCGCTGACATAAATTAATTTCATGATGACTAAAAAATACATAAATTTTACTTTACTAGCTGAGCAAAATGGGAGACACCAGCTGCAAAATAGCTGATGGCGGTGCTAGAAGAGAGAAAAAAGAATGTTTATATCCCTAAACATGGGATATACTCCACAAACCCATGTTCTTGAGAGCCACAGGCCCAGAACTTTATGCTCCTAAAGCCACTTTTTCTCGCTTAACACACACATTGTGTCTGTCAAAATGGAGACTGCCTTGCCTGTAGGCCCAGCGAGAACCCTGCTGGCTTTGGATAGAAATTCCTGAGAGTTATTTCTCTGCATAGTGAATGATAATTTGTCATTCCTTGATACATTGCTCAGCTCACTGCTCCGAGGGATACTGATTTTCATGCACACATTTGATGCAAAAGTGCTCTCTAGGATGCCCTGGGGAGTCCACTTTTCTTTAAGATGACAGCAGTGAACTATTGTTGGCAAGAGAAATGTTTAAAATTCTTATATCCCCATTCAACAGAGTAACCCTTATTCCAGCTCTACCTGAGTGCTGGGGTAGCATACCTGGACAATACCTGCGTTGGTGTCACCATGCAACAAAATCTTCTTTCTTTTCTATGCCAGGTGAAGCCTTTCCTTTCTGAACTACTGCCCTTTGCATTGCTAAAGGGCTTGAAACCGATTAATCATCACTGATTCAAGAGACATAGGACTAGATTCATGGCTCTAGTGCCTGTGAAGTAAAATTGAGTTTGTAATTTGTCAGCTCTCTGACTTCACAAATTAAACTGTAGATTTTCTGCCGACTCTGGGGCTATTGAAATCCCTAGAGCTTTTCTTTCTCTGGTCTGAAAAACACAGCGGTAGCAGTTAGAGCAGCTCTTTGTCTCGTGAAATCACTCTGACTCTGAATCCCAAAGGTTCATACAGACCCTGGAAAGATGTTATGAATACGGCAAATATAGTGTTGTCGTCTTGTCATTGAAACTGCATTTTTTATTAAAGTGTTTTGGGGAACAGGAATGGTGTTGGTTTTGCCTCTAATTAAATAATTGTCCCAAAACCAGAATTGTTGGTGTTGCAAGCTTCTGTGTGGAGTGAGGCTCGCAGCAACTGTTGTGATCTCCCCCGTCCTCCCCAAAGGTGCCTCATCCCTGTACACGACTCCGCTCTTGCACCCTTACAGTGAGTGTGAGGGCTGAGGCTGCCAAACTTTTTATCCAAGTGCTTATATATAATTTTTCCTGTAAACTGGCAGGTGGCACCTCCACTTTTCGAAGTTTCTTCGATGAGAACTATCGACCTCCCTTTCCATAATAGTTGCACTCATATTGATGGGTTCAGAAGAGGCAATAAAGGTATTTCTACTCCAGAGCTCAGTGAGTGCAAGGTGCAATAACATCCTGACTTCCTTGGAGTTAAGTCTATTCATTCATCCCTTATAAAAGGTAAAGCATTCCTCTGGCCCTGGGAGATCTCCAGGTATCCTCCCAAGTTACTCTTTTTGCTCACTGGCCACTGGAGGGGGGTGACTTTGCTCATAGCTCCCAGTTAGTTTTTAGCCAGACAAGCACCCTAACCAAAACCTCTTCCTCATAGAGCAAAGGTAAAGAAGAAGCTTTTTCTCTCTTTCAAGCTGTAAATGTTTTTATTATTTCTGATTCTAGAAAATAAACAAAACCAGCCCCAAAGAGTTTAATCCAAATGAAGCACAGAAACAGAATAAAACATATGAAAAATATTATCCACTAGTTGGTTTATTGGGACATATTCTTTAGAAGTGATAGAAGCAAATTCAAATCCCCTTCTAGAATGAAGTAAATTCAAACTCTATCTTTGCTATTTCTGGTGCTTTTGAAACCGGTTCCTCTCATTTTTGATGAATCTAAGTGTCTCTCACACCCAATTCATCCAGTAAGACTGTCTGACTTTATTTCAGTAATAGTTTCTCACTGATAGTGCCTTGGTATGTAAGAGCATAAGACTGGGTCTTTGGATTAGGGCATCCTTGGGGCAGGGACTTGCAGTCTCAGGGGGCTGAAATGGGGTCCTGGGCCATGGGCAGGGTTGAGGGCGCCCTGGGGGACTGCCATGGGGCGGTAAGGGCTGGTCGTGCCCTCATGGCTTTGATGTCCGGGTAACCAAGTAAATTTTCAGCATCCATGGCACCCTATAAAGAGGAGATCTGTAGCTCCACCACATATTTTGTGTATTGCTGGTTACCTGCATATGTTCTGCAAGAATTTCCAGGCAATTTTATCTAAGAAAATTGTTCCTTACTCTCTCCTTGGTAGTCCCTTGATATTTCTCTAGTTCATCCCGCTGACATAGCCTCTTTTTTTCCCAAGCCAAAAACTCCCAGCACCTTCAGCCACTCCTTGGACAGAAGCTGGGTCACCGAATATTATGATTTTGTTAGTAAATAAAGTATCCTCTCCAACCAAACAGGAACAAAAATGGCCAGAGCTATCTAATGCTGCCTGGCTGCTTTCCTTGTGTGCTCAGTAGTGTTTATCAGATACTTTTCTGTTCCTGGCTCATACAAGCAGACAGCTTAATCCAAAAGAAATACCTAGTGAAAGCACCCTCTGCTCAGTTCCTGAAGGGGTTTTGCACATGCTCTCTCCTTTCAGTTATCTCATTCCACAAAAATGATCGTAATTGTTTTGTATGCTTATCCTGAATTAAAGGGTGACTGGTACATGCAAAGATCCGGCAAAGGGCATGACACAGAGAGCTCTTCTTTTCCTGAGATATGGAAAAAGGATGGTGCCTGATCCCTGTGCACAGCCTGGAGTTTGTGTCTGCTATTCTGTGTGCCTGAGCAGCTGAGCAAAGAGGTTGTCAGGCAAGGCATTGCTTTTCTTTCAAGAGTGATAATTAAAAGTCCCCAAACCCTCAACTCCTGTAATGTGAAAGCTAGAATATTGAGAGAAATGTGAGATAGGAGTAACTGAATAAATTTCCACCTTGGGAAGCTAAGATAGGGATTTTCTGCCTTTCCCCTGTCACAGCCATCTCCTGGTGCTTGCTGCCTGCTGCTCCAGGCACAGGAGCCCTCCTGGGGCAGAAGGACAAGGGGTAGAAAAGCATTTGAAAGCCTGTCAGCCCACTGCCTTTGCCTGCTCCTCTGGACAGTGCTAGGTTTAGCCAGCAGATGGTATTGCTGGCATACACTTCTGCAGAAAAGCTTTGCAAGAGGAATACTCAGGGGAAAAAACAGGCTAGGAGGGTCACGATGCCGGGAGCAAACATAATCTCAGGCCCACATGGACCAGGGAATTGCCCATCATTGCCATTTCCATCCAAAATACATGCAACTGTCCTTCTATTGCCTAGCCTTTCTGCATCAATTGTCCAAAATTGGGATTCAGCAGTATGCATACAATGCTCAGGGTTTCTCTTAACTGATGGATTAACTGTGCCTTAGATTTACCTTCCTTTTATGGTGAAGATTAATATTTTTACCATTCATAGATGCTGTGAAGAAAGCAGTGGGGAACTCTGGAAAAAATGAATACAAACTCTCTTCCTTGGTCTCTGGTTGTCAGTGACCTGGTAATTAGAGGTATCTTGAAGCACTCCTAGTGTTAGAAAGGTCTGCTCATTGACTTAGTTTTTTACATAGCAGTTTGCTTAAGATATTTTCCCCCCAACATCCATTAACACTTGACAGAAAAAATGTCAGTTCCAGAAAACGGAACATCCATACGTACATGTAATTAACCAATTAGACACTGAAATCTGCCTCAGTGTTCAGAAAAAAAAGTACTTACTGAAGTATAAAACCCTTCAAAAACCTTTTCTCTCTTCTAGGGAAATAATTACTATTGCCAGCTTCCTAATTTCACAGGCTGGTTTTTACTGCTTCCAAGACAGCAGCTTTAGGCAAGAGTCCTTCCTGTAATTTATTTGGAGTGAGAGTGTTTCTTGGAGCTCCTTGGAGCGTTCTCCTAAAAAACATGTAGCATAGGACTTTACAAAGCCATTTGGTGTCACAGCCAGGACTCATCACATCTGTGCTCCAAGCTGTGCAGTGACTCTGATTTCAGGGAAATGTCTTATTTCTATGTCCTCTCTACAGTGTTTTGTTTATACTGCTTTCCACAGTCTACAGGGCAGCAGATGTGTGCATTGCATATGATGATCTAATTCAGCACCATGTCTTAGAAATATACTGACTACGTGTAAGATGGGCCCTTTAAATGTTAATATATTGTGAATTATTTTAGCAGATTTTCACGTATCCTTCTAGGTAAGGTAATTTAGTCAGACATACAAGTGACTGTCCGGAGATGTGCATTTGCCTTGTGCAAATGAAGGCAGTAACTTTGAAGTACTTAAGTAGTACCCTAATTTCTCTGACTCCTGCATAGGAGCTGCCTAGAATATTGCAAATATCAGTGAGAAAAGAAGGGGGACAGGAATCGCATCATCACAGACTGAGTGGGCTTGTACTACTTCTGTGCAGAAAATTGTAGCTGGCTGGCATATATAAGGTGCCCATGTCCTCCACCAATTTCTTCCAGCTCCACAAAAGCCATAAAGGAAAGGTGACTGGAGCTCTGTTTGGTTCTCTGTCACCCGCATGCCTCTGGGCTCATGCTATTAGAAATCACCCTTGCAGCCTGAGCCCAGGAGAGAGGGAGTGCTGCAATCAGCTGGGTGGAAACCATGTACCACAGAGATGGAGGGTTTCTGGTTCATTCAGTGTGGGCCTCAATTTAAGCGATGCATATTTTAGCATTAAACTCCAGCTACAGTCATCTTGAGGCTGCTCTTCCCTCAGCAGCACCGTATTTTGTGTGCTGGTTGGTAATATGGTGCACGTGGGCTGGGATGAACGACCTCAGCTTGTATCACACATGAGCCTTTCAAGCTGCTCTAGCTGACAGTAAAAGCATAATGGTCTAACTACCATTTTCGGCCTCTTCAGACTTCTATTAAAGTGCAGATATTCTAATATCACCAGGAGGGAAAAAGTGAAAAAGATTTCTTGGTGGAATTTTGTACAAATGACTTCTATTCTCTTTTCTGATCTCTTTAAACAATTTTGTCTCTAAGATCCCATTCTTCCTTTCACTAATGGACTTATTGACTCATATCTATGGAAGTACCTTGCCTCCTGGCTCCTTTTGCTGGCTCATTACATGTATTTATTGCTGCATTTCTCTGAAGCAATTTCATTAAATTCTGCTTTATGGTTATCCCAGAAACCTACTGTTAGTATACAGTGCCCTTTCATGCTCATAGCAAATGCAGCTTCATTCCATCTCTTAAATTTTATTAATCTCTTTCAATCATTTAAAAATGAAAAAACAGTTAAGTTACTGCAGGATTTTGTCTCTTTCCATTAACAGCAAAATAAACCTAATTTCCTGCAGCTTTCTGCTTTATAGCTCAAAGCTTTGGTGTGGATTACTTTTTTGAGAGCTATTATGATTGCCCACAGGCAGAACAAGTTCAGTAGAATATCAGCTGCTGAATCTCCAAAGAAATATTCATTGGGGAAAAACTTGCAGCTCTTTGTTTGCGGCATTTTGTAGTTACTTAAGAGGCATTTCTGCTCCCTTTGCCTCATGAAAGGTGACTGTTAGCATTAGTATTTTTTAAGTGCCATAAGTATGAGGCATAAATGGGAATATTGTTGAGGGATTTGGAAAGCACTTTTGAAAGAGTCCAAAAGGCAGATTTAAAAAAAAAAAGTAAATTAAA
Organism: Arenaria interpres; assembly: GCA_013399435.1. Taxonomy (NCBI): domain Eukaryota; kingdom Metazoa; phylum Chordata; class Aves; order Charadriiformes; family Scolopacidae; genus Arenaria; species Arenaria interpres. The sequence continues at coordinate 181,916 of VXAK01005295.1, read as the reverse complement.
AAAAATAAGAATTACACATTGACTCAAGCCACTTTTGGATCCAAATCCAAAAAACCCCAACAAAATAGATACCTGTAATTTTTGGTAACTATTTTTCATGCTCCAGATGACATAGTCACTCATCTTCCCTTGATGTCCAGATCCCCAAAGCTATTTAGATACCACAGTACGCAAATTTTGCTTGGACCAGAGTGTGAAATGAAAGGCCGTATGGACTGACAGGCGGCCAGCCTGTAGTCCTGTGGCATGTTCACTACCTTATGCAGTCCTGCTGCATTTTCAAACACACCTCAGCAATTGACTGCAAAGAAATCCCCAAATTTCTGTTACTCCACAGTGTAAGGTGTGCACGCATACCCTTCCTCTCCCCATCAGTCCCTGGATCCCTTACAGCCAGCTTCTGTGACTGTAGGGGACCTCCTTCCTCCGGCATGTGGGGGACCTGAGGATTTAGGTTCACATAGCTTCACTTTCACGGTGGCATTTCATCCATATGCAAATGCAGTACATGGTGGAAGTGGAAATAGGTGGGTGAACAAGGGAAGGGTGCCAAGTTGTCGTTAAAGGACTCAGAACAATTTGGTTGGTTTGTTTCATGAAGTATGGGGTGTTGTGTTTCTCCCAGAGAAAAGAAGTGAAAACATGACAAAAAAATATTGGTAGAGAAATGAAAAAGAAAAACAACATTTGTCCTACAGCTTTGTTGAGGAGGAATAATGTCACAGGGACAATAAGCACAACGTAATATGTCTTCCCACCTGTCCCTTGTTCTCCCCTCTGCTTATAAAGGGAAATCCTGAAGGCTTTGCTGGTCATTGGTGCTTTCCACAAGACCTTTAGTAATTTCTCCAAAAGACATATTTTTACCCAGGATATCTTGGCTTCAAGACTGGGGTTTGGATTAATGCACTGTGTAGTAAGCTGCATTTGGAGAGAGCTCAAGCTACTGCAAAATCAAATTGCCCAACTGTTCAGTAAAAAAATGGACACTGGGAGAATGTAGTGGCATTACTTTTGAGACAGGGCTGGTCTCCTGGTTTCAACTGGGAAAGAGTTAATTTTCTTTCTAGTGGTTGCTGAGAAAGGAATGTCAATGACACCTATTGTTTTAGTTGTTACTAAGTGATGTTTACACTATTCAAGGACCTTTTGCAGCTTCCCATAGAAGCATAGACAGAAAGATGCAATGGCCAATGAAATATTCCATACCATAGCTGTCATGCTCAGTATATAAATGGCAGTTAGCCAGGGGGCAGGAATCCATGATCACTGCTTGGGATGGTGCCAATTCACTGGGTGGTGAGAGTGAGCCCTGTCATTATTATTATTCTTATTATCATTTTTATTGTTCCCTTTTCTGTTACTGTTTCTATTAGGCTGTCTTTATCTCAGCTCATAAGCTGGGTGGGTTTTTTTCTCCCTTTCTCCTTTTTTTCCTCTTCCCCCCACCCTTCTTGGGGATGTAAAAAGTGGGGGTGGGTTGAGCAAGCGGCTGCGTGGTTCCAATTGTCAGCTGGGGTTAAACCATGACAGCTGGCTTCACCTGATCTCCAGCTGCTGTTCAGGACACTGACTTTGACGTTTGAATCCTTTGGTGCTAAGGCCCCAGGTACAAAGTTCACTTAGCATGGCTGTTTCCACTAGGACCACTTCCTGGCAACCACGAACGCTGTGTAGCATGTTCCTGCAGAATTAAAGCCATGGGGTTTTGTCACACAAGCACATTACCAGGGGTAAACCACAGTAATACAATAAAAGAGTGTGATTTAAGGCTGTTCTTCTGCATAGATGGTGAACCTTTAACGGAGTACCTCTTTAATGGGGAATATTATACAAACCTAGAAGATAAACTCTCTCCTTTTTAACACACAAGTCCTTAGCCCAAGGATCTCATGGGACAGAGACCCCAGCTGGGATTTCTTGTCACTCCTCTAGAGGATAGATACTAACTTCTCCTATGTGGATTTTCTGGTGCCTAATAATGGCTAGGCAGCAGCCTTGTTCTTTGAGAAGACACAGATAAGCTACAGCTGTGCTAATACAGATGCTGAGGCTGTTTGCTGGTTCTGAGGCCAACAGCAAAGAAACCTGCCAGGGCCCTACCATCAACCTCCCCCCTCCAAAACAAAGTGACTCCATCAGCAATTAGGAGCAGTCGCTCCTGGGACTTAACTGTGCTAACTCCCAAACCCACTCCTTTGAGGAGTACTGTTTTTCTAACAGTGTAACAGTATGGGAAGAGATTTTGAGTTTATGTTTCTGGGAAGTTCTCTCCATAATACATTGGTAGAGACATAGCTATAGAGTTTCTCTCCTCTGCTTGGACAGCTGTTTTCATGGTACATTAAACATGATGGGTTCAAAATTTAATGGGTGCCAGGGATGGCACATACATGTCCTGTGTTTGCATCTCTTTCAGAAGTCATACACTGCATGGAGTATGCACAACCTTGGGATATCTCAAGTGCCAAAATAACAAGGAAGAAAAGAGATGGGCCAAGGAGAAGGAAAGAGAGGGACTATGGGCAATGAAACAGGTGTGTGTGTTGGTGTCCTCCTGCCCTTCTCTGTGAGGGGCTGTGGCAAGCACCCAGGTTAACCCACCCAGCCAGTCCCAGGCAGGTACTGGGACTCCATCACCCTCACGGCTGGCCTTCTTCAGGAGAGGACTGAGCTCTAGAAAATGTAGTTGGAAGAGAGCTTTGGATGTTAGTTGTGGGAAGTTTACTTGACTTGACCTGAATACTACTGATGTTTTATGACCTTTATTCATTTCTTTGAGTCTATAGGGTTTTTTTAACATGCATGAAGCAAAAGAAATAATTTGAAATTATTTCTCCTTCTTTTTTCTCCTTTCTAGTGTATTTCTTACTAACCTGTACCCACTGATTCTAACCACAAGAATGAAGGATTCAGGATGCACCCCTAAAATGCTGGGCAGTGGTAGGAGTAATGCTGCCCCTTCAGCCTCAGTTCAGTTTCCTTGGACATATGAATCCTGCTTTGTTCTTTTACTGTATGGCAGCTGTTCTTCCCCTAGATCCCACATCCTCACTGTAGATGTGTGTGGAGTAATGCTGTTCTTCCTCATTACTCAGCATGTTGGTGCTCTGCCTTATTCATTGTAGGTTGTTCAAACCATGCCCTGATGATAAGGTTATTAATTTGCTCCAGCGCTCTTCTTTGGGGCTGATCACTACCGTGACTGTCTTCTACACAAGCATTACTCAATGCATTGTTACAGTTCCCCAGCAAGGAGTCCCTGCTGTACAATTTGGCATCTCTTTTTCCCCCAGATTTTTAGTATTATGTAATACTGTAGATACTTAAGACGCAGCTGGTTTTCATTTCAGTGGCAACTGTAAGAAGGTTATTGATAATCAAGCTAGACGTAGAGAAAATGCATGCAGTGTGACTGCTTCTTTTTAAATATCATGTTTATGTATCTTGCCTGGCAGTATGTACAGAGCAGTTGACAAGTGCAAAGCAAAACCCACATCTACACAACAGCCAGGATCTCATCCTTCCCTCAGGAAATGTAGCTTCCAGCTCCCATGAGAAATAAAACTTACAGGACTAACAGCACCTCTGAAGTCCAGAGGAACCAGAGAAATGAGGAACGAATGCTTGAGATGGATCTGCTGTTTCTGATAGTGGGAGATGGTGAGCTCCACTCCCAGCCCTGCAAGGGCTAGTCTCACTGTGACCCCTGAGGTCTCAGTAGACTGGCATTACCAGTGTTACTTTTTCTTTCTCATTCTCATCCTTCCTCACCGCTGTTTCTTCACATCTTCTTCTGCCACCTCTCTCTTCCTATTCTTCCTTCTTTTTCCTCTTCCCTTGCTCCTCCCTCTGTTTCTCCCTTCCCCCTGCAATTGGCAGTGACTGGAGAAATGTAAACCCATTGTGAAATGGAAATCAATAATCCCATCAGACTTTATTAGTTTGGCGTCTGTTTCAGGCCACACCGTATTTTCACAGTTTATATAGATTAAGGGTTCCTCCCTGGCAGTTCAGCATTTCCTGTAACCTTTCTATCTTTGATCCCACCACCAAACATATCTCTGATTCTTCCTCTGACCCTCAGTAATCTTCCACATCTCCACCCATACATTTCCTGTGTTCAGCTTTCATCCCCATACAGACTCAATCTCTTCCTAGATTTTCCACCTCTCTCTGGCACTTCCACAGTCCCAGCTCCAGCACTGATTTACCTCCAAGCATTCTCTGATTTGTCTTTCCTCACCTAATTTCTTTCTGCAGTCATTACCACCCCCCTACCTCACAAGTCCTGTCCTCATTTAAAAAGGGTGGGTTTATGTTATGCCATACTTGGGAGCCAGCAGAGAACACAAAGGAATGGTGTTTACTGCTCCCTGCTCTGATGGCCAGCACACCATGGGCACCAGTGTTTAGGAAAAGCAACAGAAAGGAAATTCATCTTCATCTGAAAGTCAGATTGAGCTTGATAAAGACCTCACTTCTAGCCTTTAGTTTCCAGCTGCTAGCATCTATCTGCAGACCAATGCATGAAGGACAAGAGGATGATTTGGAGTAATCAACACAGATTTATGGAGGGGAAGTCTTGCTTGACCAGCCTGATAAGATTTTATAACAAAATTACTGACTTGGTGGATTAGAGGAGAGCTGTAGGTGTTGCTTATCTCAACATTAGCAAGGTGTTTGACACTGTCTTCTGTGACATCCTCATAGAAAAGCTGTCAAATGGGCAGATAGATGGGCAGTAAGGTGGACTGAAAACTAGTTCAACTGCCGGACTCGAAGGGTTGTCATCAGCATCATGAAGCCAAGCTTGAGGCTGGTCACTAATGGTGTATACCAGGAATTGACAGCAGTATGACCTGGATGACAGGTCATCAGGGCAAAGTGCACACTCAGCAAGTTTGCCAAGTGACACAGAACTCTTGCAGGAGAAGGCTCAGGGGGTCATTTAACACCAAGTTAAGTGTTAACCAGCAATGTGTTCTTAGAGCAAAGAAGGTCAATAGTCTCCTGGGCTGCATTAGACAGGTTGCTGCCAGCAGGTTGAGGGAGGTGATCCTTCCCCTCAGCACTACTAAAGTGAGTCAAACACAGGACCACAAAGATGATTGAGGGACTGGAATACCTCTCATACAAGGAGAGGCTGAGAGAGCTGAAGCTGCTTAACCTGGGCAGGAGAAGGCTCAGGGGGATCCTATCTATGTGTATAAATGCCTGATGGGGGTTAAGTAAAGAAGAAAGAGCCAGGCTCTTCTCAGGGCTGCCCAGTAACAGGACAAGAGGCAGAACACAGGAGGTTCCCCTTCAATATAAGAGAAGGTTTTTGCTGTGAGCACTGGTACTGGTTGTCCAGAGAAGCTGTGGAGTCTCCACCCCTGGAGATATTCAAAATCCAACTGAATGTGGTCCTGAGCAACCTGAGCAATCTAGTTGACCCTGCTCTGAGCATGGGGTTGGGCTAGACAATCTCCAGGCGTGCCCTCCAGCCTCAATTATTTTGTGATTTATTCTGCTATTACACGTAGCTTCCGGAGGGGAAAGAGTTTGGTCCCCAGTTTGCTTGCATTTCTCCATACAATCACAACAGCAACATTCAATTATCTGCATGTCACTTTCATTTCACACCTGCGTTAATTGGAAGCAGATTTATGAACACAGGTCTGACCACTGTTTCTTCCAGTGAAAAGCTTTTTCACAGAAATTGAAGGGAATGCTATTGGGTTTTTTTTGGGTAGGGATTCACAAACTTTTCTAGAGCAGGCAACACCACTCGACTCTTCCCCATTATTTTTTTATTTTTTCCATGCATTTGAACTAGTACAGAGTAACATTTTGCAGGACAGAGAATTGCAGATGTGATGTGTGAGGAAATAGATTTTAAGGAAACTTTTCCACCGGCCTGAGAAAGATTTCTAGTGACAAGCAGAGCTCACATAGCAACAGCAGAAGTAAACTGTTCATCACTGAAGCTTTAATTTGAAAAATATGTTTATATAAAATTTATTGTTTTTTAAGTGTGTAATAATGTATTGCCGCTGTTGGTAATAGGCCACAAGCTTTGTACTGAGATTGCAAGGCCTCAGGACTGAGGCTTTTCTGGCTTGCTCTGTATGAGTATTTTGTGACCTGCCTACAGCTGTTTTACTTGGTTTAGTTGTAATAGCAATTTTTCTAATTGACTGGGTGTCTGTGGCTAAAGAGTAAGGGTGTAAAAGGATGCTAGCAAATATTAAAATGCCCCCAGGTGGATCCTGGGATGAAGAGGAAGAAACCGTCAATGTCAACGTCATGTTCTTCCCAGAAAAAACCTTCAAATGCTGATGACGACTTGCTGTAACAACCCCAGCCATCACCAGCATGAAACCACCTACATTGAGGCCCAAAGTAACAGGGAGAGGGTCAGCACCATCAGAAAGAATGATCTGATCAGTTACAAATATATTGCTATGATTTCTTTCCCTGTAATAATTAAATCTGGACTACTAATGTTATACTGTTAAGATTTTAATTATACCAACAGCTAATTCTTGTCTTTATATGTTATGTGTGTTCCTTCTTCGCCTGTGAGCAAAATTTTGAGCATAACAATTCCTAGTTTTTAAAATCCAGATTATAGCATGTCACTTGGCTATCATCAATAAATGCACAGACAGTGGATGATCTTAAAACCCTCATGATTGCCATGACTGCAACCAACTGTAAAACAGGCGATTGTAGTTCTCTAAAATCCTCCACCAACACAGCTTCCATAGATCTGCTACGAATGCGGCAAGAACACAACTGTGAGACAACCTTCTTGATTCAAATTGAGTCCAGTTTAGATCTCAGAGGCTATTTCATCTAATAGTTAACATTTAAATCATTCACAATAAAAGATGTTTTGATGATTGTTGCAAAGGTTAACTCATTTACTAAATCTTCAAAAGCATTACTTGGGTTTCTGTACCATTCTGTCACTTTGCTGAGCTGTCAGGAAGGAGATGGTCTGTAAACCCAGTAAAGCCATTGTGCATTAAGACTTCCCAAGCAGGCAGGCTTTGAAAGAGTTTAATGAAGAAACCTGCAAAATTTTTTGTAGCTTTCCTTTTATTTTTCTCCTTGGATGACAAGGAAGAAAATTGGGGTAAGGTGGAACAGCTAATAGAACAAAAACATAGAAATCAAAACTGCCATCTCTGCACTGACCTCAACACTCCAAGAGATTAATGTCCTCATGTCAAGGGGGAAGATCACCTCTAACTTAATAGACTGAAAGACTCATTATAGGAAGTTGCAAGACTTCTATCAAGGACTTTATCAAGTTCAAGTCATTTAACTGGAGAATTGCTGACACTGCATCTATCTTCAAAAAGCAGGAAAATATGATCTGGACAACAATAGAATTCATATGTCCTTCTTCCCCCAAATTACTGTCCTTGATGTTACCTGAAATTGTACGGGGAGGTTCTTTAGTGGTTGAGGAGGTGGAACATCAAAATACATTGATTGTCTTAGTAGCCCTGCTACCATTCCTTTTTGTCCCTGACAATCGGGTGACATTGTTGCTGTTGGGATGTTTGGACTCTGTAAGCAGTTTGAGATCTGAGTCATTCTATGGGATGAAGATCCTGTTGAATAATACCTGCTCTGAAGGGCATCTTTTGTAAGAAAAGGACTGTGATGGTGTAAGAAGATGTCCATTCATGCAAGAGATTCTTGCAGAAAGCATCCCCAAAGACAAATTGTGAGTCACATTTGTTCCTCTGCTAATATAAGAAGTTTTGGAGATGTAATATGTTGTTCAGGCAAGTGTTACATGTTGATTTTTCAAAAAGGTGGCATGACTTCTTTTCTTTCTTTTCCTGTGGGACATACATTAGAAAATGACCACTAAGGGAAAGGCAGAAGGGAGTTTTTCTCCAAAATTTGCACTTGTTAATCACAGTTCTCAAAGGACATCTTTGTAATTCATTAGGAAACACTCTAAATACTTGTGGTTTAGGCCACACTGCACTGCCTGCACACACTACTGTCTTTGGATTCTCTGCTTTTGGAAAAACAGACCATTATATGTTTCTCAGTTGGTCCAAAATTTACACTGCAACTAAGCCAATAAACAATCATAATACTAAAAAAAAAATATAAAAAAGCAAGAGTTTATACATTGAGAATTCAAGGTCAGGCTTTTCATTGCAAGGTAGGAAACAAAAGGTTATAGGTTAAACAAATACATACAGCCAGAACTATTTCTTAGCAACAGCGTGTTCTTTCTTTTCTCTTCATTTCCCTACTTTATTTTGTCTTACCTCATAGTCCCAGGATGCAAGCTGGCAAACAGAACTGGAGGTTTAGTACTAATGTCAAAATCCCCTCTCCTGAATGGTGCCCTCAGTTCTAATTTTAGGGTTTCCTTCAGGGCAGCCATCTCAGTGTCTTCTCTCCATTTTATTATTCTGATTTGCTATATGAATGCAAAAGTATTCGATGGCTCTGCCAGGAAGCTTGGGTTTGGGGTTCTTCACTCAAAGACTTTATCACTCTATGGTTGATCCCTGAGAGACCAGGGAGTATATGGACTGTGAAAATAATAGGAAGGCTCTCTTGCTGTTGATGTACTCACATCAAATGTCATACAGGCTGTTGGTTATAAACGTCTTCAGGTAAGCTTACAATTTCCATTATGAGTTTTCTACACAGAATGCAACTGGACATGAATGACAGGTTATTAGTTACTCTGTCTGAGCATGTCTATAGGACGGCAAGTATCCTCTGCTCTCTACCACTGTTCTTGGGCTCCTGTGTCACCCGCTTTAATTTTCTGCAACCCAGTTTCTCGTCCAAGAAGACAAAGCCCTCAAAATCCCAGGAGCAGTATCTGAGGCCAAAGACTTCTGGGAAAACAGGATTACCCTGGAATATGCTACAGAGGTGCCCGTTCAAGCAGTGTTTGCCCTTTCTGATCCTTTGGTTGGCCGTTTCATTCCCAAGCAATACACATGCACCAATGGCGAAGGTTGGTGCTCTTGGAGGAGGCACCTGTTGCCCATTGCTGTGGAGATAATTGTCCTTGTGGTCCTGAAAGCAAGGAGGACTGCAGTAAATTGCTTTTCTGTACCTTCCAAGTACTTTTCTCAAAATGGAAGCTAGAAGAAAACTCTTCGTCTCTACAAAAAATCTTTCTGCTGATGCTTTAGAGAAGTTGTGGCAAGCTGAAGCAGCAATGTCAAAAATAAAAATTTTAACACTTTTTTTACTGTGTAGGTGACCAAGTTCTGGCACAGGCTTCCCAGAGATGCTGTGGAGTCTCTATCCTTGGAGATACTCAGAAGCCTTCTAGACATGGTTCCAGACAACCAGCTGTAGGTGGCCCTGCTTGAGCAGATCAGCTCCAAAGGTGTCTTCCAACCTCATCTAGTCTGAGATCCTGTCAGTCTGTTCAAGAAACTGCTCTGATGCCAACCAGGAAGGACTTGCCATCAGGCTTTCACACTGTTTTCTTGAACCTCAGGTCCAAGTTTTCCAGCATCTCCTCTGCTCTTGGCCTTCTCTAACTCTGTACCAATACCTAGTATTAGTGGAAGGTTGGAGCACAGTGCAGATGAGCACCCTAATCATAGAACCATTAGGAGGCTGATAGCACACCTTCTCCACATGTGTTTAAGTAGAAAATCAAACCTATTAAGTGTAGCTGAGGCACCTTTGTGAGAAATCCTGCCTTCAAGTGGTTTACATTTTGTCTTTCATTGGTAAAAGTCCCAGTAAGCTCTGCTCCTGAACAGCTTAAAATGGGTCATTTATCAGGGCTTTTATCTTTGTATTTGGAGACTATTCTGTGAGTCAATAGACCCCAGTATTAGAAAGACTTCTTTCATATCAAGCTTGTTTTCCTTTCACCCCTTTAGTCCAGGAACTATGTCTCTGTCCCTTAGCTCTCTCAGCCTACAGGTCAATTGTCATCTGTGAAATGGTAGGGGAAAATATAACCTACATCAAAGGAAACCCCAGAAAATTTGTGAGACAATGCCCATTGCCAAACAGAAAAAAAGAAACAGGAAGAAAGAAAAAGGAGCCTACTGTGTGGAAAAAGCAATTTCTAGAAAAAAAATTATGACTAAAGCTTGCTAATATATTGAATGGTAAGACTAATAGTGATTTCAGCTGTTGGATGACAAATAAGGTAGTATTTCCCTGGAAGGGCATACTCTGAGGAACTGAAAGAGGAGTTGAAAATCGACACTGTATATTAATTGTATAGAAGATTGTAAGCCTTAAGAAGAACAACTGTATGGACAATAATTTGAGTTTTCCAGTGCCAAATAGAGCTGACAGGGTAGGATGAATTGTAGAAGCAAAAGCAGAGCTGTACAAGCTTGGGTTGTTATCCAATGTCTAGTAAGAGACTGGAACAACCACAGAAGGAACCTGCAAACATCTGTGAAGTGTTTTTTTCCAGTGTAAACATAACAAACTACATGACTGTGATGTACATTAGTGGGTCATGGACTGAAGAACACTAAAGCATTGTTGCTATGGTAAATGTGTTGTCAAATGTGGTTTCAGGCAAATATACAAGAACTATCAACATGGCTCCTCTTCTGTCACATTAAAGGTAGTTTTGAGGGTGGTTTTTAAGCTATATTGAAGAGAATCATGAATGATAATTTATAGTTAACTAGTCATTAGGCAAACAGTAGTTTTACAGTCAGCCTCATCTGTCTATTACAGTAAGTGACACTTTCTGGTAGAGTATGTAACGCCTTGGGCACCCACACTTTCTTGGTTATGCACACAATTATTCTTGACCTTAAAATATAGTAATTAGTAAGGATGAACACAGTCTTCACTGGTGAAAATCAGTAGCACTCTGCATCTGCTGAGGTTCAGTCAATTCTCACCATATTTTATTTTTTAACCTCTACACCACATGCAAAATTCAAAGAGAAGTGCCCACTAAAAAGGAGAAGAAAAGCTATTCCTCTGCAGGGGGACACATGCTAGGTGCAGTCTCCTCTAAATGATCCTTCTGCTATGAGAAATGTTTTTACACATAGGATATTATAAGAAGGGATAAAGGATCTTCCTTTTTGTCCAGTACACCCCTCCCTTGCAGCCATCCCTGAGGATAAGGGTGATCTGGGCTCTTTCTCCCATCCGAAGGGATTTAAATCCTTCAACATTATCTCTTTGGATGTATGAGCTACTCTGTGACAGAAGATGAGCAGTGAAGGGAGGAAGGGGAACAAGGCTGACTTCAAACCTTCTCTTTGTCATGGGACAAAGAGTTAAATTGAGATTTCAAGATATGACATCTGGCTTTTTGGTCAATAATAAGTGAACTTTGATAGTAGGAATTAATGTGCTCCAGTTAGGCATCTCTTAAAGTATCATCCAAGTTGTCATTCAGCTCTATTTGGAAGGCAGACCAGCATAATTTTGGGAAAACAGAGAATCCCAGAGACTCCAGATAGGATTTGATGCTGGTGCCCTTTATTTTGGCCATCTTTTGGAAGGAAAAATGTGACTTGTAGCAGGTGAATACAAGGAATCCTGGTTGATAACAACACACATTAATATTTTGAATTCTGGAGCATATAAAAAATCCTGCTAAGCCTTCTTATGAAAGTATGATAAAATTTCTATTTAGGGAAAAGCACTGATACAGCTCCCAAAGGAAAAAGCAATTAATGGAGAAAGAAACTAAAGAGCTGGCCTCACGGCCACACCAATGAGGTCAATGTCTTCTGAAGCAGCATGCGAAACACTGCATTCACGGACAATCCCACCATGTTCAAAGGGTTTATTCAAAGTGATGCAAGTTAATTAGAAGAAAGTTGAAAGGCTGTCAGATAATGCTAAGCTTCATTAAATATTGGCTCCCTGGCAAAACCTAGGAGAGAGACATGATACATTTGTTTTAATTGCTTTATGCTTTTACTGTGTCTTGGCCACCTTAAATATCAACCGCCTACATAGATATAAATAACCAGGCATAAGACAGTAGGGGAGCCTCACTCTCTTGGCAGGGGTTACACTAAGCCAAGAAAGTCATTACTGAATGTATTTTTGTTTACGTCAGATGGACAGACAGTGTAACAACGAAGAACCCCCAGCACCCACTAGGTCTTTCATAGAGTTAGGAAATGAGACAACCAAAATTTGACAAGCAGAATTACACTGAATGAATTTTTCCTCCAATTTGAATAAAATTAACTTATCTCTCTTTATGCTTATTGGAACATTTATTTTTTTTTCCTCTGTAAAAACCATTCTCTCATCTGTGAATAAAACTTTGGGACTGCAGAGAGTTGAACAAGAATTGGATGAAATTTGCAGTATGTGGGCAAATATGGATGCTGGATGAAGGCTGCGCAGAAGCACATGAACTCAGATCAGTCATGGGATCAGAAAAATGCCATTCAGTACAGTGGTTTTTAGGACTCTCAGATCCATAAATCCATCCCCATAGCTACTTCTACAGCATACAGATATAGTATTTAGGAAGAGCAAATAATTTCTCAGCAAGATGCGCTACACTATAGAGAGGCTTACTGAAAAGTATTTAGGGCCTAAGACAAAAAAAAAAATTCAAATCACATGTTTAGTCCAGGCTAACAAGTGAAGCAAGAATGTATGAGTATCTGGGGTCCTTTACATACTCTTGTCTGCAATTCTGACATACACACATCGTACTGAGCCCTGATGAAGAAATATCGCTTTACTAACATGCTCCTCTGATTTGCAAACTGAATCATTGTGCGGTATCATGCATTGTTTCTAGAAAGGAAATAATTTTTAAATCTACAAAAGAACATCTATGGTCATTTATCAGTACAAACCATATTGAGCATTTGCTCAACAAGCCCTGCATGAAAAATCTTGACTTGGTTTCACTAAATTGTCCCTTCCAGAGAGATTTGAACTATAGAGGGAAAAAAATGAAATGACAGGGAATCTGCCACATCTCTAGCTGAGTTGTTTCAATGCCTCGCTGATGATTAATTGCACTTCAATTTCAAGTTGAATTTGCTTGGCTTCTGCTTTCAGAAGAATGTGTTTTCCCAAGGCCCTCTCCCCCAGCCCTTTCCAGAAACTGTCAATTACTTATTTTAGTAACCAATGCAAAATACTTATTCAAGACGCTGGGATTTGGAGGGGGCAAGGAGCAATCAATACTGCGTGCTTTGAGAGGAAAGTGATCTCTGACCTCAGGGATGGTGCAGCAAATTGCAGCCTCAGCCCTGAAAACTTCCCAGTCAAACTATACCAAACTATAGCAGAGGTGCAAGTTGTAGCTTTGATTTTTATTTTTTTTTCCTATTTACAGCTCTGCCCAGCCTTCCCTTTATCAGTAAGTGTCACTAAGGACTGTGTGCAAATCCTGTCACCTAGTCAGCATGCAAAAACCTTCTTTGACAGATATTTAATACAGGAAAACAACCTTGCTTGCTGGCGATTTCTGTGGAGTTTGTCTAAAGCATATGACATTTGCCTACAAACCTCTGGTCATCGCCATCTGATTTTCCTGCCAGGTGCGGCTCTATTACTCTTTCTGGTTTAGCATGCAGAAAACACCAAGCTTGCTGCTTTGAATCAGGCATCTTGGAGAGACTTTACCCCTGATAAGCGGCACATACCTGAAGCAGCCTGCCACATCCCTGTCCCGGCGCGGGCATGGAGAGAAGCCACACAGCCCAAGCAGTGCTTGCTGTGCCCACCAGTGTGACCCAGTGCTGTGGGGCCAGGCTGGGGTTTTGCTTGTCTCCCCAGGCTGTGTGGGACATCTCGCAGCCAGGTTCCCTCCAGAGCACTGCTAAGAGGCAGTGCAGACAAAGCCACTGTTTTTTATATAAAAGGTGGCTACTCTTTGGTCTCTGTTGGGAAAGACCACTGCCTGCATGACCTTAGAGTGACAGGCTTACTCAGACTTTCCCCTTGTCCCAGGGAAACAGCAAGAGGAGAGGGAAGACGTGTCATCTGTGCCATCAGTACAGACTAGGGGGTGAGGTATTAGAAAGCAGCCCTGAGGAAAGGGACTTGGGGGTGCTGGTGGACGAGAAGCTGGACATGAGCAGGCAGTGCGCAGTTGCAGCCCAGAAGGCCAACCACATCCTGGGCTGCATCAAAAGATGCATTGCTAGCAGGTCCAGAGAGGTGATTCTTCGGCTTTACTCTGCTTTGGTGAGACCTCACCTGGAGTATTGTGTGCAGGTCTGGAGCCCTCAATATAAGAGGGACATGGACCTGATGGAGCAGGTCCAGAGGAGGGCCACGAGGATGATCAGGGGGATGGAGCACCTCTGCTACGAGGACAGGCTGAGGGAGCTGGGGCTGTTCAGCCTGAAGAAGAGGAGGCTCCGGGGAGATCTAATAGCGGCCTTCCAGTACCTGAAGGGAGCCTACAGGAAGGCTGGGGAGAGCCTGTTTACAAAGGCCAGTAGTGACAGGACGAGGGGCAATGGCTTTAAGCTGGAGGGGAGCAGGTTTAGATTGGAGATTAGGAGAAGGTTCTTTACTGTGAGGGTGGTGGAGCACTGGAACGGGTTGCCCAGGGAGGTGGTTGAGGCCCCTTCCCTGGAGATATTCAAGGTGAGGCTCGACGAGGCCCTGGGCAACCTGGTCTAGTTGGGGGTGTCCCTGCTGACTGCGGGGAGGTCGGACTAGATGACCTTTGGAGGTCCCTTCCAGCCTGGACAATTCTATGATTCTATGATTCTACGATTCTACATGGTCTGTTGGGCATCTGACTCACTCACCCTCCAGGCTAAACAGAGAGGAAAATAGGGAAACATCTGGAAAGAAATTATACCAAGGAAGATTGGATCATATGGCATATGTACAAAGTCAAAACAACAAAATTACACTGGTGCTTCTGATCCGAGTGACACATTTTGTAATTCACCACTAATTCAATGGCTAGTGTCCATCCACAGGACAGTGGTTTATCAGGATTGTGTTACCCTGTGGAACTGGGGATCAGGGAAAAAAGGAGAGTCTGCTTCCTGAGGAAAGTAAAAGGTCTCTTCATATCCCTAGTCAAAGCACCAAAGGATCCATGCATCCAGAGTAACAGGGCTATGGCAGTACACACATTTCCATAGACACAGGGACATGCACAGTTCTGCCAGGTAAGGAGCCATCCTCTCTCTGTCTGTGCAGTGACTGGGGCAGCTCTGCCCATGGACATCTTCCCCACCCATGACAGGATGGGTGGCTCAGGTCCCGTGGCTCATGGTGACATGGAAGCACCACATATGGGGAGTGCTCGGGATTGGGGCTCTCCTCTTTTCATGTCAGCGCTTTAAGGTTCACCAAGGACTGACCTGCAGTCCAACTAGAAACATTATCCCTGCTTCTTCTTGATCTGTGGGTGCCTTTTTTCACTCTGAGCCACTGTAAGCTTCTTATTTGCCTTGTTACACTGTCATCATTATCAATGACAATCTGCCCTTCAATAATCTTCAGTGAAAGTGCACATATAGATGCTTGCCTTATTAAGTGGATGAATCCATGTGTGAATTAATTCAGCTGTGTGTTAGCCAGAAAAAGTTGGCAGAGAATACTGCACTTGGAGTTGTCTGAATCTCTTTCTTTTTTTCTTTTTTGGTCTGTTTTGTGATGCCTTTCTCTTCCCTGTCACCAAAGAACATGAAGTGGAACTAGATACATGTTGTGCAATTCTTGCTTAAAGAATAAAATGTGATTGATTTTTCAGTTTACTAGGTGATGACTGCCTTGTGATACACAGTGTGACACACCAGGCAAGTCGGCATTGACCAGGGCAACCCACTTTTCCAGTTTAGGGGAATTTTTCTTTAAACACGGAACAAACATGGTTTTCCAGAAATTTCAGGCAGATGGAGGATGTAATGTGTTTATCGCACCAAATAAACCATATGAACCTTGGGAATCTAGGATAACAACTTCTTCTGTGTTTAGGTTTTTTCCTGGGAGTTGTGCTATTTACTCAATCTCTGGTGTCCCTCATGCTAATTAGCTGGTGAACATCTTGAAGAAAAGTTTTCTTGTAGACCCCTACGTGTGCACTAAAAGGGGGTTAGGGGTATTATATTGTAGAGAAGAAGAATAGTGTAGACTATTTGTTATCAAGATGAGCCTAACAAGACAAGAATATTCTACTTCCATACTGGAAAACAGAAAAAAAAAACGAAAAGGAAAATAACTTGTAAAAGACCTTGTAAATTTCTCCTGTGTGTCCCTTTTCATGCTTAGCCTGAGTTGCCCATGTCTGCCAGGCTAGGGATGGCCAGTGAAATCCTCACTGAGGGCTGCTGTGCGGGCACACACTTGTCCTTTTTCTGCTATGTACGTCCTGTTCCAGCATGTGCTGGTGCCCATCTTGGTGCTGGCAAGTTCACACCCAGAACACGTCAGGGGATGCAAATAAGGCTCAGAAAGATTTTGGCAAGGGCTTTCTCCAGGGTAAGAATTGCCTTGTGTTCAATATGAGAAGACGTTACTGGTGAGCTTTTTTGTTTAAAGGATTCGATGTCTCTAGGTAGACCTCAGGTGTCTTTATCCATGGAAAATTTAGCAGATGCCACCATATAGAGCCTTCTCCCTCTTTGTCCTCCCAAACCATCCATTTCATAGTCAGCCCTGGTGGTTTCTTTGGCTACAGGCACATGAAGCCAGAGAAAACCTTCAAACGTACCTGGCTATATGCATTGAATTTGAAACCAAGATTTCTGTTTTTGTGTAGTAATTTTGAAGGTGGATTATTTTTTTTTGAACCACCACACAAAGGATAACCTTTATGTTTAGTTTGGTGTTTTGGTTTTTTTCCCTGACTTTGTTTAGATTCAGAAAATTCATCTTCTGTCTTTTCCTCATCTATTTAAACAATCACAGCAGGCTAATGCTTTGTGAGCCTGTGTTCATTAGAGATTACAGTTTATTAGATAACCTTCAATCAGTTGCATCTAAGGTCATGGGTGAATACAGCTTGTCTCCATCTCAGTTCCCATCTTGTGAAAATACCGACAGTGAAAAACATGAGAAAATGAGAGTGCCTCAGAATAGTGTGCTCTGCCACCCGACTTTTTAGATGCCTGACCACCAGAATGGGGCCTACTTCTGCATAAAGCAGAAGAGTGGAAACATGAGGGGTCTCCAAGCAAGATATTTGGGAACTAGTATTTGAACAATGAGGCATTCAGTACCTCCATTCAGAAATACAGAGAACAGAAATAGGTCTTAAATTCCAACCCATTGTGGGATATGAGTACCTACCTCTTGGCCACAAGTCCCGATCTGGCAGTTTCACATTGAATCCACCCCTCCACTCCTCCCATCTCTCCAAGTACACGCTAAGCCAATATTTGCAGTAAAAACTCAGTTGGATCATCAAGGCTTAATCTTTTTCTCCAAGGTAATAAGACTAAGAGTACTTAGGTTGTTGGTTTAAAGGCTATTCAGTTTATTCAGGGTATTGGAGGTTTTTTTTTAGTATTTTGTTTGGTTTGGTTTTATTGTTGGCTTTGGGTTTTTTTTTCTTCCCTCCAACCAGTGTCTTAATCATAAAGCTATGGGTTATTTTGCAATCTGAGATGTGCTTTGGACATGAGGGGAGATATGCTTGTTGAAATGCTTTCATGTTCAGCAGGCCTGAGCAGGTATATGATCCGGTAGCTAAACAGCTGGGTTTGGAGGGGAAAGACATAGGCTAAGTCAGGAGAACACATTTCCTGCATGCTACCCTTGCCACTTGACTGTCACCATGCTGTGCTGTGACGACTCTGAGCTGACGTGATGTAAGGCTATCTGGCGGATTGAGCCCGTTCACTGGCACAGACAGAGAGGTATTTAGCTTGTGAATGGACCAAGAGAGGGGGATCCAGGCTTTTGAGGCTTGGAAATGTTATTTCTACTTGGAATACTTGGGTATTAGCTTGGGTCCATATGGATGTTACACTAAATACATATATGCACTTCCAGGCTTTCAGCATCAGATGAGACAGGTTTAAAGAATCACAACTTCAGACATAGGCAAGATTTAAGTACTAAAAGCCTTTTGTGGCTCTATTCCCAAGTAATTTGGAGTAATTAGCTGCCTCTTCAGCTGCCTCCCTCATTCTCTAGGGAAAATGAGGAAGAGAAGAGGATATATGTAGAAGGTCAGCAGTTTCCCATTAATCACTCTCAGTATGACTTGTAGATGTAAGAAAAGATAAGCACCATCCCCTGTCTTCATTTTCCTGAATGCTAATTTCATCTACAGACTCTCTTGGTCTCTACTGCACTTCCAAAGTTTTGCTGGAACCACATCCCAGGAGAAATCCCCTGCATTTTTAAATACAGATCTCTTATTACCAAGTGCTTCCAATATACTTGTTGTCCTCAATAGACATATAGGGCATCATCTAATATAGACACATCGACCTTCATACATGAGCCATCTGGAGAACACCACCAATACTAAAAAAGAAATGGCTGCAGGTGCTTCTCTCTGAGAGGACCTTTACACATAACAGAAAATCTTTGTCTTGGTGCAGCTGGATAAGCTTCAACCAAGTTGCACAATTCCCACTTGTGCAAAATGAAAAAAGGGGAGGTGAAGCTCAACATTTTTTCAAATTAATCTTTTAATATTTCCTGTTGGAAATAGTAATTTAGCCTGAAAAAAAAACGAAATCATGATGAGAATTTTGAAATGTTTGTTTCTAATGCTTATAGATATTGGCCTTTGTTCAGTATATTCTGAGGCCTTAAGATGGTGTAGCATTTCAGGAATGAATCAGCCAAGGCACTTCCAGGTTGAGTTTTTATCAGTAGGTAAGCCAAGCTGTCCTTTCAAAATCATTTTAATCAAGGTGCCCTAGACTGAATATTAATGTAAATACTCCTGTGCAAGTATGACCATCGTTTTAGAAGAGTCTCAAATAAATGTAATGTATTGCCTTTCTAACTCTTTCCTCAGCCCTTACGTAAGTAACTCTTTTACATTGTGAACACAGGTGAGTGAGGCATGGAGAAGGCAAAAAATAGAAATAAATTTCCTAAATAAAACGTAAGTAGGAAGTTTTCATTGTTTCAGGTTATTTTAAAGGACTGCTCTACATTAAAGCACTGGAATACATATCAAGGAGATAAATCATGCAGCCCAAGGTGATTAGAAAGTGGTTTGATGCAGTAAAAATTCATTACATACTAAAGAACATACAGTTTTTATAGGCTTCTGGATTAAGATGGAAGAAAATACCATCACTGAAGCTGTTATTTAAATTATTTTACTATAATACTCATCTCATTCAAATTTATAGTGTGATTTTCCCTCAGATGTGATAATGGCTTGCAGATATTTTAGCACCATCACTTTTAGATGACTGCATCGAATTGCTATTAATTACATTAAGATGTTACTTTTGTTAAAAGGACTTTTTAGAAAGGCTTTGTAGGTTTCATGAAAGCTAAAATACCTCAAGAATGAACAAGATCTCTCTTGGCAACAGCTGAATTCACAGCTGGCAGAAAAGGCTGTAAATGAGTCTAGTTTTACCTCCGATGCACCTGTGACCATCAATGCTTGAATAGAGGACTTTTTCTTTATCTGTCACCACTGAAATTCAGGACATTAATGAGTGCCCTTGAATGGCAACTGAAGCCGTTCTTGACAGGAGATAACTAGATCTACATGGGAGATTCACTGAAGCTTTGCATTTAGAACTGCACTAAAATGAACAAAATTTAGTGTGCTGTCTGTTCTTCTGGAAAATTGAATCTGGCAGAACACTGCTGCACTCATTCCTTGACACTGCCAGAGAAGGCTCTCTTCCACCCAAAACTGGAATGAGAACTTAAAAAAAAATGTATCAGTTTCATCAGCAAAAATGTATTTCCATTAGTTAAACAAATATTTTGTGGTAGTTTCAAATTAATTTAAGTTTAAAATTAATTTTTTGTTATAATTAATCTGTAGCAACCTTGAAACAAAAAAAACATTTAAAACCAAAAACTGATACTCTTATATAGCTTCAATTCTCCATTTTCATTGTTTTCCTGTGAAACTAGACATTGGCAAAAAAATGACACTTACCTAAGAAACTTTGGTTTCCACAAGTCACAGTAGAAAGTTCAAACAGGTTTTTCTTGAAACCTCATAGTTTTTCCCATAGATTACATTACAATGCTTATGTCAGAACATACGTGCAACCAGAATTGTAAGCTGTCTCCTCAAAAGCTGCTACCAGTGAAGAACAGAGAGAGATTTGTCTCCCCTGATCTGACACCTGATGTCCCTAATCCCTGAACTGATCACTGCAGTTTTGTGGGGGAAGGGACACAGTGAAAACTCCTGCTGTTTTATCCAAACAGATATTCCATTTTTCGGGAGCACTGAACCTAAGGCCCTCTAAATAATTTTGAAATCCTAATGCTTAATCATAGAATGGTTTAGGTTGGAGGGGACCTTAAAGATCACCTAGTTCCAACCCCCCTGCCATGGGAAGGGACACCTCCCACTAGAGCAGGTTGCTCAAAGTTCCATACAGCCTGGCCTTGAACACTTCCAGGAAAGGGGCATCCACAGCTTCTCTGGGCAACCTGTTCCAGTGTCTCGTCATCCTCACAGTAAAGAAATTCTTCCTGATATTGAATCTAAATCTACCCTCTTTCAGTATAAAACCATTACCCCTCGTCCTATAACTACACACCCTGATAAACAGCCTCTATACTGTAGGCCCCCTCCCCGGAGCCTTCTCTTCTCCAGGCTGAACAACCCCAGCTCTCTCAGCCTGTCTTTGTACAAGAGGTGCTCCAGCCCTCTGATCATCTTTCTAGTCCTCCCCTGGACCTGCTCCAACATGTCCATGTCCTCCAAAGCTGGACTTGGTACTCCAGGTGAGACCTCACCAGAGCGAAGTAGAGGGGCAGAATCACCTCCCTTGACCTGCTGGCCACACTTATGTTGGTGTGGCCCACAATAAGGTTAGCCTTCTGGACTGTGAGTGCACATTGCCAGCCCATGTTGAGCTTCTCATCAACCACTACCCTTCTCCTCAGGGCTGCTCTCAGCCTTGTCTAATCTCAGTAAGACTTTTATTACTAGGTCTACTTACTCCAGCAAAGTAGGCGGGTAAGTGTTTGTTTACAGTTGCACATTAATTACTCCATTGCAGTTGTGAAATAAAGCTGAAGGATATATGTAACTCTGCTCTTTCTGTTACTTAAGATTCTCTCATTTATCACACTTAACGGTCTGGGGGAAGGTACATGCCTCTGTGGAGAATCAGTTTCATCAGACACCCCTTTAACTTTTATCCTTCTTGGAGAATGCATTTGTTCAGACAATGACACTATCAAGGGTCACAGCTTGATCAGAATTCCATCCTGTGCTGATAATTTTCAAGGGTTACTGGGTTAATGATGGGTCTTGGTGGTTTTTCTGTCTTGTAATTTCACTCTGGGAAGTAGCTGAAAATGATTCTTATATTGTTGTTCTATTGTATCCCATCAACAATTCAGTGCAGACAATGGGAGGAATCAAATTCTGCCTTCTTGGTACTTATGGCTAATATCTGGCCAATAAATTGATGTGTTAGGCAGATTGTGACCCACTCTCTCAAGAGCTCTTCACTCTTAATTAAAAGCCAGAGCTGCTCTAAATACACACCAAAGGGATAACTGTGTACGTGAGTGCACGAGTACCTGTGTGTGCACGCATCAGTGACATCCCCTTCTCATCTTAGCTAAAGCTTGTTTTTCAGCTATCATGAATGTTAACCTAAAAACACAAGAGAAGAAAGTGGGAAAGATTTGAGCTATTGTACAATGAAGGGCTGTGATAATTTAGTGACCCAGGATTCACGTGAAGCATTATACTGCTAATAAGATAACTTATTGGAAAAATAAGCATGTTTATATTTTATAATCGCTGAACACTGTTGTTGGAAAATAAATGAGTTTCCTATCCCTCAAGCTGCCTCTCTAATTTCTACTATATAACGTCTTGTTCTCAATATACTCCATTCCTCTTATCACTGTCAGCTAACATGAAGCCCCTCTGGCTTTTCCTGGACTGCTTTCCTAATGGAGTTTTAAAAAATTAGTTTATAGCTTTCTGTTCTAATTTTTCTTCACTTCTCTAGTTGTATTTATTTCAATTCAGCCCTGAGCAGTTTTAGAGCTTGTCTGTTAAAGTAAAAAGTATAACCTTAGAAAGGAATTTTTTAAGCTACTTGGTTGTATTCCCATCTAAGATATGAAATAAACTTAGAGTAATAACACATAATAATTGTTCCAAATAGGGGTTAAGTTTCATTGGAAGGTATAAAAAAGTGTGAATAAATATGTTCATAACTAGTTTATGTCTGTTAGCCCCACCTGGAAGAACACACATGGCAGAATTAGAAATTGTTTTTCAGATTATTGATATCTTGCTTGGACTTTAAAGACATGTATGTGTGTAGGGGAAAATCGGAGATAAAATGATCAGTAATTACAACTAGTGCTAGATGGGAAATTATTTTTTCACTCACAGAAATTAAAAAGAAGAAAATATATATTTAAGCAGAAATCTTATGCCTCTTACTTATGTTCAGCAGTTAATATGGATAATTATAATATCCATAGACAAGAACCTCTGCATGAAAACATATTCAAGGACAGAGGAATGAAAATGGGTTCTGATCCTCTCTTTCATTTTCTCAATCAACAGTGAGAAACATTTTTATAAGGTAATTGGATATGGTTTTAGTTTAAAAAGCTAAAAAACATTCTTATTGACTGTTTGGCATTCAGAACATTTCTTTTAATCTTGCCCATAAACAACCCTGGCTCATCACTGTCTCATGCCTCTATAATACATTCATCCTGTAATCACCGCTTAGTGTAAGTATAGCTAGGTTGATGTATGCTTCCTCTAGAAGGTAAAGGAAAACTGTTAAACTATTCATACTCTTATTTATTGACTAATGGGTCTCACACACCATTTCCTGCATTATATGAGATAATATTTAACATGAGGGTAAATATTATCATTTAGTCTACTGAAGAAGAAAGGCTACATAGGCCTTTGAGCAACCTGGTCTAGTGGGAGGTGTCCCTGCCCATGGTAGGGAGGTTGGAGCTAGATGATCTTTAAGGTCCCTTCCAACTCTAACCATTCTATGATTCTATGATTCTATGATTTGTTTCCCCTGGGCTCCAGGAGAATGAATCAACAGCTATAAATTAGGGGATTCACAATAAAGACTTCATTCTAAGTCTCTTGCATCTCAGAAACACACTGCTTAGTGGGTTGTAGACTCTGGCCTAGACAAAACATAGATAGATAGATAGATAGATAGATAGATAGATAGATAGATAGATAGATAGAGAAACCTATTATAGATACAGGTGAAAACCATGGAGACACATCTCATATATACATATATTTATGAGATGGTATTGAGGAGAAGGGAGAGTCTGGGAAGGCAGTAAGAGGGCAGAGAAGGGACTAATCATTGCAAGTCTCTTGGTGTTCCCATGATACTCCTACCTCTGAAGGTCAGTTTGTTGGGCACACTTTGTTTTGTGCACTTTGTTGGCCAACAGAAGCCAGCAAGCGGAAATTTTGCCTGTACCTGAGGGCTCAGCCATTTTTCTAGAACCAGATTCAGAAATCAGCAACTACTTGGACAGGAGAGACCTTGCTGCTAGAGGACATGTTTACTACATGACAGGTTATTCCAGATTCCATGTCCATGCTGCATCATTCACAGTGTCCCCTCCAGTGTAAGAAGCACAACGAGTGCTCCCGGACTCCTCAACCAATACTTGGTTTGTCCAGTCAGTGGAGCTGCCAGGGCTGGCAGCATGTTGTTATGGCCAGAGTACACTGTCAAAGCAAATCCAAAATGCTTTTATTGTGTTATGAAAATGTTGGTTGATGGTGGGAGCTACGATTATGATGCATAGCACAATGCAATATGTACAGGCAGAGCTTTTCATGGGTGAAGGAGCTCATTTATATTATGACCTCTGGCTGAATGGTTCAGGAGATGGAATTCAGTGATGGGTGAACGAGGCATGTTTATACAGGAAGGGATTGCCATGCCCTGCATTTCACTCTTGATGCTGCAATTCAATACAGTAACACAGATGATGGTCAGGTTTTAGAAGGAAAAGGGAGAGGATGTGTGGTAGCCTCAAACTAGCCAAAGACTAGCCTTGCTGCAGTAAAAAGAGAGGAGAAAACCCTGAGCTTTGAGAAAAGGGGTGGCAATCTTTGGTTTCTCCTTCTTCAATTGTTATGATCCAAGATAGGAGCTAGAGTTTTAATTATCCTGTAATCTTTGCTAAGGAACTGTAACTGCTACAAATAAAATACTATTGCTTCTGATTTAACTTCATTTCAGGGCCTGTGGGATTCTTTACCTTTCAGACAAAGTTCAGTCCAGACAAAATAAACAGAGAGTTTCTCCACCAAAAAGAACTAGAGGTGAGGGCTCTTGCACACAGTTTTTCCATGTATCAACACATAGGTGTCCTCTCTGGTCATGAAACTACTCAGTGAGGCTCTCCTTTTCTCCCACAAACTGGATCTCGACAAGCTTTTCAGTAAAAGGTTACTTTCATTTTCTAGCTTTTTTTATAAAAAGGTTAACTTATTTGCAAAATCAAAACGTTTTCTGAGAAGAAGCCATTCTGGCAAAATGTTTCACCAATTTGCATGCCATACACTTTTAGTTTTAAACACAACTTTTTCTGGAGGCATGCACTTTAACAAAAGCAGACCAACTTTCTTTTGTTGATCTATATCAAACAGTAATAGAATTTCTCAAACACCATACTGGAAAAGATTCAGTCATGCATATTTCCATCTCCCAGCTTCACCTTTCAGTATACTAAGCCTTTTAATCCCCCTCCTTCATTCAATGTCCACACCAATTATGTCACCTGATTCTGCATCTTTATTGAGTTTTACAGCACTCACCCATAAATGACTGGTTATTGTGCACTGTTTGGATCTCTGCCCAGGTCCTTCTCAGATCATGGGCATTGTTTAGCCTGAAGGTATACATGCACCTAGACGAACACTCTCTAAACATCCACCAGTGTATCCTAAAGCAAGGCACACTGGCAGTGAGAGGAGGAGGAGAAATCATGCAAAAGGAAAGAGCTGTTTGAATTCAGCAGCTGAAGTTAGTTGTAAATTGCATTATATTGTAAACTTTCACGGAGAACTCAATCTAGTCTGAAGGGTTTTATCACCACAATTCCAAACAATTTGTTCCATTGACTACATTAAAAGGGCAAAAGGTATTATTATAACTGCTATCATTTCAGGGGCTATTGGAGCACTGAATTTTCTCTGTTATCTGCTCCTTGCAGGAGAAGTGCTCGCTTGTGGTGGCTGGAGGGAACTTTTTTCCCACAGGTCAGTCCTCAGCAGCATCAACCCTCCACCCCAGTCCTTTGTGGACTAGCAGAAAATGGCCTCTGTCCCCCACCAGGACAGCATCTTTACTTTTATTCACTGCTCACAGAGAGACTATGCATTCCCCCTTCATTATTTTCACACCAATTCTTCTCACCTCCTCTCAAAGACACCTTAATGGTAAAGAAAAAGCCAAGATTTATTCGCTAAAGCTGAAGAGCAAACTTTTTGAGGGAAACAAGGAATGCGTATGAAGCTGATTTTGTGCAAGTTTGAGAATCTTGCCCCAGGGCAAGGTGCTTCACTATCTCTCACTCAT
The DNA here is from genome assembly GCA_013399435.1 of Arenaria interpres. Lineage (NCBI taxonomy): Eukaryota > Metazoa > Chordata > Aves > Charadriiformes > Scolopacidae > Arenaria > Arenaria interpres. The sequence goes on along the minus strand of VXAK01005295.1, from coordinate 156,240 downwards.
GTTTTTTTTCAGTACATACTAGCTATGAAAGTTGTGAGTGAAGGTTTGTAAAATCTTTCCAGCCTTCCAGGTGGCAGCCTGAACTCTGAATGCATTCCCCTTACTCTTTCCATAACTCATAGCCCTCTGAGTTTAGTTTAAATCTCTAAAGCTCGGTGTCTAGGAAAGTCACCTAAATGGGGGAGGAGGATTGGAAGGAACACCTCCAGCACTGTGTGGAGGTCAAAAGCTGCTGTCCTGGACATGCCTATAAATCTCCACCTTCTCCCTTCCTCATGTCTCAGCATTTATTGAGTCCTTTGTCCCAAAGGCAAAAGAAAGCAATATAGAGGCAATGTAACTGAATAGCAAAAGGTACATTTTTTCAAAGGCATGAACTGCAAAACCTGAAAGTCCTGAACTTTATACCCCTTCCTTGATTGCATCAGACTTGTTTTCATCTTATACAGTTTCTCAGTTCTTTTCTCTGGCTTTGGAGGTAGTGGGGAGTTAAACACAAACAGACAGGAGAGGCTGTACATTTTAAATCCACTCCAACATATTTTCCCATCTTTCCCCACTCCGAAGAAAAGGAGAGTTTGTGGGTTTTTTTTGTTTTTCTTTAAGCTGAGATCACCTAAGAAAGTTTTTCTTTCAAAAGATCATGCAAATGTGGTTCAATTTCAGTAAATCCCTATGCAAATATTCTTCTTTCAGGATGAAAGTCATCCCGATGGACTTAACTAAGTCACTTTCAAAATGTACTATATTAAACTAAATTCATTCTACTTTAGGTCTGTCAACACCAACGGCAATACAGGATACATCTGGGTGGTACTGGAAGATGTGTAATCATATCAATATGGAGTTCTGTCCCAGGTGATTAGCTTCACTGAGAAACAGCATCCATTAGCACAGGTTAACCACTGTAGGAGTGCAGCAATATTGCTTCTGGTTCGTGAGCCTAGCTGCAGCTCACTGTGCGGCATCCCTTTGGGCAGAGGGACATGCACCCCCTTAGTTCTGAGAAAGAGTCTCAACTGGTATTTAATGAAGTTTAGCTCTGCAGTCCTCAAGCTCTGAAGATTTGCTTCTTTGCAGTAATTTCTTCGTATCTGTAATGGGGAAAGAGGGTTTCACCCCAGTATGAGAATGGCTGATTACACTCAGTCAGATTAAATTTCAATTTAATTTTACACTCACTGCTAATTTGGAACAGCCTTCCCAAGTCTTCCTCAAGCCCACTACAAAAAAAATAAGTTTTGTGTTCAAAGGAAGCAACCCTGCTTTAGACAAAGTAGCCGATACCTCTATTTTATTGATCTTTGTATGGAGTGTGAATGAATCACAGGAAGGAATGAACAGAACAACTCTGTGGGGACGGATTACAAGACTGCCCTATAGTGTACCTACCCTGATGAAAAATTAATAAGAAATAACCCTTTGTTCCCACTTTACTTGAATAGATTTGGAATATGGCAATAACAAAGCCTTTCAGTCAGGCATTGCAAGCATGTGAACATGCTTAGCCTCCCTGACATCTCTAGCTGGAGCTAGTTAAAGGCAGACCTTCTGTTGACACTTTGTTCTGAACTGTAAAAAAAAATTATTTTTTTAAAGAAATGTTCTTTTAAAAGTATATAGAAGTTAACTCTGAGAACATGTTTACTTTTGAAAGAGACTTGATCTTAGAACAGCAAAGCCAAAGTGCCCAGATGCTCAGCTACGTGGCAAGGAAACTGGAAGACCACTGGGAATCTCTGTGCTCCCAGACCATCTGCTGTTCTGTGGGTATATCTACATCCTACCTTGCACCAGATATTTCACCAGGTGCCAGCTCAAAAGGACACAGCCTGGGAGACTCAGGACTCACCATATAGAAGCCCAGACACTTCAGAAACCTTGCAGAGGAGCTAGCAGAAAGGCAGAACATGGCTATCTCCCTGTCTCGTGGGAGTTTTTGAGTGATGTAACTTCACACTATGAAGTTTTGGAAAGCCTCCAGCATGTCTCCTCTTAAAGCTGGAGGATGCTGATGCCATGTACCATGATTACTCCTTCTGAGTAGCCTGATAGTATCTCTGGGAGCAAGAAGTGTTGTTTGATGCCTGCACTTTCTTTGCTGACTGTCCCAGTGCTATGAGATGCAGCAGAATGGAATTGATACTGTGCCAAGAGGAGGACTCCTGGTCCTCCTCTTTCTCAGTGCCTATCTACATTTAGCTTGAAGCTAGCTGAATGAGGGATGAGGGCCTTCCTCCTGGCCCTGGCAATTTACCTTGTTCAGATAGAGGGTTAATCTTGCTCTGTTTCATTGTATCAATCGAGGGAAAACTATAGATTTGTCAATCCAGACCCCCAGAATCAAGATTGTCCCCCTCCCTCACAGAATTTTCATAAATGTTAAAGAATACATCAATCAGGCTTTTTATTTTTCTCTACTTTTCTCAGTTCAAAAATGATCAACTTGGCCTCATAATTCAGCAGCAATAAATGCATAACATCCTCCAAGGAGCCTATGACCTACACTTGGTGAGATACTATTTTTTATTTCCCTTTGCCTAGTTTCCTGTGAAATGGATGGGCTTCATAAAAGGGCCATGAACTGCACTTTTTTTATTAGTCATATGCGACTTACGTTTCACATAGTCTCTTTACACTTTCTCCTTCTCAGTTACTCGGACTTTCTATCATAGATTATGCTAGGTTACTTTTCTCTTTCCTCTAATAGTCTTTATATTTTCTAACTTCTTCATTGATATATTTGCTTGAATCCTCAGTTTCCCCACCTTCTTCACCTCCTTACCTCGTTGTTTGTGTCCTCTATCACATATGTACAATTTCCTCTTCTCTCTTTTCCTCCGCATTACTTCCTGTTTGCTCTACAAACAGCCCCACATCACCCCTTGAGTCGTCCTGTGGTCTCTGCTGGTCTGACACAGGATCTTCTACCACGACAACCCCAGACACACAACACCTACTACTCTCCCACTGTGCAGCACCCCCAGGTGATGCTGTGGAAGGCTCCCGTCCTCAGCTGAGTCCATACAGGCACTCCTTCCCAAGCCATCAGCAGTAAAAAAGTGAACAAATGCAGAGTATTTCTTCAGATTCTCTGATTAGTACTTTCAGTCAAGGGCTTACTCTACCACCAGGTGTGCTTGGTAGCCAGTAACACCACTATGAAAGAAGTTATAAACTGTAGAGGGAATTATGTGAAAAACCTCACTGTGGGATGGTATAGAAGGGAAGATAATAAAATCCCTAATCAGGGTGACTTTATGCATTTGAAGTCCTTCTCTTGTGGAGTTCATTCACACACCACCGTCCTCATAAGCACCGAGACATATGTGTGCAAGTGGTCTGCACTGAGAGGGCAGGACTCTGGCTGCCAGGTCCTCACGAGTCCACCTCTGGGGTTCCTCTTGACTGGTGACATCAAATGATAGACAGATCTCTTAAAATGACAGACCTCTTATACCCCTTAGGAAGCATTGACTCTTATGGAGAGGTCCCTACCCCAAGCAGAGTGCTGGCTTCAGGACTGTAAATGTTAGGCAAAGTTGCTGCCCATTCTCTGTTTCATAGAATCATAGAATCGTCTAGGTTGGAAGGGACCTTAAAGATCATCTAGTCCAACCATCAA
>VXAK01005295.1:13358-152215 GCA_013399435.1 Arenaria interpres | reverse complement strand
CTCCAGCCACTCTGCCCCAAGCCTGTAGCACTGCCTGGGGTTATTGTGACCCAAGTGCAGGACCTGGCACTCGGCCTTATTGAAACTCATCCTGTTTCTCCTTATTTGAAAAATATGTCTGTCGTCCTGCCAGCCTAATAGGAACAGGCACATGTGATACGTTAGGTATGTTCTGTTGCCATGTTGGTGCCACCCTCCTGTTGTTAGGATGCAGGGTCTGCTGGAGAGTAGGCTTGGCTGGGGTCTTCTCACAATGCAGATCTTCTGGGTTTGGTATAACAACACGTGCCTCCATTTTACTGCTGGAAATGGTGTCCTGGGAGCAGTATGCCAACCATGGTGTCCTTTGTTGTCATTACAGACCTTTTTTAAATTCCTCGTTCTGCTGCTTCTTCCACTGCTTAAACACAAGGCTTTTAATTCCTACAGCATTCATACTGATCTTAATATTTTTGTTACAAACCTCTACAAAGCCACTAATAAAGCTAATAGCTCAACAGAGCAATATATTTTAGAGATAAGCTGAGATATGTTCCTTATTATAAAACACCATAGGACAAATCTTTATAGGTATTTTGGAACCTAACTCTGATGTGTTTCATCAATATTATTTAGCTTGCTTTCTGTACTATTTCACCCAGGCAAGCCTCTTGCATCATTCTCAGAAGAATAAACAGGTGGGAACATAGTACTGCATGAGTGGGCAGTGTTTGCCAGGTCTTAGACAGAGAAGCCTAAATAATTTTTCTAGGAACCGAACATCGACTGTGAGTTATTGGACTGGGTAATAAATGCTATTGACTTCTCAGTACATTTCAGGAATGAACTGAAATATCATCCTGTTGAAATTGGGGATCTTGCCACCTGGTTTGACAGGAAGAGGATATACTCCTAACTACTCAAATTTTTGGAGGCTGCTTTCAGTATTGAAAGCGCAAAGACATTTTACATCTGTCTTAGCTGTACTCAAAATGTATATCCAATATGTACTGATGAATAGCTATAGACATGTTTTTATAATTAGCAATTCCCATGTGTTAAAAAAGACTATACTTCAATAGTACTTTACCAACACTAGTTTTACACCTTCTAAGAATAAAATACTCCATGATTTGCTTTAGTGGCATTTCTGGGACTGCAGGGTAGAGCAGAGACTGTGAGAGTGCAGAATTTAAAGAATCCTCAACAAATTTTTCATTATGTACATGGCCTGAATGCTAAGTGTAGTGGCAAATGAACTGTGATTGAATTTTTTAACGAAGAGAGAGAATAACATTAGAAACACAGAATAGCGTTCCTGGATTGCTATCAAACCCAAGGCACATACAGGTCTCAGATTATTTTCTACTTCACACATCTTAAAAGCATTGGAAAATCTGAGAAAAACATGCAAGTAGCAATAGAAAAAAGAGCAAATAAATTAAGATCTTTCATCATCCATAAGAGCAAAGTCTTAGAAAATTCAAAGACCAAGAAGAAGACAAAATCCTCTGCCGTACTTTCTCTATTGCAAAGTTAGATAAAGAAGTGAAAAGAGAAAGCTGAGTGTATCCCAATGTACTGGTTTTGGTTGGGACAGAGTTAATTGTCTTAATAGTAGCTGATCTGGTGCGAAGTTTTGGATTCATGATGAAAACAGTGCTGGTAACACAGGGAGGTTTTAGTTACTGGTGCTTAAACATGGTCAAAACCTTTTCTTCTCCTCATGCCACCCCACCAATGAGGAGGCTGGGCGTGCACAAGAGGCTTGAAGAAGACACAGCTGGGACAACTGACCCCAACTGACCAAAGGCATATCCCATGTTATATGATGTCATGCTCAGCAATAAAAGCTGAGTGAAGGAGGAAGGGGAGATTATTTGGTATTATATCGTTTTTCTTTCCAAGCAACAATTATGTGTGATGCTTCCTGGAGATGGTTGAACACTTGCCTGCCGATGGGAAGTAGTGAATGAATTCCCTGGTTTGTTTTGCTTGATCACGTGGCTTTTGTTTTACCTATTAAGCTGTCTTTATCTCAACCCACAAGTTGTTTTACTTTTACCCTTCTGATTTCTTCGACATCCCTCGGAAGGGAGCAAGCAAGCAGTTGGATGGGGCTGAGCTGCCTGCCAGAGTTAAACAACAATATCCAAGAAAATAAGGAAACAACTGTTCAGCTAGTAGATGGGTTAGGATAGGAATGTCCTGTAAGCACAGTTACAGGACACATGATACCTTTTATACAAATGATTATAGTTTGACATAATGATGTGACTAATTCCAATGAGGGGAAGCCCGCCATCATTTAGGAATGATGGAGACAGAAAACAGCTTGCCCTCATCAAACTGAAAGGGGCAAGATGTAACCAGGACAAAGTAAAGCTTAGCTGCCATGGAACTTGGGCAGGTTCCTGACTGCAACTGGGACTCATTACTACAGCAGTATGGGCTAGAGCACAGGTCAGGACAACTCAGCTGCTCCTTGCAAATCACAAACCCACAGATTTCCTCAAGGTTTTCCTCCTTCCCGCCTTGTCTCCATAACCTGCGGAGTCTTACCAGAAGAGTAAATGGATCTCTATGTCTTTCCACTGACAGAAAAAAAGGCATCTGAGCCATGTGATGGGAGAGGGGATCAATAACTAGTAGGAATGAAGACAGCAGTCTTTCAAACAGCCTGAAAACCAAAAGCCCCAAAGGAAGCTGCAGGTACCTGTCTTCCCTGCAGGTTGATTGGTCTTGGTGCTGCAGGCATTTCATAATGCTTGTGGGCCGTTGGGTTATGTGAAAGATACTCCACACACCTGCAGTTCAACATATCTCCCTAACACAGCAGCTGTATGAGCATTATAATTGCTGCAATTCTTCAGGCTTATGCAGTATTAACACAGTGGTTCTTTTTTCTAAATTAGACAGTCTCAGAGCTTATCTGCCCAGCTAACAGGCTACTAAATGATGACATTAACAAATTGCCCTCCTTCCACTCCTAGAATCAGCATTATCCACTAATTGCACAATGGCTTTTGCACAGCTGCCTTCAGTATGTGCGTGCCAGGAGGTGCAAAAGCAGATTTCCCAGAGCATCCCGAGGCCCAGGAGATGGCACTCTTCCATAGCTCTTGTGCACACCTGGCCTGTGCTACCGCTGCTAATACAGCAGTCAGAGTAAATAACTTTTCTTCAGAAGTGATAATTTTCTGGTAAAATGATCAGCAAATGGAATTCTCCGAGTTCAGAAGTCTCAGTGGAAAAATACCAGACGAGTCTGAAGCTTTACCTTCTGAAGCCAGCCTATGAAAACTTTTCCCCGACCGACTGAATCAATTCCTTTACTAACTAGTGGTGTAGAAATAGCTTTTTTTCTATTGGCAAATAATTTCCTCAGCAGCTAGTTCCAGTCCAATGCCCAAGGTTGGCTGTTGCAAAAATATTCTTGCAGATAAAAGCAAAAAATAATACTTGCACTGCCACGTAAGACACACTGGGAATGATAAACAAAAGTGAAAGTATATGTTGTCTGATTCCCCTGTGCACCATTACCTGGGGTTTAGTGAGATTTAACCAACTAATCCCCATGTTGGTTTTGTTATCGTGCCATTACAGGGAGTGTATTCGGGTGAGGATGCAATAGCAGAAGATAAGAGGCTCTCTGAAGGTGAGGAAGAGAACACAGGAGCCAAGCTTTTTTCCACAGGTAAGTGGGGGATTTGGGGACCAGGGGAACAACTACCTCTATCTTACTTATCTGTACTGGTCTTGGGCATAGGCGATGATGGGCAGAGAGACTTCTGCTGTGGGCTCCGGTGGGGTAACAGAGAATGGTGCTAATTTCCTTTGGTTACTCTACTCAAGGGGTAGATGCTTGGTTTGCCAGCCCAGACCATCCCTGCCAGCACAGCTCAGGGGCCAGGCTACAGCAGTACACACATCCCCGTAGGGGTATGCCCTCCAGTTTTGGGGCCAAACACTGCAAATCTGTATTGAAAACTTAGGTCTCACCATGCACGAAGCCTACCCTGTTTGCCAAGGCCAGGCTAGCATTGCAGCTCAGGAAGAGAGGGTTGGTTACACCATCCCACCTTCATTTCTGTGAAGAGGGTAGATCCTGCCTTTGTGTTTTCAAAAGGCTTTTCCCACCTAAACCCATCAACAGCTTGTGCCAAAACACAGAAAACTGTCGGAATCACCTGAGAGGCCCCATCCAAATTCATCATCCGTCCTCCCTCCACTGCCACCCATCAAGGCAGCTCACTTGGCTTGTCTGAGAAAGCTGTCCCATCAGACATTCGAGAGCGCCAACCCCCAAAACCCACAGCACTACAGAAAAAAGAAAAACAAACTGACCCGCCTCTCAATGCTCGTGTCAATTTGAAAATGAACATCATTTCTCCTTTGCTAATTGCAAATACTGGGCACAGTCTCAATGAAACTATCTGCATCTGTTACTTAATTAGACCATGTTTTTTCAAATGGGGGAAAAATAATCCACTGGGATACATGTCTCTCCTTTGGGGCAGTTTCCTGTCTTTCATTTTTTTATCCTGTTAAGTGTTACAAAACAGTTAGTTGCCATACTCTCTCTTTAGCCTCTGAACCTACTAAAATAATCTATTAAAGATAAATAAAAAATATTAAAAATAAAGATAATTATTCTTTGCCCCTGCCTGCCCTTAACACAGTCACATGCAGTGTCTGCTGGTGCCCTGTCCTGAAACAGAAGATGGTGGTAACATACAGGAAAAGTAATGGTGTGGTACAACCCTAGTTCAGCTGAGTGATAAAAACCTAATTAATCAACTATTTGCTTATTTTTTGTTTTTAATAAACCTCTGCTTTAATGTGAATTTCTGAAGAAAGCTGAAAATGAGAAGATTCTTGAGGACAGATGTAGAATTCCTGGCTTATACGGATTGATTTTTTTCCGATTCAGCAGTGGAGGAGACATAAGCTACCAGGAATACCTTTGCAATATAATCAAACCTCATTGCTGCTCATGTCACATTCAATAGTGCATTAAAAGAGTGCTACCTTAGACCTTGCTGTGTTTCTCCAAGGCCATAGGAACTGAAATGGTGTCATTGCTCCTGAATTCATGAGTAAAGAAATGATCGCTGCATTTGTCGGTTTTTTTCCATGGTTTTTCAGTGGGCTGACAAGCATGTTTTTAACCCAGTGTCAACCATGTCAGCCCATTGTCTGCACATTTAAGAATGAGATGTTTAACCATCAGCAGAGATGGGCAGGGACCATAACAGGTGAATGAACACTATCTTTAAGCATGTAATTAGGATATTTTGTAATGTGGGATCCCCAAGAAGGCATGTGCTAGACGTTTGCGGCTGGGACCTCTCTTGTTTCTCACTGAAAGTACATCTGTCATTTGGGAGGTAAATTTACCATCCATCTCTTCAGTGACTTCCATGGCTCAGAAGTACCAGATAAACCTGTTGGGCTGTCCTCCCTGCACAGTCATTACCAATTCTGTAGTATAAATCATGAGATCACAGGCTAAAATGGGTTGAGAGGGACCTCTGCAGGCCATCTGGTCCAGCCCCTCACCCAAAGGGGATCTAGTTAGAGCAGGTTCTTCAGGGACGTGCCAGGTTACATTTTGAGTATCTCCAAGGATGGAAATCCCATAACATCTTTGTGCCTCTATTCTGAGTTTTTCCCTTGTTCCAAATTGTATCCATCATCTCTCATCCTACTACCGTTCACCTCTAAGAAGAATTTGACCATCTTCTCTACAGCCTCCCATCAGGGAGTTGTAGACAGATGTGAGATGTCCCCTGAACCTTTTTTCTTTAAGGCCGAGCAGACCCGGCCTTCTCAGCTGCTTCTTCTGTGTCTATAAACCACATATACATTTTTTAAAATTTAATTAAAGTTCCTTGCCTCTGCACATACTGGCTTTCTCATCTCCATTCCCGATTCACTCCCCAGTAGTCCTTACAGAATCCGTGCCCTGCTAATCACAGGCAGCAAAACAAATGCACAACAAAAAGTATTTATTGTAGTTTGAGCACAAATGAAGGCACCCTGGGAATGGCAGTAAGATGGCAGTAGTAATGCAACCAGGGAAACCAACCCTGTTTAGTCAAACTCTTAAAAATTTAGTGGAAGTCACTGCAGTTTTGGTATTATTTCTGCTAATAAAGCATCTAATTAAAAAACTATTAAACATGCATCAATTAATAGTTTGAGTCCCTTAGATCATTTCCGCTAAAATTAACATTTCAGTTGCATCAAGGATCTTTTAATGAACCACCACTAACAAGAATATCTCTCCAATTAACTCAAAGTCTTTAAAACAACAAGGAAATTTTGGAGTAGTTTGCTGCTATCCCTATCTCAATTATGCTTGAAACTCAGATTTTATAAGTTTGGTCATGCCTGGTAAAAAATAATAATTAAAAAAATTGTCAGAGAATAATAGAAAAAGGGTATTACAGCTCATTTGGCTTGAATACTTTGCTGTTGTTTCTGAAACATATGTGATAATTGTGGGGAACTAAAGTTTTAGATAAAAATGAAATAAAAATGAGATTAAAATGTCATAAAAATGAAAGGGATTCAAACCAAGTTTGAAATTCACACTTTGCTGGAAGAACATCCAGGTACGAAGGCTTCAAGAGGCTGGAGACTGGTCAGGGAAGCATCAGAGGTTTTGGCCAGTAAAAGGCAAGAGGAGGTGAAAAGTATTCCCCATTGTCTGAAGGACCACTAGGTATCTTCATTACTCTCTGCAGTCTTTGGGTCTTAGGCTATTCATCACAGCATGGATGTTCCAGTATCACAGGGTTTTGCTCAGATACAAAGACCCTGAGCTGGAGAAACATCCACACACAAGCACAGTGCTTTAACACACATTTGCTTCTTTCTCAAGGCAGCAACATTGCTCTTAGCAAGAGGCTTTGGGAGCCTCTACTGCTGCTCACCCTTTCTCTCCACAGCAGGATGAGCAAGCAGCCTACTCATCTGTAGTGAGAATGCCTCCAGGTAGCCTGTGGCCATCCCATCCTGGCGTGCTGAGTAGCTTCCATGCTAACAGTATGCTAACAAGCTGGAGTTCTGAGGGGTCTGCAGGGCCTGGTGCATCTCCCAGGTGCTTCATTAGCTCAGATGAAAAGGAAATCTAACCGTGACAGAAATCTTGAGACCCCTCTTGGAAAACACTCAGTCTAGGACTGAGACTTCAAACATGGTCCATTCCTTTTCTGGAACAGAGCTGGACCTCAGTTTGTCTCCAGATGTGCTTCTAAACTAAGACTAATCCACCAGGTTGATGATTATAAGTTTTTAATGGTTAGAGGTTTATTTGAAGAAATAGCAATGTTCAGAAAACGAAAGAAGTGCAAGCTGGTATGGAGATTTGTTTTCCCACCACTACTTATTTTAAATTGAGTGGTAAGAGCTTTCTATGAAATGAAAGGGCTCTTAACAGTCCTCAGCATCTTGCTCAAGTTCTCTGGCAGGGCATTACCATTTTCAGCTTAACACCTTGATGCTTTGATCTTGAAAATACGTAATATGAGGGTTTTATACCTTTAAAGACATTTAGTCATCTCAACAGTAGTTTACATAAACACTGTTGATCACTCAGGCCCTAGTTTAAGCATAATTAGTAATCCCTTGAAATGTCATGTGCTTCCTTTGATATCTCCTCTTCCACAGATAGGGTTTAGCTGATGCAGCTGTGGCAGCCATGGGACACTTGATTATGAAAGCTGGGGAAGATTAACCTATCCTTTCCCCACTAGCTCACACAGCTGGACACATTCACAGCAGAAAGAAGCCAGAAATGAAGACAGTCTAATAAAAATTCCTACTTGCACTTCTTGAATATTGCATGCATTACAGCTAGATGAAGCCTATTTCCATACAATCACCTAGCTCTTTTCAAGTGTCTTTTCAAAATCACTACAACCAATTCTTTCATAATTCAAGGTCTGCCTATGAGCCGTCTTCCTAGAACTGCTCATCCATTATCCAAACACTTCTAAAGATCTGCATTTAGAAAAATAATCCCCAAATTCATAGCTTCATTTATCTCAGTGTTTTTATCGCTGCTTGGAGAGTAAGATTTTAAGGACAGAAACTTTACATTTGAAGGACACTTTCTAAAAGCCTATCAAATATATATGGGAAAGGTGCTTCTTTTATAATTTCCTTTGTAAGTCCCAATAGGGCTTACACATTATATATGGAATAGACAACGTTTTTCACAGAGCTAAAATGTATTTGTAAACAAATGCATCAAAATATTGGACCGGCTGACTTAATAGCAATGAAAAGAAGAAAGAGAAAACATCCAGGCAAGGCAAGGACCATGGCTGAAAGCAGAAAAAAGTTATCTATTCCCAGTTCCCACACAGTACACTCCAGTGCGCCCGTTCCCCACTTCCCCCTTTCCACTTTGATAACTTTTGCTTTTTCACAGAAAAACCAATCAAAGCAACAGTGAAAAAACCAGCACAAAGAAACAGGAAACTAACAAAATGCCTTGAATGCTTTGGGAAAACTCTTCCCATTTCTGCCAGTTCCCGTATCGGCATGAGCTGCCCTGACGACTTCTTCTGCTGCGGTGCTATGTTTAAACAATATATGCTTGAAAACTGAGGCTATGCACCTTCCTCAAAGTCAGGCTGCCCGGGCTCAGGTCCCTGAGAGCTACACACCCCACGCAGTCATTGGTGTTTCAGGTCAACCGTAAATAACTCTTTTGCCACTACTCAGAAAGCTGCTGGCAAGCACCACCACTGGTCCATGGAACACAACTGCGCTCATCTTGCTCTACAACATCTTATTATGTGATGCAGTCAAAGGCAGTTTGAGCAAGAAGCAAAGTCCCCATTGCTTGATAACGGAGATGTTCACAGACAGTACTGTAAATAGCTGTAACTGCAGTGGAAAACTAATTGACCAACCATGGAGTGGAGCACTGACAAGGAATGGTGTAATTTACCTGCCAAATGCAATAGGTGATTTGGCATATGATCACCTGCAAACTGTATTTTAATGATTATCACCCATCAGCAGAGATATTGTAGTGGCTCCTAGGCTTACTTTTAACCCACCCTGAGTGCCTGAAAAAAACAAAATTGCTTAACCCACTTTCACAGAAATTTAAGCCAGTATTTTTTTCTTCTCCAGAAGTAGGGGCCCAGCATGCACACGTGTTTGGTCATGGGCTTTCTGTAACACAGAGGCAACCCTCTTTTGAACTGAAAGAGGGTAGATTTAGATTAGATCTTAGAAAAAAAAATAAATCGCTATTAGGGGTGATGAGGCACTGGAACAGGTTGCCCAGAGAAGCTGTGGATGCACCACCCCTGGAAGTGTTCAAGACCAAGCTGGATGGGGTTTTGAGCAACCTGCTCTAGTGAGAAGTGTCCCTGCCCATGGCAGGGAGGTTGGAACTAGGTGATCTTTAGGGTCCCTTCGAACTCTATCCATTCTGTGATTCTATGAAAAACTCTTGTCATGCCTCTTTCACCACTCTGCCTTCTTGCAGTCTGATTACAGCTCAGCTGACCATCAGTAAGTTGTTAGGAGGCAGTAGTGGGATGCAGGCTCCAAAAATACATGTCTCTGCTGCGGCTCCTTAGCAGTGCAGCAGCGCTGGACAGAGAGCAAAGCTGCAGGGATGAAGAACCCCGATTCTGCCCAGTTGCTGTGCTAAACAGTTGACACCTCTCTTCCCCTAACCAAGCAAAAAGATGCTTTTCAAAGCTTTTGTCCTCCTTTTTGTTCATGTATCGTGCAGTTTCTTCAGCAAGAATTTTATGGAGGTAGGCAGAAAGAGACAGAGCCTCTCTTTTGCCCCAGAATGTGAGATACATAAAGATATATGTAGATTTTTTTATTTTTTTTTTTTTACAGAGCAGTTTTCTATGGAGGCAACGATGATCTACATATGTTCTTTCACTTCTATTCGTGGCAAGCCTGACCTCCTTAATACAATGTGTGAAGCATCAGTTGTTTTAATTCTACTTCATACACTAGCTCTAAGTCAAAACTTTCTGTACAAACAGTGGACTGAGCCTTGAACTGAGAAAGCAGAAGACAAAAGAAACTCAGTGCAAACACTAATGAATGTATCAATCAGCTGAGAGCACATACCACAAAGGGGAGAGAGCAGCATCTACTAATTAGAATGAGATACAAACAACTGATAGTAGGCTCTTCTTTTGTCCCTTGCATATACTTTCTGCAAACCCTTTAATAAATTACATTATTAGTACAATACAATGAATACCCTTAGCATTTCCCATGTTTAGGTCCTGCTGTGATTTCCCCCTTGCTCTGAAGCTTCAGGCTGCATAGGCTGCCAGACAGAACTGTGCCGCTGCATGTGGACGTACAGAGTCCTTTGCCTGAAGAGTTTGGTTTCTCATTTTTGACACACATTTTTTACAACACAACATCAAGGATAGGCCTTTTTAGAAAGTGTTTTAGATTCTCAGTTCATTTGACTGGAAACTTGAAAAAAATTTTATATTGCTTACGTGTTTAAGTTTTCTGAACACATATCCTGTGCTGGTTTACAGTGTGAAATCTAAGTGAGTGCAATAAAATGCATGAAATTTCTTGTTAATCTGTGAAGAAAAATTGATTTGGCATTGTTTAGATTTTTATAATCTCTCAAATTTCAAAGGCTTTGCAATCCAGTACATAAATGCTCCTACAAGGAATCTGAAATCTTTATTTTTCACCTGTTTTTCCTTTTTTCCTTTCACCACTGTAGATGAAATAGGACTCTAGAAGAGTTAATAAAGATAGCCAGATGCAAAACAAAGAGTCAGAGAAATACTTCATTGATTTAATTGTGAATAGGAGAATCCTATAAACATACTGGCATTCTCTTCATATGAATTTAATCTAAACAGAAACTTCAGGATATGTTGTAAAATGTTTGCAGTGGAAGGCTCCCTACCAACACTAGAAAACCCCTTTGTATGCTTGTGACAGCTGCAAGGCAAGTTTGCTAAATCTATTCAGCCTGGAAAAAGTAGAAGACTTTAGGAAATGCTGGAAGGCACAGTCTAACCAGCTTGCTGTACCCATTGGATTTTTGGGAAGGGAGATGAAAATGAGACCTTAACCTCTTGAAAACTAGAAAGGGATTGAGGGTGCTGCACCAGAGAGGATGGTCTCTCTGTCTCTGCAGCCTGTGCAGATTATTAATTTGGTGGTTTCTGGGTTTGAAGCAGCACGTAGGGAGAAAGGCATAGGAGGTTCCTGCTGTGCCAGCAGATCTATGGCAAGGAGTTCTCTGTGAACCAGGGAGCTGGACCAGCCCAACACAGCAACAGACCTAAGCCTTGTTAGTGAGGCTTGTGACTCAGTAGCTGGGGCTGCAACACTGCTTGTAGTGGAGAAGCTTGCAGGGGTGGACAAGAACTGGTAAGTGCTAGTTCTTACTGCTGGGAAGGGTGACCACCTGTTAGTCTTAAAGACCATGTTGATAGAGCACAGTCTCATACAACATAAAGATAGCTCAACTAGCTTTGCATGAACTAGTTTAGCTGCTAGGCGGAGAACAACAATGGGGTAATCACAGTGTCTCTGTGGTCTGAAAACCAGGAAGGTTGCAGGAAGAATATCACATCACGAGGGCTTCTATCAGGGTCTAGGCTACTTCTGGTCTGGCTGGGTACCAGCAAGTGGACTGTACAGCTTTTCCTTTTCTCCTGAAGACCAGAAAGCATACATATAATGAGAACAGCAACTCTTAACTGTCCAACCTTCCTCCTCTGTGGGGGTGGATGGAGAAAATCCAATAGTGCGATACACTTCAGTTCTTGATCCTGCTGCTCTGACTGCCTGGCTCAGAGTCCTTGAAATGGTGACACACCAGTAGTCCTCTCAGGTGTTGTCAAAGCCCCACTGCAGGTAGGAATGGCGTGTGAGAGTTGAGCTTTTATTTTATATGCTTCCCATATCAGAGAGAGGAATAAGGCTCAGGAGTTCTAGAAATCATTCCAGCTCCAGGACTGGTTTTGGTGGCAACTTTAATTCTAACTGCATAGCACCTCACTAGATGGAAAAAATTGTATCGCTGCAATTCCTTATTAAGCAGACGTGAATTGTAATATAGCCAGGTCTCAGGAACAGATAAACGTTTAAAAAATGGCATAATTCTGTTAATAGTTCTTTGAAGATCCCTTTTTTCAGCTCATGGGGAATGTGGCAATTAGGTTTGAAGTTGTTAAGAGAAAAAGAGACACAGGAACTTTTCAGCCGTTATCATCAAGTAATTACTGAGGGTTCATTACTTACCGGAGCTATGCTTCCTGTAATACAAATTCGAACAAGCAGTGAACATTTTCAGTAGAATCTGGATGACCCTGCATTACCTGTGGCTGGGGAGAAATGGAGAATAGGACACAGGTTTGGCTTTTCTAGTCTACTTACTCTGCTGATAGGTTTTTTCTTTATGGGGATGGTGGCTCTTCATGTTTTAGACAAAGATTTTTGGACTTGTATAGAATTATATGGACTGAGTTCTTTAAAAATATTCCAATAAATTGTTTCTATAAACTCTGCCTTTCTCCCCTGCAAACAAAACTTCTTAATTAGGAATTGCTCATACCATAGCACTCTCTTTCAGCATTTTTAAAAGGAACCCTTCTCATTTTTCAGTCTAAAATGAGATTCAGTTTTAGGACATTTTAGTAAAGAAAAATCCTGAAGTTAAAACACTTCAGAAGTGAAAAGATGTTAAGAATAAATATTGTTCAACACCAAATATTGTGCCTTTAACTCTTGCTTTCATTTATTGAAATAATTTACTGAGCAAAAGTTTTATTTTTTTCTATGCGGTCTGACTAGGTAGAAAATGAATATTTAAAAAGTCAACAACAACAAAAAATAAACAAAACTAGTTGTTTGTATGATTGTAGTTAAAACATATGACAGAATTCAGTAGACATATTGCCTGTATCTATAGGAAGAACAGAAACTAAGAGAGGTGATTCCTTACAAACTGAAAACATGAGAGAAATAGAGCCTTCTTTTTCACATGAGAAAAATATTTTTCTTGATGATGTAAAGTATTTAGAGACTCTTCTCTTGTATTTCACTAGGTTTGGTGGCATTTTTTTCTATGTAGTTAGAGTTTAAAATCAAAATATTAACCTTAGAGAAGTTAGTATTTTTAGCTCAACTGGTGGCTTGCTTTTGTACTTTGACAGTGTGGATGTTAACATCCTCAACAGTCCTTTTCTAAATCATTCAGGAAGTATGTTAACAATACCCCCTTTTTTCCAAGCTGGATGCTTCTACGAGGGGTCCAGAGCTGACCCAGAGGCTGCCAGCAGCTGCCTTCTAGCCTGCAATAAACCTGTTTCTTGGTGTCCTACATCAGGAGCCACAGAGATGCCAAGATGGACTATTGGGGTCTTCTTCCAGCATGAAGGAAATCATAGAATCATATGGGGTTGGAAGGGACCTCTGGAGATCATCTAGTCCAACCCCCCTTCCAAAGCAGGTCCACCTAGAACAGGTTGCACAGGAACTTGTCCAGGCGAGTTTTGAATGTCTCCAGAGAAAGAGACTCCACCACCTCTCTGGGCAACTTGTTCCAGTGCTCTACCACTCTCACAGTAAAGAAGTTCCTCCTCACGTTTAGGTGGAACTTCTTATACTCAAGTTTGTGCCCGATACCTCTTGTCCTGTCCCTGGGCACCACTGAAAAAAGACCAGCCCCGTCCTCCTGACACCCTCCCCTTAAGTATTTGTATGCACTGTTTAGATCCCCTCTGAGTATTCTCTTCTCAAGACTAAAAAGACCAAGTCCCTCAGTCTCTCCTGGTAAGAGAGATGCTCCAGGCCCTTAATCATCTTTGTGGCCCTTTGCTGTACCCTCTGCAGCAGTTCCCTGTCTTTCTTGAACTGAGGAGCCCAGAACTAGACACAGTACTCCAGATGGGCCTCACCAGGGCAGAGTAGAGGGGCAGGATGACTTCCCTCGCCCTGCTGGTCACACTCTTCTTGATGTACCCCAGGATGCCTTTTGCTTTCTTGGCCACAAGGGCACATTGCTGGCTCATGGTCATCCTGTTGTCCACAAGAACNCACCCTACACTTGCCCTTGTTAAATTTCATTGGTTTCTCTTTGCCCAACTCTCCAGTCTGTCCAGGTCTTGCTGTATGGTGACACAGCCTTCTGGGGTGTCAGCCACCCCTTCTAGTTTTGTATCATCAGTAAACTTGCTGATGAAATCTCACCATCTAAAAATAGAACTAGTTTAGAAACAGGGATTTCAATCTTTCGATGGCTTATATGAGAGCCATGCCACAGCTACAGAAGAGCACACGCATGATGTCCCTGCTTAAATGCCAATGAGGAGAAAATCTGTTTGTTTCACAAGGTTAAGTGGAAATGTCAGTCTGATTGACTGATGCTTTTTAAAGAGAGACTCAGTATCTGGTAGAAGGACCTAAATTGGCTTTTACGCTTCATTTGTTCTCATCCTTTGGACAGCAGCATGTCTGTGAGGCCAGAGAGTTTTCCTCCCTTCTGCTCTTCAGTGTAGCTGTGATGACTCTCTGAAAGACTGCCACCTTGCCATTAATGCTCCAGGGGAAAATTATCCATAATAATAAGCTCACTGGCTTCATGAACTTACATGTAGGATGAATATGACTAATAGTTTCCATGTGAAGGATTATCAGAAGACCTGCTAGCCTCATGTATTTTATAGACATACATTTTATACAGCCAGTGAACTGTGCTCAAGTCTCAGCTGCGCCCAAAGCAACCAACAGGTTGCTCTGGACTAAATGCTGTAAAAAGCCCTCACTGTGAAATATTCCCACTTTATTCCCTTTATATACAAAGATGGTGAGTAGAGCATATAAATCTAATTGAAAAATGGCTGATCTACTTTTTGATTTATTGCCTTACCGTCACTGCAGATCTATTCAATAATCCATTACAAAACAAAATGTCTTATTTTTCTGCAGTGACAGTGTATAATACACATCTGTTATCGAATTAAATGGAGGAAGCAAGAGGAATTCTGCCCAATTTATTAGATGGCTTTTGCTGTTCTTTTTTTTTATGGTCTGGTCAATTTTCAACCTGCTTAAACAAATTAATCTATACACAGCTATGGCACACACCCCAAGCAGTAACTTTCAGTAATGTGTATGCATGCGAGTCTTGCACGAAAGGACTTATAGTGATAGCAAAACCATGGGTGCAGAAGATGAGATTTTTCTGATAAAAAACATATTTCATGTTGCTTTGAGACTTTTTCACAGATTTCATCTTTCCCATAGATGTAAAATTTCCGTCTTTCAAGTTTTTTTTTTCAATTGAGATTGTTGATTTAAGACTGGCAGATAGACACAGACTATCATGACATGACACTGCCATCTACTAGTAAGATGCTGAAACATCAGAGATATTTATATCTCAGAAAAAAATCTACATACTTGACCTCTAAGATAATTTTATTATTTCGTGCCAGGCTTTCGTATTTTTACCTAACTGCTGAGCTTAGCAGAAAGCATCACTGATCGTTTGAAAATGTCAAAATAAAGCTGCTATGTTCAGTTTAGTTGAAAGCATTGATATTACCCTTGCACAAAAATATATTTTATGTTCTGCCCCCCTAATCCATACTGCCACTGCAAATACATATACACAAGTACATTTTTTCTTTATGATGGAAATAGATTGTAAATAAACCCATTCTGGTATGGTAAACTATATGAGTTGCACTTATTTGTTATTTAATGTATTCTACTTGCATCCAGATATTTACTGTTTGGAGGTAGCTGTGGTAGCTGAATTTTAAAAATTTAATACAAGTGGCCAAGTGCAATAAAGGTTCTCCCTGGAAAGTGATGCTTCACCTTTAACATGTATTCCTGCAGAAGAGCCAGCAAATAGTGACACCATCATTACTGCCCCATAAAAAATGCTTCACACATCTGACGATGCTTCTGATGAGACCATCTCTGAAGCTACCACTCTGCAGGAGGAAGTGCCCATTATCTGACACACCGAATTAATGCTTTCCATTTATGGGCTGACCCTGTGTGTTGAGGAGCATTGTATAATGCATGATGCTGCATAATTGAAGCAGGAAAACTGGAGCACAAAGTATGGACAAGAGCAAGTCACTGGCAAAGGGAAAGAGCTCCTCCAGTCTTGCTTACGTCTCCTTTCTTATAAATGTGAGCTCAATTAACACAGTAATTCAAAAGCCTTGTAAAACTGCTCAGTCCTTTGTACCGATGTGGCAGTGACTATGTGTTGTTAAGTACAAAGTTGTGGCCTTGCCATAAAGCTGTCAGGATCCCTAAGTGATTTTTAGCCTCACAGTACCTCTAGCATTGTAAGAAGGTGTCCTCTTCCCAGTTTTCTTGGTGGGAAATTGAGGTGCAAGTTTGCAATAGCAGCCTAGCCACAATCTTTCTTATTTATGTCTCTCTTGGACAAAGTATTGAGGTGCTATGAAGCAGGCTATGCAGAGCTGTAATCAGAAGAGTTGCTTCAGTCTTCTCATAGTGATGTGGGTATGTGTGTTTTTAAACAGCTGACCCAGGGATCTTCATAGCTGTTACTTTCTGGCTAAGAAAGGACGGACATTAGTCCATCTGCTCAGCGTCTGACTTTCCAGGCAACTACAGGCTGATAAACTGATAACTCAGGACTAATGTGTGTTAGTCCATAGGACATGTTATTTCATCAGAAATTAATTTGTGGGTGATTTTCATAGCACGGATATGAAAATCAACTCTTGTGCAGTCAGTTATTTGTTTAAAGAGTATGATTTCATCTGCATAGATATTACTTAGGCACAGGTGAAAATCAGACAGTCATGTGGCTTGTTGCATTCCTGGGCAACTTTAAAAGCCTAAATTGAGTCTAAATTTTCTGTCATTCTACTAAACCAAAATTGTATCAAAATACCACTCATCATCTTACTGAACTTTTGGCCAGAGGTTCGATAGGGTATCATGGGACTCTGAGTCTCCCTTTTCCTCTGACTTTTGGTGGTCCTGAGTTCCCCATACACACTGATGAGGCCAAGAGGGCAGGTTGTGTCCCTGTGGTACATCCTCAAATGGTAGACACCTCAGTATGAGGAGACATGGGGACACCGACCCCACCTCCGTGAGCTCACCTAGAGAACAACCAGTCAGGTAGAAGAGAAAAAGTGTAGCCCCCTTGGTGTCCTTTCCTCTGCACAGCTGTAGGGAAGGAGCAGCCAGAGCAGGGAAGCTGTGCAGGCATCCATGCCTTGGCCCTATGGAGGGTGCAGGGAAGGGATGCATCAGGGCAGGGATACCGGACAGTGCAGGATGGGGCTAAGCTCTGCATAGAGGGGAAAGAGGACTCCAAGATTCTTATTGCATCTTCCAGGATAACTGTGGCTCCTAATCACTTTGGTATCCGGTGGCATCACCAAGGTTTAGGAAAGGGGTTCTGCCGTGGCACTGGTGTAGTCTCCGTCACCAGTCCTGCTACAGTAATTGGAGAGAAAAAGGGAGTCTCAAAACTGGCGGGTGCAAAGCCAGACTGGGGATTTGCCATGTCTGAGAATGTGACCATCTTCCCTCTTACTCAGAGCTTGCTTTCAGAGTCTGCTACTAAGTGATTTTGAGATGAAAACACAGCTTATATTTGTGTTACTAAGAGCACACAGTCTTCCTTACCATACCATGCCATGCTCCTAATGGCTAATGCATTTGGGGAATATAATAATTAGTACATAAAAACTCTGGCAACATAAAAAAAAAAAAGAATACATTATTTCTAATCAAGATAGTTATTATTTTATACATAAGCATCAGGTGATTATGTCAGAAATTATTTCTTGCAGGTTTTCAAGCACTAACTGAAAATGGGTTTGATTAATTGGATTTCATCCCCTACTGAAATGAACCTATGTATGAAATGACCTCTTGTCTGAAACAATCTCTTGTCCACGTTTTTTTCTCCAATGGCATGAAAGAAGAACTGGGTGGTGGCAAAAGTCTGCTTGCTGTATCTGATTACACACAGGTACTGTTTTAGATGGAAAAATGCTAGAAAATAAAGAGTAGTCAATATCTGTGCCCACCCAGAGGAATAACTGCCACATCTATTAGACCCCCATAAAACTCACTGATCATATAACATTGATCATTAAAAAAAAAATAATAATCAAAGCATATGAGGAGGCAATAATATAGATTGTGAAATTGTAGTGTCTTCTTCATGGAAAGAGAAAACCTTCACAGGATCCCCACAACAACCTGTGTTTCATTAACTTATTCTATGTCACGAATTCTCATTAAACATGTCAATTAGCACTTCTATTAGCTCAAAATGTTATTCAGCTAATTAATAAATTACATTTTGGTTTATTATCACACCTTTGACAGTCTGGGCAGAGGGTGAAAACAAAGGGTGAGTCCCAATGAAAGAGAGGTGAGCACTGAAAGTTTGAGCAAAAGTTCAGAAGTTCTGGTCATTGTCCAGTGTCGTTTTTGTTAGTTTTGTTTGTGTTTTTTTCATAATGGATACCCCACTGTAACAGAATATTAGAAAACCTGATCTGAAGTTAAATGTCATTCTTGATAAAGGTATATCTAGCACTGGCTCAGAAACTTCCAATGAGGAAAACCCCTCACCTCTCCAGAAAATCTGCTCCAGGCCCTATTTCAACCTCCTTCTTGTAAATTAGCTTTTCCTGTTGTCTAAAGAAAGTCCACATGGGACATGGAAACTGGTTCATTGCACTCCCCTCTGCAGCATCTTGTTCATACAGCAAGCATAACTGACTTGGTGCCTCTCTTCAGTCAATTTCCCACTTACAACCTCCATTTCTTCTATCTATCCTCTGACATTCTAACTTCTAGACCTAAGCTTGTATTTGTTGTTTTTTTCTCCATTATCTCTTTTTTGAAGCCTGAGTGCCCAAACTGTTTTGACTGATCTGTACCCAGTACTAACCAGAGTTACAGGATTATTTTTGTGTGCTTTGCACACTGAGTGCTCGTATATATTCTCCTGAGAAAGTTTGCCTTTTTGGGGTGTACGTAGCACTGTTGCCTCATACTCAGCTTCTGATTTACTATAAGCAGCAGCTCCCTTTCTCAGGGAGCCTCGCTTGTACCCTCTCTTTGCACAGCCAATTATTCCTGCCTAAGTTAGATTTCACTCAGTATTTTGGGGCCATTACTCGAACTGATCAACATTATTCTAAATTCTAATCCTGTGCTTCAATATAAGGTCAGTTTAAAAAGTTTAAGAAAGTTTAAGTGGGTTTTTTTATAGCATCATTAGTGTTTTCTTCTTCTTTTACATATTTAGTGAAAATAATGAATAGTTCACAAGAACTCTGTAAAGCCCTGCCCAATGCTTCTATTTAGTCCCATGGTGACCTGTCGATACACATTTCTTAAGTACGTTTATACAAACAGTTTTGTACCCTCTTATTTTAGCTTCATCTAAACTTTGTTTCTTAGTTAGCTTGCAAGGAAGTCAGGCAGAACAGTATATATAGGCTTATTGGAGTCTAATAATGTCACAATCTTCACTTTTCTTTAGACTTACGTTATCAAGGAAGGAAATTAATAGTTCAATACGATATGTTATTTAGACATTAATCTTGTCTCTTTCTTAACTTCTGCTATTTTACCAGCATCTGCAGTTTTTTGTTGAGTAATTCATTTAAATATTTTTCCTGACTCTGAAGTTGAACACAGAATCTTTATAGCTCCCCAGCAATTCCTGTGTCTCTTGTTGGAAGATGGTGCTATAATCATTCATCTTCCACTTTCTGAAATGTCACCTGTCCTCAGCAGGCATACTCAGAGCCAGCCTCTGATTGTTCTGACATCATTATTTAAGCCCATTCTTTAAATATCTTACAACAATTTTCATCAGGGTTGAAAAAAATGCAGTTACACTGTCTTTCGTAAACCTTTTCTTTTGTACTCTAACCTGAGTTCTTGTCCTTTTGATGCTGGTGTGTATTCAGTTAGTAATCCAGTTACAGCCACATTTTCTGGTGAAGAGTGGGAAAAAAAAAGACACTAAAACATTTCTGCCCTTTTCCTGCCATCCATTAGTTGCTTTCGCTTGCTGTTGAGAGCCATTCCCCTGCAGCGAAACTGAAGAAAAAAGGACAAGGGTCCATACTGGATATCTGCCAAAGTGTTTCTACTCTCTAATAGACTCTAATAGACTGGTTCAAAATAAGATGTTATTCATCTACACAGAAGTGAGGTAAAGACCTTAACAAGCAAAAAGGAAAATTATAGGGGTTCTCTAGAAATTTCATTCTCAAGGGTAGGCATATGAATACATATATATATTTACCTCTCTCTTTTCTATTTCATTTTCCAAACTAGATTAAAAAAGGGTACTTATCTTTTCCCACATATTTGGAAAGCAGCGAGAGGGGAATGGAAGGTTTGACTTCTATGACATTATACTTGCCATATTGAAAATAATGGGGAAAAAAGGGAAGAGAGAAGATCAGCATCATTTTCTGGTGATATGATTAAAGAATATAGCTTTCCTTTAGTTTGAAAGAGAAAGGAGCTAAGTCTGAGCCGTTGCGTACAAGTGATATTTTCCAACCAATTTTAGCCCCCTAGCTCATGGCAGTGAGAAGAATGCTAGAAAATTAGCTGATGCTAGTGCAAAATTTCTCGAAAAGGAGCCATGAAAAGTGGTACCTGGAATTTCATTTCTTTTCAAACAGGCTGCTTATTCATCTCCAAAATATCTATTCAACTGAGAAGTAGTTTAATTATGTCACTTCAGACTGTGCATGTAATAAACAAAAAGAATTTATGGCAACATTCCCTAATTCACCTTTTATGCCTATTTTGATTATATAATGCATTTGAAATCCACCTTACTCATTATATCTTGGGCTGATTAAGAAGGTGATAACAAGCATTCCGTTAACAACAATTAAATTACAACACAAGATAACCATCATTATTCCCTGGTCCTTAAAGGTTAATAATAGAGGACTATGCATCCTCAGGGCTCAGTACTTTTGCCAAAATGTATGCAGGGAAAATTCAGGCTGAAAATATTTTCCTAGTATCAGCAAAAGAATTATAAGCATGAAATGTATGTAATAAGAAGTTGTTACTCGGAAGCACCTATACTGTGGTTTTCCATTAGAAAAGCAAAGGCATAACAATCTATTAAATTAAAACTCCCTTTTCCTCACTATTAATCAAAAGCAATATTAAGTTATAATAACAACACAAACATGATGATAAAATAATTAGGATGGATATAGGTTTGATGTAAATGTAAATGGGTGGCATGAACAGCCAATAAGAACTAGACAGCCTAATAAATTTGCCAAATGCAGGTGGGAAAGTAGTAGAAAATGAGTAAAGTACATAAAATATGAGATGAAGGAGTGTTTAAGGAGATGTGAGGATGATTCCGAAGCACTCTCCCAGGGTCCTGTTGCAGGATAGCAATTATGACTTGCCTTTCTCTTTTGCTGTAATTCAAGCCTCTGTAAGGAAAAATAATTTGAGATGAGTAGGGTACCTTTCCCGTAACTCAGTTTCTGATGAGTTAAACCTGTGGCTCCAGTACTCATTTTGAATGGACTTTTCAGAAGAAAATCTAGAAAAAAAAAGCAAGTACATAATTACTCCAGTTCAACCTGAGACACCAGGCTGTGTGCAGGTAGTAGAGCATCCTTTTGCAGCCCAAGAATGGGCAGCTGCAGCCTCTGCTCAGGGAGGATGCTCTGCACTCTGCTGCTCGCTGGGTGAAGGAGACAACTTTTCTTATGGCAGAGTTTAGACTACAGACTTCCTTTTCCAGAGGCAGTTTATCACCCCACAGGAGCCTCCCTGGACCAGTTCATGAGCTGCCTTAATGGAAACTTTGAGTGCATATTTAAAGAAAGTGCCTATTTGTGGAACTGAGAATTTAAACAAGCGTGACAATTAATGCCAAGCTGGAGTTTGTGTACAGTAGACATGTGTCCATTGGGAAATGAACTGAGTGAGAAATTATTAATTTCACATGGGCCACCTGACACTCAACATGGAGTTTCTTTTTTTCTGTCAGCTGTGGAAAATTGATACATTTTAATGCAGTACACTCTTTAGAAAATCTGCAAAGAATATCCCTTCCAAGTTGTATATTACAAATACAGTCACATCCAACCAAGGAATCTGAAACTTTACAGCTTAATATTCAAAAAGTAACAAGCTAAAAGACATTGCTCTTTATGAGATGCAATGAGAAAAGAATATTCTTATGCAAGGTACCTAGATTGAACCGGCAGGCAGATCAATGTGTTATTCAGCATTTGAATGGAGGAGCAGTATATTTGTTTCCTACAGCACTGCAATTGTAAAAATGAGTCAGAGAGAGCCTATCCATACTTTTATGAATATTTATTATCTTGCCATATGGATCCTGCTTCTATTTATAAGGCCTTTTAAATATTCACAACTCTCTAAAGATGCCCACAGAAACGTAGATGCAAGCTCTTTATATATACCTCATTGTATTATATGAAATACTTTTTCATAACAAAGTAGGAAGAAAATTAGAATTCTTTTTTAATTGAAAGTGGCTATGAAGAAAAAGAAATTAATAAATGATGAACCAGTACCTTAAACAATCTTTTTTAATATTTAGTTATCTCTAGTCTTATTGAAACTTCTGCTAATCAGATATTTAAATGAAAAGGGATTTTACTTTTATAGGCTGTGCTTTTCACAATTTTTCGTTACAATCTAGAAGAAAAGACTCAGACACAAAAATGTGTTCTCAGTTCAAAAGTCCAGTTACACTTTGATTGAAAACAAGACCATTTGGTTGCTCATGTGTCCTAGTTTCCTGATAAAACACCTTGTAAGGATTACAGATGATCTTAAGAGCCTGTGTTATAACAGAGCATGTCTGACTCACCTTGCTGTAATATTGGTAAGAAAAAAATTGAGTCGTGGGAGAATCCAGACCCATAGATGAACCTTGTTGTTGGACTCATTTTTCATACCTTAAACAATCTTGAGGTTTGTGGTCGCTTTACTTCTCTCACATTTTACAACGGAGGAGGGTTATTGGACTGTGTCATGGTCTAATCGTAGTTTGGGTAATCCATGATTTGCCCCCCTAGACCTCCCATACCCATGTGCATGCAACTGATGAAAGCATCACTCTTCACTCCAGAATCCATGGATGAGGCATTCAGTGCCTGCTGGCACTGGGTTTCTCAGATAAGTTGCATTTCAGCTAGTAAATGGTGTCTTATTCATACCAGATAATATGAATTTCTTCCAGAAAAGAAGGATTTCTCTAAAGTTTTATGTTAATTGGTGTCATACTAATGAATTAATAAGTATAAACTGTGAACTTATCAGGGGAGTCAGATTATCTAAAAGCTACTTCACAACAGTATTTATAGATATGATATTGTGAGTTAGATCCAGAGGTGGTGATATTCAGACGCTTTATGCTGATTTGTATCAGCTTTAGGGATCTTGTCCTTTGGATGAATTCCACTATACATCAGAGTGGAAGGTACTCATTTTCCCAGGAGCTTGCCCAACTGAAAGCTATAGATCAAGCTATGCACACTTTAAAAAGCAGCACTTTTGCCTCTGGTTTCAATTCAAAACATAGCAGGGAGAATTTTTTTTCTATTTTCAATTGTCCCTTAGTTTAAACCTCAGTAATTCACCCTAATTACTGAACACTTTAGGTTTAAGCCTGAATCAAATCTCTTAGGAATAGCACTTTAAATTACTGCAAGTCCTTAAAGCAACTACCCTCTTGCTTTTCTAGCTATATTGAAAAGTCCAGATCAAAGAACATAAAAGAGTCCATACTACAGATTTTATTTTTTTTTTTCTCTCACTTATACTATTTTATACCAACATAACTTCACTGTTTTCCCTGGACATGCCCATCATTTACACTGGTGAGAGAGTAAGGATAATGATGCATTACCTGAAGATATATAAAGAAGAAGGGATAGGTGAAGAAGGTGTACAACTTGAGTTACATTCAGAGCTGGACAAAAATAAATCTATATTGCCAAAATACAAACCTCCATCAAACTGCTTGGCATCTCAGTTGCATCATTTTATACCTTATTCTGCCTGTCAACTTTGAATTTAACCCCACTAGCAGGTGCTGTGACTTGAATTCAAGGAGAGATCAGTGGAGCTATAACTGGGAAAGAAGAGCTCAGAGGTACCACCCAGGTACCAGCAGTGGGCTACAACAGGTTACCTTAGGTTGGAATCATTCTGAACTGTATTTAGGTGTCCATATCTGAGTCTAGTGTTTCAACTCCTCTTACAGGCGGTATATTCATCCGGAGCCTGTCAAGCTCTTCAGCTTACACCCAGCTTCAGTTCAGCTGCCCAGATGTCAACACCTAGCACTGTGCAAGGTCCTCCAGGTATACTGCCTTGGTGTAACTGTTGGACCACACATGTGGGGTCACCCTTTTGGCCCTGTGCTATGCCTGAGAGTCAACTGAGGGCATTTCAAACACTCTAGGGCACCTCAAAAGGCACTAGACACCCATGTGGGGGCAACTGAATCACTCCTCTATGCCTCAGCAGCTGAATAACCCTCCTGACTCTCCTGGGTGCATTACCTAAGGGCTCAGTTTGGTGCCCACTCACAGGTGTGTAGGGGTACGGATTATGTCATGGAGTATCCCCATGGGCTGGCAGGTGGGGGAAGGATGTGTACCTTTCTGAAATGGGAAGGGGATCCTGCTGACCCTTGAGCGATGCAGCTGAGGGGACCTGTCTCATCCCCTGCATCTCCCCAGGGGCACCAGGGGCACCCGTACACTGTAATAAGGGACCTCCACTTCAATGTCCAAACTTGGAGCTGAATCCAGGCCTATCTGTAAGCTGAGCAACTGAATCTGCATGCCAGAGAGGCATTTTAACTGTGTATCCTAGATCAAGGCTCAAAAAGTTGAGGACATGAGTATGGGTAGCTACTGTGTGTGCACTCATTTGTCAAGTGGTATTTTAGGGCAATGTCTTCTTATCATCCTGTGGACTTCAGCTCTGTCTAGAGGCTCTCTGCAGTCCCTATAGGATGTGCTCACGCAAAAGCAGTAGACTGGTTATTAAACAGCTTTAAAATCTTAAATTTGTTATTGCAAAGTCATAGAGGGGCCAGTAAATCACATGATGCTAAGAAGGGACTCCACTTCGGTAAGTATGTCTTTAAAACATAAACACGGGCACACAGGAAAGAAATGTAGCTCATACCAGCTTAGTACTGTGGTATACTCTGTCATCTTTTAAAGAAATAAAAGATAAGGATTATGTTAGGACTAAAATAAAATAAAATATTAGGATTAAACAAAAATTAACCACGCACAGTAATTGGGAGCCTGGTAACCTCCCAAGAACCAGAACATTATAGTAGCTCTCATTATATATTCTCTGAAGAATCCATGACAAGCTCATTCTTATTCTCCCCTTTAATTGAAGAAGCACTGTTAAAGAGTCAAGAGCATTAAAGACCCCATAACAGCTTTCTGACAAGACTGTTTTAATTTCAGAAATTTTATGATGAGCGAGAGCTATATAAAGATGATGATAGCATCCACTGTTTCTTTTTTTCCTAATGGTTATTTAAAATATCAGCCTCATTAAAACAGCTGGAGACGTCTTGTAGGATCCATACTGAAATGCTTCCCAGGCCAATTTCTCATTTGGATACCCAAGACTGACAATTTGCCAGAAGGATTGCAGAGTCTGCATGATATTTTTAACGATTCATTTTTAATTTTAACTTTGGCATCACCTCATGAAGAGAAGAAGCGAAAAGGACAACACAGGTTCATATGTTTTTTTAATAGCAGTGGGTCAAATCTGCTTTTTAGTAAGACAAAAAGTGGTTTGAGTATAGCCAGGTACCTTGGATGCCAATGGTCAGTGCTCACTTACTGATATATAGTGGTTGAACAACGGAAGCACACAAGGATGTGATGTAAGAATGAATTCTTCTAGCACTACGAATGGTATAAACATAAAGTTAGGTCTCTTCAATTTTGCTTTGTTGACTTTAACAAAGACAAAAGTTCTCAAAGCACTAGCACACACACGGAGGTGTCTTCAGCTCTGGCATTTAGAGAAAACTGTAAGGCTTACTCTCCAGGGCTGCTCAGCAAACCTTGATGTCAAGGGAAAGTGGGGAATAGAAGGGTATTTGGGAGTCTTGGAAAAAATCCCTGAAGTTGTAGCATGACTTTCCATACAGCAGAATTCAGGTGATTGGTGTAGAAGTGGCAGATGGTGTTGCAGCCCAGTGGGAAGGGGAAAGAAACCTGAATTCAGACATTCCCTGGCTGCGTCCTCAAGAGCTCTTTGCATTATTCCAGCCTCCTATTTAGCTATTGAGAAAGCCTGATAATGCTGCCTAATGTGACTCTGCCTGGGGTGGTGGGATTTTAAACCTGCCCAGCAGTATTCACCACCCCAAAGGAGACCAAGTATGAAAACCAGCAACTACAGAACCCCAAATGTCCAAAACTGTCAGAAATAAGAAGTGAAAAATATCCATCCTCATTTGGTGTTCTCCTAGCTCACTGCTTGCCCTTGCCTATCTGCTTCCCACCTACACTCTGTCTTTCCCCAGGGGCTTGCTGTAAGTCTGGGAGAGACCAAACAAGACATGATTGGTGTTCACATGCTGTTAACAACCAAGTGCCTGAGCTCAGCCACTTCTATTCTTCGGAAGAAATCACGTTTTGGTCCTGCTGATAAGAGACAGAGAACTAAAGGTCATCCATTTTTTTCTCCTCAATGCTCCTATGCAGCTGCTTCTCAGCACTGTGTCTTTCCCTTTGCCTTGCAATACAGCTGCCATCTCTGTGGGGCTCTGTGGTGTATGAGCCTCTCCTCCTCATCCAGAGGTGCTGGTTTCCACACATCCCTTTCAGGCTTATTGCCCCATGAGGCCCTACCAGGAGGATGACTTTCTGTGGGGCATATGGGGGTGGTGTCCCAAGACAGCCAGTCAAGTGTCCCAATGATCAGTAAGTGCTTTTACTCCTAAGGAAAGCCATCAGTAGGGTTAACAAGCATCTGCATTTCTGCTGGGGAAAAAAAAAAAAAAAAAGCCGCAAACTACCACAATCAGCTGGGCTTGCATTCAGAATGAGTATAAATATCCAGACCTCTCATCAGAAGCAGAGAGGGGCTGGGACGCCACTGCACTGCAAGGAAGGTAGGAGGAGAAATACAATAGCGTTGGAGGGTTGGTTTGGGTGGATTTCTGAACAGCAGTGTGGCACAGCAAGGACAGCTTTCATGCACATTTGTTTTCATGGCAACACATTCCTCTTGGCACCCAAGATAACAATGCAGCAGACTACTAAGCATAGTATTTATATTTGACCACGTTGACTCCATTCCCTTGATTGCTTTTATATCAAATGAAGTCCTTAAGGCTTCAGGATGAAGAAGTACACAGGTGGTTTTATGAAAGTAGACAGAATATATCCTGAGAGGAAGCATTAGATTTTATAGTCTTTTTTTGAGGAAATTTATAGCAATAATGAGAGAAAAAATAAGACAGTATTAAGAAGGGCGGGCTTCTGTTGTTGCTGTTTTTCTCCGTGCTAGCACACTGCAGATTCTCTTATTCAGTATGCTATTCAGTCCAGGGACTGATTTTATTGTCAGAATTTGAAGTATTGATTAGAGCTGGTGAAAAAGAGTTCCTTGGTATCAGAAAAACTTTAAAGAACAGCATAATATAAATTCCAGTCATGTTCATGCCCTTTCACAGGCTGCTATAGGCTTAATGATAGCAGTATCCCCTAAATGTACATTAGCATTGATCACCTGTTAGACTGACACAAATAACACCTTTAATTGAGATAAAAGACAACTTTTTCCAATTCTTTTCCTTTCCTAGGTTAATAGGAATAATGCCATTCAGTGTTCACAGATCAAACAGTCACGAGAAAGATGCCAACGAGCAAGGACTGGAATTTTCTTTCGGATTGATTCAAAGGCAATAATTGACAGTACACATAACTATCCTCTTCTGATATACCTCCCTCTGCTCCCCTTCATTTCCCAGACACAGACATTCAGGCGATTTCTGCAGACAATATTAACTCAAATTCACATTCATGATTCTTCATTGGTAGGCTTCTTCATGCTTCTAGCTCTGTTGCTGACAAGGGCATAGCCAGCCAGGATCTCGGTGTCTCCTGACGCAAACATCGCTAATCATTAAACTCTCTATCCATCCACACAGTGTATCTCTAAGGCTGAGTTATTTCTATCAAGTGAATAGAAATTCATACTCTCATGCTAGGCTTCACTTTAAAAAGTATCGTAAAATAAGGTTAACACCATTCTGTCTTATTCCCATTAAGGTGTAGGTCCACTGTAATCTTTCTTGTTTAGCCGTGCTCTGTGTGAAAGAGGTGCTAGAAGTCATCTCAAAAAACTTCAAGCAGTTACAGACAAGTCATTTACATCTGGGCTAGTCACTGTGGGGCTCCTCCATGGCAAGTAGAGAGGAGCAGACCCTTTTAGGAGTGATCCATCTGACAGAAATGACATCTGCTTCAGGATGTGAGGAACCAGGGTCTTGAGATTGCGAGCACATTAGTGGTAGGCATCACATTGCAAACAGCAGCAGCTGTGAGATCACGTCTTTGGTTGTAGGCACACAGAAAGCTTGTAATAGCAAAGCACTTGTCCTGTAAAAGAATTGGTGGAGGAAATGTGTGAAGAAAAGCTCCTCAGAGACACTGAACACCTTAATCATGTGGCAGGACTACATGAGGCTAAACAGTCTCAGATTTTGATGTTCTTATTTAGCCTCAGAAATAAATCAAATTGCAAACTGTCCCACTAAAAGACGTGGTGCTTCTGCAGAGGAGAGATCATTTTAGGTAAAAAAGATTGATATCATTAAAAAAACCCAAACCACCCTTAATCTTACTATCAGAAGTTACACTAGTGAGGAACGTGGAGTAGCTGAAACAGATACATGTCTTATGTACACACCACCTGAGACAGGGAGGAGCTGAAACCTCTAGAGCTGGACTCTCATGAGAAAGGTAGACTCTACCTGGATCATGTTTCTTCTAGAAACATTGAGATGAACCAAGTCTGGGATTTAGCAGTAATACAGCTCGCCACTACTTCAATTAACTTGACAGTGAAAGATAGGCTTTGTTAGTACTTCAAGACACAGTATGGATTTCAGTGGATAATCAAAGAAAACGGAGGTCATATTTCAAGAGCGTAGGATTTACATTTTTAATGATTGTTCTCTTTCAGTGATCCATATAATGAAAGGCATAATGCATTAATCCTTAAATTGCTTAAGGAAGGAAGAAGGCATTTTTGCTATAACTCTGCACCTGGTAACTTGGTCTTTACATGTGAAAAAACTTCATGTATTCAATACTCTTGATGAGCACCTGAGATTTAAAAGCAGTGCTCTTTTTCAGTCAATCACAATCCTGAATTTATGGCTTGCACTGCAGAGGATGAATCTAACCAGAGAAACAGGATAAGAATTAATGGATTAGTCTTGCATTGTTCATCCGCGTTCCTTCATTCATTTTCAGATCACTCACTTGCCTTCTTGACATTCGTCTCAGTTCAGCTTGGAAAATATCTTCACTACTTTTGCCAAAGTAGATTTTAAGACCATTTCATCCATACTTTTATATATATTGCTTTTCTTTTAGACTCCTTTTATGTTGGCTTGTGTTTCTTAAGTGAAGCTCACACAATTAATCTGATACATTGTGAAGTCAGAATATCTCATTATCTTGTATTTATAGTTCTCTTATCCTAATACAGCATTCTGCCTTTGCAAGAATGTCTAGGTTACTTCAGAAATGCATCCACTTCTGCCATTGAATGGTACCATTCCACTACCAATTTAAATACAATTTAAAAATAGAGATATGGATTAAATGAGTCTCCAGTCACAGCACATTGCCAAATGAAATGCTTGCCAGTGCATGGCATGTCAGATAGGAGCAGCTGAGAGTGGAAGTGGGGGAAGCCAGAAGCCTCCAGAGAGGCAAAAGCAGTAGGTAGCTCTTAGAGAACAATTGTTTTTTCTGTCAGACATGAACCCATGAGGTTTCACTCTGCGACGAAACAAAACAGACAGTGTTGTGGCTGTTTCAGACAGAGATGCAACAAACTCATTGTTTTGTATGCAAACACACTAAACCAAATCCTCCAGGAAAACTCACTAATAGACTGCATAGAAAGATAGTACGGTAAAGGATAGCATGAGAAATTAAAGTAAGTTATCTTAAAAAACATTGGGTATCAGAGATGTTACTTTGGTTCCCACAACAGTACAATTTCCAAAAAGAAAAGCCTTGTTAACTGTTCTGTGTCCTTTCTGACCTTAGTTAATAGGTTAGAGCTCAGTGGGGAGTTCTTCCCATGAGGAAGAAAGGCTGACAGTGGATTTAAGCATTGCTGATGTGATCAAGGATGTTTAGCTGCTAAAAAAAGTGCTGGGACTTGTTTTCTCTGGCCACAGCAGCAATCAGGCGCCAAGTTCTCTGCTCCCAGCCTCCCACAGAAATTATCCCTTAGCTCTTTCCCAGCCCCCACTGCTAACACTTCTGATAATGCACCCTGTGCTTTTTTTGCTACCGTTTTCCTCAGTGGCAGGCGCCCTTCTCTCTTTCTATCACAGATGGCAGGCAATCACAGTTTCAGCAATCAGTTCTTACATGCCTGCATTTGTCTTGCCCTTCTCCACGACCACACGATCCATCTTGTTCTCAGCCTTTGCAGCGTGCAAGCCACTGCTTGTGACAGTTTTCCTATCATTTCTGCTACCTGGTTGCACAGAACGATTGAGTGTCCCCTTTGCACTTATCTTGAGTGAAAGGCAGCTCTTACATTAAGCAACTTCAACAACATTTAGCTCAGCTCAGATGACTTCTTATTTCACAGTAAAAGGTTACACAGGCAGGCCCTAATGCCTCTCCACTTAAATGAGCTAGATCCCTTTGGCTCGGATGGGGACGGAATTAAATTTTAATCTGTGGAAGTTCTCCTCTGAGGTGAGACAAGCTATTCTAAAGTAATTTTAAAATCTGCCTATTTAACCAGGGAATATGCTTGAATTTTGCTGCTGTCATTCTCTGCCGTCAGATTCTGAACCCACTGCACAAGCTTGCTTTTAGATCACTTTGTCAAATACGGGAACCCAGAAAACACTGAAGAGGATGTTTAAACTCAGCCTCAAGGGAATAAGTATTATTATAACTATTGTTATATTATTGTTATAGGATTATTAAATTCTAAGTGTTATTGTATTAGTATTTTATTGGACAGGTCTCTAACTAAGGATTTTTACCAAAAATTATGTCTTGAGCAGAACCTTGCAATAGCACAGAGGGATATCTATGATATGTAGGAAAATGATTAATGATTGTATAAAATACACATCAGCTTTTTATTTTTTATTATCCAATGTTGCTTATTGTGCTTTAATCACACCAGGAGTAACAGGCTAATTTAAACTGGGAGTGACAAATGAAGTTATTTCATTTTCATCTCTATTATGTATCTCGGGTTTTGTAAAGAAACTGTAGTCCTAAATTATATCTTGCATGCAACTGAGGGTTCTTATAAAGCAGATGAATGATAAAAAGAAGCCTATCTTTTACATAGATCCCTGGTGTGCAGGGTTCATTTTATCATTTAAAAAAAACAACACACCTTTGTTGCATTCCTAAAATAATTTTTAACTGGCTGAAATTGTCAACACTGAAATTAGATTTTAATAAATGGAAAGGTTGAGTCTATTCACAAGAGGTAGTTTCATAACTAGGTGTGCTTCTAAACTTACAAAAAGCTAATCTATTGCTTTGTTTTTCAGTATCAAAAATACTGTTGCTAGTGACGTTTATATCACTATGAAAGAACATCTTGTTAGGCAGAAAGACAGCAGGCCTCCAGCAATTGAATGCAGGCATGTTGATACCTAATAAATACCGATTTATTCATATTCATGAAAGAACTCTATTTTTCCACCCACCAAATCTTGCCGAATGTCCTATGTTATTGAGCTTTATGTGTACAGCTCTACAAACATGTTTTTTGAGGTGAGCCAAAGCACTTTAGCAAGTCTGGTAACTAGCCTTTGGGAGCTGGTCTGTTATCTTCCATTGCTGTGAAAATAAGTTAATTGTTTAGTGAAATGAGGTACGCTATTTTGGACTTTGCTCTATCCGCTGCCAGTGACTGCAAGGTACCAGGTGCTATAAGAAAAATCCATTGCTTCCTTCAGACTATTTTTTTTGGGCTGCTGTGCTGTAAAGCTGGATGAGACAGTTGGAAAAAGAACTGCATTTTTCCTTTTGTTTGGTTTCTCTTTTGTACAGCAACAAGGACATTGCTTTATCATTAGCATAGCCACAAAGAGTAGGAATATTCACACATCTGTTGCCAATTTCATTCCCTAATACCATGTTTTCCCTGTAAACTAAGTGTATACCTGTACATAAAGACATCTTCAAAGCTCACCGACACCCAAAACATGAATCTTTGTACACCTGCAAAGCTCTAAAAGAAGGTCTGTGTTTTCTTTGCTGCCAGCTTTTTCTTTCTTTTTTTTTTTTTTGGATTCTCATTTAAACTGATGGCAGCTGCTGCTGTCAACTTATAAAAGTTACTGCCAATATACCTGCTGCAATGTGCTCCCTGGCAGTGATGGCTGATGAAGCCACCATGCCCATGGCTGACATGTCAAGGCCAGTCTCTCTCTCCCTCTGCAGCTCTGTCTGCACTGTAACAGAACTTGGATGTTTGCAGTCTCTCTCAGAGCAAGACAGGTTGACGAATAGCCCCATGGCATTTGCATTGAAGCATTACAGCTCAGGTCACAAAGTCCCCCCAGTACGCCTCCCAGGTGCGTCAGCCATAGGCACTAAGGTGGGAGCTGTGTACATTAATTTTGCGATGACACTTGCCTTCCTGTTAAGAAAGAAACAGTGTTCTTTGTCTTCTCTGCTTTGTTTACTTCTGTATCCCTTGCTATTAGGTCAAAAATAAAATTTAATGAAAATAAGTATTTTATCTCTAGATTTCAATGATGCAGAGGTTCCTTGAGGAGGAGTCAGAAGTCTATATTTCCTATTTAAGACATGTCTGGATTTATGGTAAGGGAGAGGTGTATTTTCCACTCCTGCAAATTCTTGCAAAGAGAATTGTCCCCTTTTTGTCTTGATGAGTTGATTATCTTGGAACCAGCTCCTATCACTTAACATATTCAACCAGACCAGAAATAAACACGGAGCTTTCATGTTAAAATAAATGTCTTCAGCAAATAGCAGTGCCATTCACAGATGTTCTAAAGATGGAAGATTCACACTAGCTCTAACAGCTGTCACTTCTTGGGGAGGCATTCTGTCTGAGGTGTATATAGCTTTGTTACATTGCTGTCACTTCAGGCACACGAATAACACATTGACTTTCTCTGTGACTGCTGTAACCATCGCAACATATAGCCATCTTCAGCAACCTTGTAATCAACTTGATCTGCACTTCTACTGAGCAGAACTGATTTTTCAACAGTTAAAAATGAAATTAACCGGTTCTTGAATACGTATTGGTACCTTATTACTCCACAATGAAGTATGATAGGCTGAATTAGGTCATATATGATTACTCAAAAAACCAGAGTGAATACACAGAATAATTCTGTATTATTTATTTGGGTTTTAATTTAATAAAGAGGCTTTCAACATCTTATTTGAAGACTTTTTTTCCAAAGGACTTAACATGTTCATGGAAAACTGTGCTAAATTCCATACAGAGTAACCATGTAGGGTCAAACATCAAGTTGAAGGAAGAAACCATAGGAGTATCCCAAAGATATGTTTTGTTTCTTATTAATCTGCAAAAGAGACTGAACAGTTAACAGAATTAGATTCAAATAAGAGAAGTACAGTACCAGCTTTATTAAGAATAATATAAAGGAAACCAGAAGCTGCAACGTTGGGCAGAAAACAACAAAATGAGATCATTATTGAGTAGGTGTAAGCTTGTGTGGGTGAGGAATAAAAATTCAACCACCCAGTATGCCATAAATATAGTGTGGGATAGTTTACCTTTCTGTTTTAAAGACCTAACTACCCAGAAGTGTTAGCAATTATAGACAAAATCATGAAATCAAGTTTCTATCCACTGTTAGTTAAGGATTTAACTTTGGATCGGTGCTAGTACCTGGCCAAGAATAAGGAGTGGGGCAGCTCGGAGTCCCCTTTCCTTTCCTCTAGCAAGCACTGTTCGCTCAGTGTTGCTCTTAGCTCAGTGTGATGACCCTGGCAAGGCATCACAGCCTTTACATGAGAAAGGCATGAGACAGGAACGGTGTTTCATTTCACCTAATATGAGCTGTGTAAAGTTTGAACTTATCAGCTTTCAGTAACAGACTAAAAAAGATTATTCATCCTATATGCATTAGTTTCCTACTCCTAATGCTAAGGTGGGATTTAGAGGTCCCCATATTTATTTATGTATTACTGCATTTTCTTGACTGACAACTTGGTGCTTTTAATGCATGCTATGTGCCTAATTTGAGTAACTCTAAAACTGGTTCAGATGGCTGAAGTTAGGAGATTTGTATTTCTCTTAACTAAACAGGATTCTGGTTTGTTTGCAGAGCAGTAAAATTGAGTGCCTCTATTTGAGACCCGTAGCAAATCTCCACTTCAACATACTAAGCAAAACATCTCTGAATTTTTTCATCCTGTTCCATGCATTTTTGAAAATCTCATCCTGTACTTTTATATTCAGAGATCTGTTAGACTTTAAATATGAAATACCCTGCATAAAAAAGACAAATAAGAATTAAGGTCCTAACTCTGCAAAGTTTTTATATGAGCATAATATTACTAATTTTGTTAGTGTCATTGCTTAAATATTAGCAGGATATAAGCCTATATTTAGATAATGAATGGTCAGTAATAATTCATTATAATTTGACACAGAATATGAACACCAAAAATGTCCTATTGTGCAGAAGGCATATAAATTTACAGAAGAAAATCTAGCTAGTAGTAAGACAATAGTCCCTAGACTCTGGGAGCCCCTAGAAGTACTGTGAAGTGAGCAGACTGATAGAGAATATGTCATCCCATGCCACCCTCTACTAACGTGTGTGCATTGATATATGAGATGTAAGCCTCACATGGGCCTGTAGTCTCACTGGATCTTCTTGGTTTGCTTATTTCTTTGTCCTTGCTTGAGAGAGGACGTGAAGGTCATACTTGGCACAGAGAAACCTTGTTAAGCCTAGCCTCAGTAGTAGAGATTGTAGGAGTATGATACATAACGAGTTGATTAACTAGGCACAAAGTTTACATCCACAAGTCCCACTGCAACACAGCTAAGAACAGCTTCCCTTAGCTTGTTCTTTACTATAAACTATTAATTTGAAACTCATGGCAGGCAAGCTCTGGTAGGAATTATCTGCTGCCCTTAATTATTCATTCTGTAATGATGAGAAGGAGTGAAGAACTGTTCATTAACAGGACAAGGACAACATTGTCAAGTTTCTCTGGGGCCTGTTGACAGCTGCATTATTTTCTTTTGCCTTCATGTCCTTAATATTTAAACCCATGATGTCTCATAAACTTGCTAAATAGCAGCTTCTCAGTGGGATTCATATTCCAGCAAGATGGCTCAGACTTAAACAATATTTTAAGCACAGGTGCTCCTGGGGCTTGGTCCCATAAAGATCAGGCACAGAATATTGCCCATGTAAGAGTACAGTTTAAAAAGTTAATAAGCAGGAATCAGAGTTACAGGGAACTCAAAACCACACTAATAATCCCACTGCTTTGTACCCCACTAAGGATGAGAAGCAGTATCGAACGAAGAGTACCTGATTTACCTGTCTCAGTAGAGTGAGGTGAGAGCAGGTGTAGGAGATTATTCGCAAAGACTGACTTTACCCACAAGGTCTAGTTTCCGAAGGTTTCCTCAGCAGCCAGCAAGTGGTTGTATCTGAGAACAAGAGGATACATCTAACTGTAGGTACTCTCAATACCCCTTTAACCCAGGAGTCATCCTTTCCATGCAGGCTACAGGGAGCTTGGGGAATTACTTCTGCATATAGCTCCCAAAGTTTTAAGCACCATCCTCACCTAAGACAGTACTCCCACTTTATTTCAAGTATTTGTGAGTGAACAAGAAGGTGGGCAGGGTCTTGAAACTCATTGCCTTTCACATTTCCTGTGAAATTTTCAAATTTGCCTTCCATAACTTGCAAGCTGGCTTCTAATGAATTTTGATTGTGGAAATGGGATGTTGAATGCGTTTATTCAATCTTGACAGTTACAGCCCTGCTACTCAACATGGGCATTACAAAGCACAGTGGAGCACTGCAGACAAAACCCAGTCATTTGTCTTGCAAGGCAAATATTTGGGATGCATGGGATGCATGAACCCGCAAACATTTTGTCACATTGTCTCGAAGGTCAGGCCATCTGCAGGTGTCCACTGGGCACATGTGAGTCACAAGCAAACATGAGCAAGCTCTTTCTGTACTCCAAGAGAAGTGCTGTGCCAAGATATGTTGTTAGGACTGGGCCTATGACAGTGTCTTACACCCCTCATTAAGTCTTACAGACCTGGGCTTAGCACCATACCAATCAAAGCAATACAGCTTTTGATCAGGCTTCAGTCCAGGCAAGGTTGGCTCATGCTTACCTGGCATGCACTACATAAATATATCCTGAGTGCACACCTGCCTCTGAGACAAACAATCTGGTGCTTTCAAGTCCATGTCTGTATTGCAGAGCTTTGTCAAAGTAGCTTGCCTCATTATGGTTTAGTAGTTTCAATGCCGTAGTTTCAAGAAGTTTCAGTGAAGGTTCTTTTGGGTCAGATCCGAAGGTATTCTGACACTCAACTCTCTTTTCAGTCTGGGCTATATGTTAGGAAGTGCCTTATCACTAAACAACAAAGAGGGCCTTCCTAAGTTGCCTCCTGCCTGGCATATCAGAGAGGAAGTTGAAGATAAGCTTCTGCACATTCTCAGATATTTGCATAGCAATTTAGCATCCGGCTTACTATCATAGATAAGGGCACAAAGGAGGTTCCCTGTATGTCTTATTCCTCACATGACTGTGTAAAAATAGTCCTGATCACTTGTCCCTATCAACTACAGTGACACTTGGGAAATGAGTCTGGTCTTGAAATTTTTAGTGGCACAGGAAATCCTCTGTCTTTCTTTAGTGTGCCTATGTACCTACCTGCTTGTCTTGCCTTTGATGTTGGGTGAGTTGTTTTAAGCAACTGAATTACTGAGGTGGTGTGCAAGGAGCCCAGAGAGGGCCAAATCACATGTGACATCATGAAACACTGTCCCTGGGATCTGACCTGGACCCAGGGCTGATGACTGAGCTGGTGACAAGATGGTAGGAACCCATGTACACGCAAACTTCGAAGGAAATACTATGCCATGGTCTTCCATCTAACCCCTCAAGGCTGTGCTGTAACTTGGTCTAAGTTAATCCCTAAGTCAGGGTAACTCATAAAATAAGAAAACAAACAAACAAACAAAATCCATAAATATTGGTACTTAATAAGAATCTGAATCAAATTATACTGGGCAGCTGACCCTTAACAAAAACAACAAGGGTCCAGACAATGGGAGCTGTTTCTGAATCCACGTCTGTTTCATGAACCATATTTTACAGCTAAATTACCTTAAGCTTATGACAGTATAAAGTCCTAGAGAAACAAAAACCTCCAGAGGTTCAATAGGCTGGCTCCTTTTCAGATAATCATGTTTAATCAAGCTTAGGTGAAAATCACCACAGCCTGGTTAAGAACAACATAAAAAATCAGGTAACTAAATATGCCATCAATAGCATCCAGGAAGTTCCGTATTAAAACCAACCTACATATTCCCGCAAGCACATCACTAAGAAAAGTAGGCAGATGAGTGGACATCAGACCTTGGCACAGAGGTCTGCAATGCACTCTAGGTTATTCTGCTCTTCTGAACATGCGATTCATGTTGTCTACATTGTTGCTTGGAGTGCTGGAGGCCCTGGAGCCTCAGCCACGAAACGGAGACCCATTGTGCTGCTTGCTAGAGGATCACAGAACAATAACAGAAAAATACACAGAACACAATAACACAAAAACACAGAAAAATAACATCTGCTCAGAGAGCTTACGGTGTTAGCGCTGTGCAAGGGAGGACCAACAGGCAGATTGGACGCATTAGTATATGAGACAATACTCAACTGCAGAATGGCCAGTAGAAGCCATGTGGCAGCAGTTTCATGGTAACCCGAAGATTCCCGGGCTTCAGAGCAAAGGTCTGTGGGGGAAAAGGGTATTTACAGGGATGTATCTCAAGTTTGAAGATCAAACTTGACAGGTTATTATACTTTATTATGCCTCTGTTTTTAACTCTCTGTAAAAAGGAGGTAAGGTTAGAGCACCTCTTCAAAGACTGTAGTAGAGTCTGACTTGTTAGTGTTCGGTTGATCAGTGAGCAGAAAACTACAGAAGTTCAGAACCAGCTGCACATCTCATTTTTGAGAAGCACAGATGTAAAAATAATTCATTCTGAGCTGGCTGTACAAATACAAGGAAAATAGCAAAGCAATATCCATCCACTCTCTATGTAGGTTTTGAGAGCATTACAATTTTGGTAACAATGTCTAGACAGAGATATGAAAAGCTAGTAAAGATAATCTGATGCATGAAATTATTTGAGAATTTGATGCTATCTAGCTTGGAAATGCATGACATTTAGTGATCTATTGCAGAAGTGTTCCTCTCTTCCCATAAGCTATTGCAGATACATGTGTTTTTATCAGAAGTTCACATGGTCTCAGCTTCCTGGAGTTCATAGGTATAGACAACATTTTGCCTAACTCCAGACGGCTAAAAACCGCTTACTTGCTTAAAACTAAGCATGACCAAGATATCATAAGGTAAATCAAACAGTATTAGGTTCTTGTGTTTATGCACCTGAATTGAGCCTTAGCTGGCTGAAGTGCCATATACTTTTTTTGCATCTTCCTCCCCACTTATCAGCAGCTTCATTTGTTATATAGGACTATCCATTCTCTCTCATGTTGTGTACAGGTTGGGGCAGGCTCACAGTATGAACTATGTACTTGTATTGCCCATGCAATGGACAAAAGAAAATGAATCTTTCTGGTACTTCACATTGATTCCATAGTTATTAATTTTTTTTTCCTTTATGACATTTTCTGCAATGTATTTTGCTCTGATTTTAATAAAAGTAAAGAGAGTGCAGTGTGTGTAATACTACATAGGAAGCACGTCTGGGTGTCCTGTATTTCTTGAATTTGGTATTTAAGATGGCAAGCACTTTATGTTATTGGTCAGGTCTCTTCCAGAATTGTGCATAAACAAAAAGGGCAGAAAACCAAACCTGATCACTCATGATGAGCATAAGCGCAAGTATTTAAGTCTGTCCCAA
This sequence comes from Arenaria interpres, assembly GCA_013399435.1. Classification (NCBI taxonomy): domain Eukaryota; kingdom Metazoa; phylum Chordata; class Aves; order Charadriiformes; family Scolopacidae; genus Arenaria; species Arenaria interpres. The sequence goes on along the minus strand of VXAK01005295.1, from coordinate 112,752 downwards.
CAGCTGGCATTATTTTCTTTATAAATCTATTTGTGTTATGACAAACATGACAGCACATTTTCACTTTACATCACTGTAAAGGGATGGAGGCAGCTGTGGTGCAAAGAGGTGAATAATGTAATAACTAGTCCACAAATAATCCAGCCTGCCAAACACTGGTGACAAATCTGAGTTTGAAGATGCGCTTCACACCAGCGTGCAGGAGAGTCACTGTTACTCTGAAGGTTATCCAAGAGCTTCTGCAGCTCTGCTCTGGAAATCATGAAAATGAAGTTTCTTTCCAGATGGCTGGTGCTTCTCAATTTTATCTGCAGAACAAAGGGAGAAATAATGCTTTCTTCAAACTGACACTCCCAGATGAAGTCGAAGCACAGCCAAATGTTAAAAGCAGTAACAAAGCTCACTATTTTTTTCTTAAAGCACCAATAATTATTATTTTTTTCAGTCAATGTCAGGCAAAGTCTATTCAGTTTGTAAGATAACTAGGCATGGGACCCAGGCCTGCACAATGCCTGACAAAGTAATCCTGCTCCACAAAACAAGACCACGAACCCAGTATCAAGGTCATTTTATTGTGTGCAAACCCATTCCTAACTAGGCTGTCAACAGATAAATGCAGAGGAAAATGTGGTAATGCCTCACTGGTTTTTAACTACTTCTTTTCCCCATATATCTGTAAAATGTCAAGCAGATTGTAGAAACCTATCCAGTAAATTTTCCTCTTGCTAAGCTGCTCCTGTTTCCATAGCAGTTAAGTTTCCCTGCTGTGTGTCAGGAGGCTGCTTATATTCTCTGCTCCCTTGCTCTTGCCTTGAGATCAGTTATAAAGATGTTGACGTGAAGCACATGTAGAAGAGAATCAAGTTATACCATCTCTGAACGGGGTCTGGCTGTCATGCCAGCTACTGCGTACTGAGGCAATTAAATGAGGTGCTACTTCTTCGCTTAAAATTAGGTGACATATTTGAAGCTTGAACCATATCCAGGCACAGTATGTCCATCACTTTCAGAGATAATGACATCAGCCAAATCCTGACACAGCTCTGAATATTTACTGTCTTTTTAATAAACTGGTGTGAAGCCCTGCATGCACTGCAGAGTGCTGAGGGCTTGGGTTTTATGGAATTTGTTTTAAAAAGTGTTTTTTAACTTTTTACCTGAAACACAGAATAATAGCATGTATCCTAATTAAAATGAATCGTAAATGTGCCTCTGAAGCAGAAAAATAATTTTCATATTTAAACACATTTGAAGATCCAGTTAGCCTAAATTTGTTCTAAATTTACAGGAAATAATTCAACCAGGAAGATTATTTGGAAGCTGGGTCATCTCCATCAAGAGTCACATATCTTGTTGGCGTCAACGGCAGTTTTAAAAAATGACATTTAGAGAATGAGGAGCCAGTAATTTTAATTTCAAAGATCTCTGTCACTTCTAAAATTACTTACTGTACTAACACTGAAGTATTCAGCAGCATTGGGTTACATATTTAAAGGTTCTCAACTTGAGAGAGGCTCTAGGGAGACCTGATGGTGGCCTTTCAGTACTTGAGGGGGGCTACAGGAAAGATGGGGACAGAGTTTTTAGCAGGGTCTATTGCAATAGGACAAAGGATAATGGCTTTAAACTAAAAGAGGGAAGATTCAGACTAGAGGTAAGGAAGAGATTTTTTACAAGGGTGGTGAAATACCGGAACAGGTTGCCCCAAGAGGTGGTAGATGCCCCATCCCTGGAAAGATTCAAGGTCAGATTGGATGGGGCTTTGAGCAACCTGATCTAGTTGAAGATGTCCTTGCTTATGGCAGGGGGGTTGGACTAGATGACCTTTAAAGGTCCCTTCCAACCCAAACCATTCTATGACTCTATGACATTAAAATATAACAGGATCTTTGTAAGGCAGCTGGGTGGTCTAACCGGAGGAAAATAATTCCAGGGTGATCAGACATTGGAATGGGCTGCCCAGGGAGGTGGTTGAGGCACCATCCCTGGAAGTGTTCAAAAGACAGGTTGATGTGGTGCAGGGAGATATGGTTTAGTGATGGTGTTGCTTTTTGTTTGTTGTGTGGGGGTTTATTTTTGTCAAAATTAGGTTGACGGTTGGACAAGATGATCTTTAAGGTCCCTTCCCACCTAGAAGATTCTGTGATTCTGTGATTAATTGTTTGGTATCCAGCTACCTCACCAGCAGAGGAGAACAGGGAATAACATTTCCCTCCTTCCTTATCCCTCAGAAAGCTTAGAACTAGAATATGTGTCAAGATAGACATGGTTCTTCCTGCTGCATGAACAGACCAGTCCATTATTTTGCAGCTCTTGAGTACTGGGCTGCTGGCAATGTCAACACCTTAAAGAAACAGGAAACTCAAAGCTATTTCTGCACTGAAGAAAAGGGAGAGAATCAGAAATGCAATAAGAGCAGGTACGGGAATAAACACAATAATGACAAAGTCTGGGTTTATGCTTATAAAATATCCTTAATTTGTAAGGTAATTTTCAATAAAATTATTTAAAGTGAACTGTTCTTTTTTACAGGTAACTTTATTAGCTCACTGTCAAAACCAGACTTTTGATATTTTGCACAAGAAAATGGTAATAAACATAGGTCATAGTTTGCTTTTGTGATTAAAAGCTGGAAAGAAAGATGACTGCACACATGAGTAACCACAACTTAAATGCAAGAATTAAGAATTAGTTGACTTCTAACAGAGTTTCTGATCCTTATTGTCTGCTGTTTAACCATCTTAAGCAGATCATTTCAGAACAAAAAGCAGCTATGATAGGAGAATTACATCAGACTACAAAGCCAGCCCATCAAACTCCATCGTGGCATTCTTGTGTGCACCAGCTGAAGATCCAGCTGTTGATTTTAGCTACTCTTCAAGCTTTCAAAGACTTTACTTTTTACGTTTTAGCTACAAGCCCAGAATTAACTTTAGGGAAATTAGGTTATTTTCCAGTATTTACCAGCACAAAAGTTGCAAAGGAGCATGGATACTAAATTGCATGACTTTTGCTATGCTTCAGGAGCATTCAGAACATGTCTTTCATGAAGTCATTAAGGTTTTGCTTCACCATCCCGAAGTCTCCTTCCACAGATGTCCTGCCAAAAGCATTGCTGCAGCCATTATAGAATATTTCAATGGAAAGACAGAGTGAACTTTCTATCCCCAAACCTCTTCTTTTCCATTGCATGCTAATTAAGACAGAATCAGTGTCAGTAACAAAAGTCATTGGACCGTACAAAACAACACCCAAGTCAGGGCAGCAGGAGCAAATAAATGTGCGGTTCTCCCTTAAACCTGGGAGTCGTGCCACTCAGGATCTAGAATTAGCAGACCTGCTTTCTCAAGCCTGTGTCAAGTCTGGCTGAAATGAACATTTGGTATTGGCTCAACATGAACTGGGAAGATTTCAGCAGCTGAAGATTTAAACCATTAATGGCAAACTTGGATATCTCAACTATGTAAGCAAATACATTCCTCCTTCTTCAAGGAACTCCAAATAAAAAAAAACCCAAACAAAACAAAACTAAACCAAAAACCACCACAAGAATTTGTCACTTGAATGTTGTTTTTCTTAGGAAATATTCTTCATGTGTCATGTTGCATATTACTGCACAGTACATGTACAACCTGCATAATTATGGAGTTCTGCCTCATGAGTTCTTTAAATTAAACCTCAGAATGTGTTTTAAGTACTTGCTTCGTGAAAAAGGAGACAGTCCTTTCTCTATATCTTTTGGAGCACGAGAAGTGTTTCTGCAATGGAACAATACAAATGACATTTTCAAAATGGCACAGGAGAGTTAGAAGCATGAAATGGGAACTGATGGGAAAATCTCATAGCATACTTTTTTCATTAGAAGCCACCATTTTGTTGGAACAAAGAGATTTCAGGGGAACACATTAATGCATACAGTGGTTTTCTCATTTCAGTTCAACAGTGCCATTGTGCTGCAACCAGGTAAAAATACGTCTTCAAAAGAATCATTTCATCAGCTCCATTAAAATCGTTATGTTCACATACATCATTTAGTATTTTACTCTTATATTTGCAGAAGCCTCATTAACTATGTCAATATGTCTTTAACAGTTGTATTTGAAATTGTTCCACAGTCTCCCAAATAACTGGTAGCCCATGCATAGCTCAAACTGTACCATAAGTAGGGATCAAACCTGAACCCACACTGTTCTCCAATCTATCTGTATGCAATTCACCACCCCTGCTTGATTTTCTATGTGGACAATCAAGAGACAACAAAGAAGTGCCCCCTCATTTTCTAGTTGGAATAGTTATCCTTTGTACCCTAAAATGACCTATTTGGTTTCCTTAAGATGATTTGGGCCTTAGGGTCTAAAGAGTCACAGCTAGTTTGGATTATAAGCAGAACCAAATGAAATGCCAAACCTTAAAATTGTTGGGTGCACAGTAAAATGCACTATATTTGATTAATTGCATCATTTTGTTTAGAAAATTCAGTGTTTCTAACACACAAGACACTTTGAGATACCACAGAAAAGCAGCAAGAGGCCAAATTGAAAAGCTATCCTGGAGCCTGAAACCTATTTGATCCCTAGATTTATGATAACCTTTATGGAAACGTAAGCACTCAAACACCTAATTAAGTACCTTAGTACCTTTAAGGGCTTGGGCTTTGTCCGGATATTCGTTTAGGTTTTGGGTTTTGTAATTTTGCTGGTTTAGATTTGGCAGCTGTTCTGTCTTTCTATGAATGAGGTGAAAAGGACAGAAGTTTTGGGGGAACTAGAGTGAGGATATTACACCATACCACGAATAAAACACGATTATTTTGCATTCACATTATGCCCGAGTAACACAGAAACCCACCCAAATCCTGATATGGGCACAAGGCAAAATTTTCTTGCTCTTCTATCCAGTTTCAGTGATGCAGCTTCCACTCCTGATTTTTATTCAGTAAAACTATGGAAACAGTACCTGTAGATTGGCTGAACCTATCTGCAAGTAAAACTTCACTTTGGGAGGACAATGCTGACTGATGGGTGCATACGAGACTCCTGATTGCACTGAAGATGCTGGATATGACGCCATGAGGCAATTAACATCTAAGATGCTTGTATATTTATAAACATGTATGTGCCTTGTCAGGGTACAGAAAAGGAGCTGCCCAGCGAGGCCAGACCTGGGGTCACCCAGCTGCAGGCTTTGAGCAGGGACAGCGCGATCCCCTGCAGGGCTGGGCCTCCTTTTCTTCGATCTCATGAATTACGAACTTGCTGTCTCTCTTTTTATCTGCATTAAAGTTGGTTTCCATTGATAATAAAGTAGAAATGCAAAGAGCAACACATAGGTTTGGGGATTTTGCATGTTCATGTCCCAGCACTATTAAAGGAAATGTATATGAAGAGTTTCCATTGGCATAGATACAAAGCAATAATCCTTCATTTCTTGGCTAGAGCAAATATTTTGTACAAAGTGAAAGATGATGACAAGAAAGGACCAATTGCTTCCACAGAGTGAAAGCGAAAGTAAATTTTCCTCCCTTATCTGAATTCTTGAGGAACAGAAGGTCAGGGAAGGTGGCAGAGTCCGCCCTCCAGCCTTGCAATTTCCGAGTCCTCAGGATTTTCAGTGCCCAGTGCTCCCCTGGGCACTGGATCCTTCTCTGGGCTGCAAAGTCAGTGGGAAATCATAGACCACTGTGCATCAGCCAGTTAGTGCTGCCCAGAGAAGCATTATCTGGTTTTTTTCTCTTTTTAGATATCACTTGAAAGTGCAAAGAGAACACGCAGGCTAATCGAGAGCTCACTCAACTCTGTACCCCAATCTTTGCTCACTCACTTCACTGGCAGCTTGTCAGAGGAGATGTGAAGCAGCTTCAAGTAGGAGATTACAGTCAGTCCTGCAGAGTGGGGTGCCTGCGAGAGCTCCTGCACACTCAGCATCTGTTGCACCACTCCTGAATGCTCAGTTATTTCACCCCAAAACACAGAGAACAAATTGTCATCTCTTGTTTTCTGAAACAGAGTTGGAAAAAGCTGTTGTGCTTTGGCTACCCACCACCTACATTTGACCTAAACAAACACATTGGTTTTTTTGACAAACCTCAGTTATCACCATTGAATTGTAAAGGAAGAAAAAAGGGGGAAAAGAAGTCTATCACTTCTACAAAAATAAATCAGGTCAGAATCAGTTTCTAAAAAGAGGGGACAGGGATTTTTTTCACAAATGTCAGTCCCACAAACTTGCTGTTTGGTTACGCTCTGATTGAAAACAGTCATAGCAGCAGACCAGAGACACAGAATTAAGCACATCATTATTGCCTGTACACCAAGTAGTATTGGTAATCATGGTTTTACAAATTTCTTTGTCTAGGGAGAAATATAAAGATATGCTAGACAGTGTTGGTAGCTTAGGTCCGGGTTTTTTGTTTTGTTTTGTTTTGTTTTTTATGCAGTGAATGTGACTGTTCCAGGATAATGAAGATAAGGACAGTTTGATATTTGTCCTGCGGTCAATTTTGAGACAGAACTACATTCTGCAAGCATCTGTTGAACCACCTTTATTCCAGGACTGGAGTATGTGAGCAATAAAACAAAATTACACTTGGAATATACTTGATTGCATTGCTGATTTTTCTTCCTCTGAGGCATCAATCTAGCTGGCCTGAGTGTCTGCAAACGCACATTAAAAACTAACAGCAAGTGGGAAAACAGGACACACTTGTCAAGAGGAGGGGATCAACCCTTCCAACAAACTAAATTATTTATCCCTTCGCTTAAAATTAGTTGAAGAACCTTCATTAAGTAAGTGAGTCCAACCTGTTTTCAAAAACTCCTTTACAAAATCATTGTAAAAATAATCACTCACTCCTAGGCATTCCTTCCAGTTGCAGAGGATGCTACTATTTCAAATTAAATTAAAGGGGCCAAATTCTGCGGCAATAGGTCTGCAGACATTTGTATAATGAGAAGCAAACTGAGTTCCCTTTCAGATGACATCTTATGAATTTGCCACAGCATCTACAATACAATGTATGAAAGTAAGCATGTTTCCAGACTCAGTATCTTTCTGAAGGTTATTCTTTTGCACTAAGGAGCCTATAGGCTAATACAGATGACATAGATTATGAGATATTGTAAGAAGACAAGAGAAGCTAATAACAATTTGTATGAGGTATCAGGCAAACGGAGCAGGAGATTGCAAGCACTGATTTATCTGATTTTTTTTTATTTCAAATTCTGGGTGTTATGAATGAATTTGCAAAAGTTGATCATGGATCTGTTCACTGGAACAAATCTTCCTTTGTTTCTATATTATGCTTCTGATACTTCTAAACAGCCTATGCTGAGGCCATAATTGTACAAATTTGACTGTACTTCATGATATATGCTGAGGAATTACTGCAGAATATTTTAGCTTTAGCCCTTAAAATTACAAGTCAGTTGTTTCTAGTCAGGGGTCGCGTTGGCCCTTCGCAGTAGCAGTGAATTTCCATTGTGCTATCTTACACCTCACAGTGGCAGGCATTATGTACAATTGACTTTTGTCATAGGATCACTGTGATTCTTACAACACTGAAAGTGATTTTAAATGTTTTTAGTCTATTGCTGCTGGTGTGGCAAGTTTGGGTGGACAGCATTAACAATCCTCACAGCGAAGAAAATTGGCTCCCACTGACATTGCTCTTGGCAGACAGCGAGAAGAGCTTCTTATTGACTGTTTCCCTAACCACACAGTTACTCCTTGCTTACAGGAGAATGAAGTTAGAAAAGTTCAGCTTTCTGTTGCTTACACAATCATCCTGAGTTGTGATGCTGAGAGCAAAGTGAGTTCTATGTCTGCTGCAGGGTGCACTGGGGAGGGGCTTAGCCTCCTCTGAGCTCACCCTGTGTCTTCTAATGAATTAAGGGGAGAGATTTTTGTCTTCTTTTGCCCTACTGTTCCCTCCAACAGCATCCCTGAGTTGCTCCTGGGCATAGCTTGCTGTTCCAGCTGGCCCTCCCTGCTGTCTCCAGCTCTCCCCATCTCCCACTGTCAAGCTGTGACTTCCACCCAGGCACACTGGCCAAGCTCACTGGAATGACTCCTGCTACCGGGCTCCTCCTGAGCTGCTGCAGCTGGCACAAATGTACTCATAGACAGCAGCCAGGTGATCACTGAGTGATAGCTGCAGCTGATTAAGTTTTGATCACATCACCTCCTCATGTATTTCCTGCTGTTACTCTGCTTGAGGTTAATGCCTCTGTAACAGAGCTGCCTTACTCGGTGTGCGGCTCGGTGGGAGAGTTTACACCTGGTGTGTATTTCTGCAGAGTAGATAATACTCCCCCATATCCCATAGCCTCACACCTGAAAAAATGTTTTGTCTTCTCTCCACCGGGCTCTTACTAGAGGAGGTGGGATTGGAAACTCCAGTCATCTGCTTTTGAGTTTACATCATTGTCTTTGATGCCCTGGGAGCATTGTTGGCTTCCTCCAGAAGCAAATATTTACCCTATATAGTGCAGGTTTGCTGCTATCATACTCAATTTTGGCAGGTTTGCCTCTGCAGCTGTTTTCCATTAAGGCAGGAAACACTCCTCTACTAAGCTCCCAACATGTCACTGACCTCCTAAGGCTCATCTGATGTGAAGCAGTTGTGTCGTTGATCTGTAGGTGCTAGAATACTTTAGACTTCTTGTTCGTAAGTTTACAAAGAAAACCCAGCCAATTCAGGCAGAGGAAAGATTGCAAAAGTGGGTGCTTCTTGAACCCCTCTTTTATATGGGCCCACTGATTTCCATAGAATCCCATGACAAATTCCAGTTTTGCTCCCATCACTGGTTTCCCATGCCAGTGGGATTCCTATTAAAATCGAGAAGGAGAAGATGATTGGGAGGGGAAGGAGATAATATGGTGTGTAAGAGCAGATTTTAGCCTGACTGGTTCTGCTTTCAAACCTGCATACCTAATTTGTACTTTTAATTGCATATCGGCAGTGTTGGCACACTGAAACGTCTTTTTCTGTGTGATCACACCACACAAATAATACCTGCAATCCAAATTACACATGAAATCACATGCCCATAGCTGTAGATATCTGTCATCAAGGAGCTACATAGAATAGCAAAAATATCTAATTACAAATGCTGCTTTGGCAGAAACTTCTGTCTCTGCCTTGCACTCAGAGAGCTCTGTTGTCCACCAGGCCATGCAAATGAACCAGCAATTTGAAGCCAATTAGATATGTAAACTGAGGTAGCCAGAGCCCTCCATAGCTCAGAAATGAAACGGAAAAGGAGTCACAGCATTTAAAAAGGCCATTTCTGTGCTCTGTGCTGAGCAGTGTCCCCGCATAATTTTACACTGACAGCAAGATATCTTTTATCTTCTGACTAGCTAAAAGAAAATATCATATATAAATGCAAACATTTTCCTAAACTAAAGGGGGAGAAAAAATGAATAAATTCCAGTTCCTGACATCATCTGACCATATAAATATGGCAGTAAATGATATGGTCATGTAGCTATGGCATATAGATATGGCAGTGACTTACAAAGCACTGCTTTATACAGTGAGGCTTTAATGGAAATGCAGTTAAAGTTTCTCCTGCCATCAGTGCCAGCAGCCCTGCCTCAGCTTGTGCAACCACTAGGCACCATCTCCCCGCCACCATTCACAGTGTTTGCCAGTATCCAGCCGCATCTAATTACTGTAATTAGACCGGGTTAAATAAGAAATCAATTACAGCTTCTCCCCTGAGCCTCTTCTTGATTCTGTACAGTATGGTTTTCTTCAGATAGATCCCCTCTAACAGCTGCATTTTGTGTTTCAAGCCTCCTGAAAGGGAGGGCTGTGAGGAGGGAGAAGGCAGAGGCAGAGCTGCGGCGTGTCGGCCATGCCCATGGAGACTGGGGATGCTGCCACTGCCTGGTCGCTGGGCTGCTGGGGTGGAAAGTGGGGTCCTGCCCACCCTTGACAGGTTTTTTCCTGAAAATTGGTGTTGGAAAGTGGGAAAAAACCCAAACCTTCCTGGGGATTTGCACTGCTGGGTGCCAGGGAGGGCCTGGCCTGGCCTGGCTGTGCAGCTCGCAGGACCCAGGTAGCACAGTGCCACCACTTTATCATCTGAGTGGGAAAAAACAAACTGGAGAGAGGCCCAGAGTGACCGATTTCCTTTTTTGTTTTTTCACCTTCTCATGGTGACAGGGTAGGCCAAAGAGTCCACAAGAAGTCCCTTGTCACAGTGTCATACCAACAGAAAGCAGGCGTGTGAGCCTTTTGGTGCCCTGCTGAAGCTGCCTTCTGGCATCAGGAGCGGCATGGAGGCACATGGAGCGTTCGCACTGTCCTGGCACAGCGTGATCCCGCCCTGTACTCCGGAACCAGCTCCTCACCCCGCAGCTGAAAACACTGAGCAGGACAGGAGTGATTTTAATTACATTTCAACACTGTGGGGTGGCCATACACCCCGGCGTTGTCCAGCTGTAGCCAACCCCAATCCGTCCGGTTTCGGAGTTTGTTTGGTGTACAGTTTCCCCAGCAACATATTCATAAAATATCAAGGGCGGCGGCGGTTGATCAACAAACGGAAGCAATGCAAAGTGAAGAACAAAATGCAAAGGACTGCTTAAGAAAATGTTGCTTGAGTAACAAACAAGCCAGTGACTTCTCAGACAGTGTTCTGCATTTTATCTCCCATTAGAGGCCTTGTCTAGGGCTTTATTTGCTAGTCCTTTATTCGTAGAAGACCACACATCTGACATGCATACCCATAATTTGGAGGTTTTCAGACCCTGAAAAGTTTGCCACCACTTTCCAGAAGTGGATGAATGACTATATTTCTTCGCAGCATGATCAAACAGCATAACCAAAATATGCATCTTCATTTGCATATACTTCTAAGAGGGATGCTGGAGGCTTTTTGTAAAGATCTAAACTTAGAAATGCTTCCTTTCAGTGTTTATGACAGGTAAATAAGTCAACATGACAATATAAATGATCTCAAAGCTATTCCATCCTGCCAGATGTAATATTCTTAAGGTGCAGTGGAATCCTCAAAGCTGTCATTGGCACCTTTCCCTGCAGAGTTCACACAAAGTTCAGGATTCATAAAATCTCTGTAAACTGGGGGAAACTACAACTCTACATAGAATGGGGGCAGCTCCACTCCTGATTTTGATGCTTCAGGTGTCATCCTTGTGAGTTTTCATGAGGGCTGACCCTCGTGGGACAAGGCATGGGCCTTGTAGCCAGACAAGCTCAGGAACGTTCTGGTTCCTGGCACACCTAATTACTTAATTCACATAATTACTTAAGCTAATGCTTTCCAGCTAGAAAAGTGTGGAGGACGCATTAGGAAAATGCAGAAACCATTCCAAATGATACAGAATAAAATACCTAGTTTGGCAGAGATTCCTTTTTTTTTTATTTTAAAGCAGTAAATGTGAAAATGCAATGAGTTCTTTTTTTATCAAATGGTGAAAACATAGAGAGTTTGGCTGACATGTAGTACTTTGCTGCTTCTGCCCTCGCAGATGTTTCCCAGATCCTTTTTGTTACAGTGGTGTAATGCCATGGGTGTTGTTAATCTCATGTAAATGGTGTTGATATGCACAGCTAATCACCCCTGTCTCTCTTCACAGTCTGTGGAAAGCAAGAGGTGCCTGATTCCCTCTGTTGATTGTTACAGGAGACTAATATGACCATCTCAGATGCAGGCACCTATGCTTGCTAAAATCAAAAGCTGAGTTAGTCAATACTCATGTGAACCACAGTGCAGTAATTTCCAAGTCCACACAGCCATAACAACCTTCCTGCAAACCAGCAGCAAGGCAATATGAAACAGTAAATACAGCTACAGTGAAGTCACATGCAATGACAGTTGAGGGTCAGCAATGACTACATGTTTTAAAAGTTTCTAGGTTACTATTCATAAAGATTATATGGTAGTAATCATTGTTGTCATATTGCCATGTTGATCATGTCATATTGCAATATTCCCATGCTAGTGGGAAACTGTGAAACAGAAAGTGGCTTTGTGGAATAGTTGACTGGAACCCATTTCTGAGCGTGTGTTTTTGCCTGTATTACACAGTGACCCAGAGCATTGCATCCTACTACAACAGGCAATGCACCAAAGACTAATAGAGTTCTGTTTGAAGGAAATCTAATGTAGAGAAACCCTGTAATCAGGCATGGCATTAATACACTTTGGCTATTTAAGTTCTGTTCCCAGCTCAGTGAATATTATAGAAAGATATTTCCCTATTTCAAGTTCAGTTCTGTCCTCTTGGCAGTGGGGACAGAACTGGACTGCAACACTGAACAATTACAAAATAACAGCAAAAAGTGGTTACTCAGCTGCATTACCTGTGCTTTCTTGCCTCTATGACTTTCTACATAGTCAGAGGTAGATTAGACAAAGCTTCCAAAGATTACTGGTCTCATTTTGAGTTATTTAACATTGTCATTTTCTTGGAGGTGTGTAGTGATGTTCAGTTATTCCTTGTTTTCTCGCTGCCCCAGATGTTGCCTAACCTTTTAAGTTGTATCCAAGGTATATGCTGCTTATCCTGATGTAGGCTGGGATTTCCAAGGGAATTTGTGAGAACCTATCAAGTTAAGCCAGAGGGGTAGCTACTAATATGAGTCCAGCAGAAATCTGGAAGTGTAATTAACTCATGAGCTTATAAACACATCATTTCTCCCAACTCTATATCAAAGCACTCTACCTTTATTTAACCTCTGTCCACCAAATCAGGACACCACAGTAGCTCAGTTAAACGCAGCATAGGCTTATTCCCTGTTCCTTCTCTGTCACTGGTTAATACTGATTCCACTCTCTGCTTCTTTTCATGGGAGGAACATCTCACAGACATCAATAAAATATTGATCATAGTAGTTGTGAGAGTAAGGAAGGTATATTTCCCCAGCCTTAAAGTGACACAACTGAGACACAAGGTATGCGGGAATCTCCACAAGTTCATGTGGAGAGAACCTAAATCTGTAGACTTTTATTTCTATAACTTAGTATGCCTATTGTTTCATTCGTGCCCTCACTGCAAGATATCACCAAAAGATTGGAGTAGGCCCACTGAAAATCTAAAGGAATGGTAAGTTCCCTGACGCCGTAACTGCCGTGCATTGGGGTGTCTGCTATATCATACAAGGGAAAAGGTTGTAGGCAACTCCTCTCCTCCTCCCTCCATCACTGTTTCTGCACCCACGTGTAGTCTGCAAAACTGCTTTGGCTGTGAAGTGCAAAGTGCTGGCAGAATCAGAAGTTTTCCCTGTTTATAAGTAACATGCCATTTACATAGAAAGTTCTGTGAGTAGGAATAAATTGAGTGGGATGGCATTTGTGTTTTCTGTTGCTGAGAGACTGAGGATTGCGGACATGTTCATCAGTAAGACAAAGACCCTTAGTCATGCCTCTGCTACTGAAGAGGCAACTCTGCTCTGCAGTTGTCATGACAACACTAGTTATATAAAGAGACATATCAGAAGAAAGATCATTTGCTCCGTGCCCTATATTTCAGAGTAGCAATATATCCTCTTTACAACAAATCTGTTTTGTTCTAGACAAAACTGATGTTTCTGGAAAGATAAGTAACACTCCAGAAAGCTGCCTGCTGGAATGAAACAATTCATGGTGCAAAAAAAGCTTCCAAACAGATAAAACCCTTCATGTGAAGAATATTTCCATAATTTGGGGATCATTGGGACCAAGTTCCACTGACTGTGGAAGTGATTTAAAAGGTTCAAATAAATTTCCATTGCAAAGATATAATTTTTGTGAATAAACACAAATCCTGACTCCGTAACAAGACAGGATTTTATAAAATGCAAAGAAAGTGCTAGACTCAAAATGCCTAAAAAACTACATCACCTTAAATGATTCAGCAAAATCATGTGCTTGACCTGACCATATCTACTGCTCAGCTAAAGACATAAAGAAAATCAGCGTGTGACTCTGCAATCTACTCACCTGCCTAAAAGCTAAAACTGGCAGGACAGTTTCATGGCTGTGTCTGATCTTGTTTTATTATGTTACATGTCATTTTCAAAACAAAGAAGCCTGGGGAAAAAAACAATAAACAACCCCACTAACGTGAAAGATCCCTCTCCTTCCTCTAATAATATTCTTCATGACTGAAGAAACCTTTTCAGTCCTCAGAGAGCCCAACAGGGATGCAATGTGACGATCTGCAAATGTGTGAAATCCCACATGAACCAACAGAATTGCAGATGAATTGAGAGGTCCACCCAAAAGGTGAAGCCTTACTAACTTAGAAGAAGTCTCTTCAGGTGCACACTGTTCTGAAATTCATCTAACCTAGTCATGTAGCAAAGAACTTTTAACTAAATTTTCTATGAGAAACAATGCTTTTAACAATTGAATTTCTACAAGTTCTCTGGTCTCACTTGTAGCTCTGAGGGAAGGTATTTGGGACTCCAGGGTGTTGTGACTGAAGCCCTTATGCCTACAGCCTACTACTGATAGTAGGAGCTATTTCACCCATCAGCAGAAATAGATTTCCCCTTCAAACCTCATTTTTTTATGTAACAACTGAGTTGTTTTGTCCAGGAGCTTTGGCTATATGGAGAACCCAGACATCCTACTCCAGTACTGAATTCCCATCTCTTTCCCCATGTTACTACTTATTCCTTTGTCATGTCTGCTGTCCCAGAAATCTCCTATCTATGCCCTTTTCGGACCACAAACACATGACCCTCCAAGTCCCTTTTTGTGGTTCTCTCCATGGTGACCACCTGGTATGCCCTTTTTTCCACTATTTATTCCTGAATGGCTGGCAGAACAAAAAGCAGAAGGCAGAGCCAGTTTTGATTCCCTGTGAAATGCTGAAATAGGACTGAGGTCTACTGTCTTAACTGATAGAAATAAAATGGAGGAGGAATAACTTGGTTTGAAACAAAAGTAAACACGATTGCTTAAAACTTGATTGAATCAATTTAGCTCTTAAAATGAGAAATCCTCAGCATACTGCAGAAGGCAAATTATTAGACACTCAGTAGAGCAAATTGTGTGTTTGAAGAGTGAACTTCATGAGCTCACATCTCTGTCACGTATACTCTGCTCAGCAAACAAAGGGAGATTTTACTTCTACAGCTTTAATGTACATAACAATAAGATCTCTGAGACATATTTAGAAGTTGATGGACTGAACTGACTCCAGTGTTTTCTCTCTTTGCCTACCTGTAATAACTCTCCTTGTCATATCTAAGCGCTTCACAGAAATGCAAGCCATTAACTGCACAGCCTTCCCGTGGAAGCAGGCAGGATTAGCTGCTCCAATTTAGTAGACGTGGGACATTAAGGATGAAGAGTAAATGCCCTTTCCAAAGGCCTCTTTGAAATTCAAGTCCTCATAATGAACGAGAAATTAAGAAACTAAATACAGTCTGGACCCAAGAGTCTGTTCCAGTATCACACAAGAAGCCTTTAGCAGGCCCAGGAACTAATCTGGGGAGTCTTAAGGACTGGCTGTGTTCTTAACCAAAATCTTTTCTTCCCTAAAGAAACCCATACCTCCAAGGATTTCTTCGTAATTGCTCTTCTGCTTTTATAGTTTCTAACTCATACCACACCCTTCTCTGCCAGCATTTCCCCCTTTCTATCCTGCAGGCATGGAAATAAAGATAAAATAACTTATGTTTCTGCTGTGATGGGGGAGAAGGTTGTCAGGAGGAGATTTTCTACCTACTAGCTGTGTGAGGAATCCTCTCTGCTTTGATAACCATGGGGTAAAATTTACAAAAGTCACAGAATCTTTAACTGAAAGGTGAAGCTTGCCAGAAGCGTTTCACACAGCTCTCACCACAAAGATTTTAACTGTTCATCAGAGTGAAAACCCAGACAAGGCCGTGGAGAGGTGTCAGTATCTAACTTCCTTTCTCGTTCGCCTTCAGTATGACTCACTGTATTATCATAAATCGTGCCCTCAGCTTCATGTTAGAAGGCACGCAGGAAAAGTATGTCTTAATCTAGCAAGAAATGTGGATCTTAACAGCTTCGCTCACCTACATTTAGTAATCTGGCATAGCTCTGCTGTTAGAATTAGTTAAAAATGGGAATGGAAGAATGGGGTACAACAACTGTTTCGTGCTGAAGTTAATATACTTTGTCTCTCTTGAACAAAAATAAGACTTAGATATAATATAGTTGCAAAATACTGTAGCCATAAATGTAAACTTCATTTTCAAGATACAGGGCGGGGGGGAAGGTAGGAAGCAGAAAAATAAAAAGCCCTTATCAGAAAGCCCTAAAGACATGAAAAGAACCTCAGACTCTCTGGAAAGAAATTATATCCTGGATTCAAATGGGCTTTGTTCCCATTATCTTGAACCTTTCATCTTCCATTAGACTTCTGCAAAGTGAAAGAAGAGTTTGAATGAACCTTTTAAATCAAAGTGGTAACCTTTTACATCCACTTGGAATAGCTGTGAACACCTGCTAAATTACTGCAGACACTACTTTATTATTGCCACTAAGAAAATCAGAGCAGTTTGCTGCATGCACAAATCAATTCAGCAATTATATTAGGAAATTAAATCCTCTTGTTTTCATAAATTTCCACGCATATTAAAGCATTGATTTCATTGCTTTCTAGACATTTCCAGGAGAAATAAAAAAAAGAGAGAACTCAGGCAGGTAGTTCTTTTTTCCACTGTTCTTGAAGTGAATTACAGCACAATTTAGTGAGTTAAACAATAAGAAAAAAAAAAAAGAAAAAAGAAAAAAGAAAAAAGAAAAAAGAAAAAAGAAAAAAGAAGTACTGGAGTGCTGTGGAAGTCCTTGCAGGTCATGTCTGAGCTCAAAGACTTCATAAAACACACTTCAGTTTGTGATTTACTTGCACATTGTACACTGTTAAATCTCATTCAGATGACCAAGCCTTTACAGTGTGACCTTCAGTGCATATGCTGTCTCTAAGCCCCTTGCCTCGCAAATCCCCATGACTTTCCAAGATAGAAGGGGCTATAGAAGCCACGACCATGTCAGCATCCAACCAGCTATACTCCCTACTGCCCCTGCTACTGCTGTTGCCTCAGGCTCTCCACATACGCATGATAGCAGCACTGTATGATAACAGGATTGCTCATGTGGTTGCTCCTGAGATACAGAATAAAATTGCAGCCTGTTCTGCTCTTCCCTATGCTCACTATCCCCCTCAGATTGGTGCCATCCAGAGAATTAATAAACATATTATCTTTCATCATCTGGGCCATTAGTGAAAACACTAAACAGTACCAGATTAATTAAATATTACATAGTACCAGATCCAAGACAGGCCAAGATAGGCCACTGCCGCTCTGTATTTGACATTGTACCACTGAGAATTACACTATGAGTAGAGCTTTGTGCCTATGCAACAGAAGCTTCTTCCAAGCCATGGCTCCCTAGACTACTTCTGAGAAGGCATAGGACACCCATCCCACAGAGACTACCGATGTCTCCAGATTTTGGGTCTGGCACATGGGATTTACTTGTCTTCTGTTGCTGTAGCAATGCATGTGTCCTAGCAGTGTCCTATCCCTGAATACAATTTAAAAGCCCTGCTGAAGTTCCAGCCTGACCTTCCATCCTCTTCCATGAACTAGCATTTCCTGACATTCCAGAATCGCTTTTTTTGTATTTCTGAAATTTTCGCTATTTAATGGCCGTTCAGTGATGGCCTTAGAGAGTGTTCTAACTCCATGTTCAGTGGAAGTCTGAACTGCAGTACCAGGTATGTGTATATTAGGATTAATCCATGGCGCAAAGACATGTTCAGGGCTCATCCAAATCCCAAATTGTATGCCCACCCATCTTTGTTTTCCAACCCTCTCCTCCTTACATGTCCATTCCCAGGAAAAAAAAGTACTGGCAAACAGTTCAGAAGAATGTTAAAATGAGTTCTACCAGTTCCTTGACCGAGAAAATCAGAGGACTAGGATACCATAGGACTTCCTAGGAGGTAAGTCTAGGTGCAATCTAGGAGAATATACCATGGATTAAACCCTACTGTGCCAGTTATACACAAACAAGGCAATCTCTTCCCCAACTGTGTCTAAACAGTCTTCCATTGCTGTATTCTGTAATACACTGGTAGGAGAAAAAGCTTTAGGTCTACAGGCTTCTTTTCTTGCTGTTATTAATTCACAGGTTTTCCTTTAATGTTTTTCTGCTGTTGGAAGTTTTTTCAACTCCGAGCTTGTAACTTGAGGCTTAGTGCCAAATATTTTTTGCTCTCTAAAAGCACATTTTCTGTAAGACAGCTGACAGACATCCCTCAGGATGAAAACTGCCACAAGTGGTCTGATCTGTTCCAAACCTTTTCCTGCAAGTCATTTATTTCAGACAATTCACTCTTCATCTCTTATAAAGTAGAGGCAATCTCTGCATTTAAGGGTCAGCCAAAATAATGTTAAATTGGGTTTTCAGCATTTATTGCTGTGTAATGTAGCAGAAAAATGACTTCACTAGTCTCTGTTGGAAGTGAATGCCCTTGAGATACTTATGCAGATGTGTGTAAGGACCCTAAAGACAATTGAACAGTGAAGCTGCATCGACATCATGGGCCAACTATGGAAAGAAGGGTACTGAATAGATAAAAACAAGTATGGAAAGGGAATTAAACCTCATCTTGAACAATGAGGTTTTCTGTACTAATCAGAACAGATACTGAGCTAGCTGACAGAGAACTGGGGTTTTTTGGAGGTATTTTTTTTTGTTTTTTCCTGGAAGATTTGTGAACTGAAACTTCTTTGCTGTATGGAAGGTTAGGTACAGTTGTCACTAGGAAGGTCCCAGAGGCAGGGCTTGGGTTCTCACTCAGATGGACAGGGCTGGACACACTGAGACCACCATGACGGTGGTCCGGGTCCCCAAGGTAGCACTGAATGATCCAGCTCTGCAGCTGGAAGCTGTATAAACCCATTAGGTAGGGGCCACATAAGTCTTCTTGCTGTAGCGTGTCTGGGAGCTAAGGTAGCACCTGTGCGTGGTGCTGTGCTGTGCATATGTGCCCACTTAAACTAACTTGAATGTGGTGCTCTACTTCACAGACGGGACTTTGCCTTATCCCAAGACAGGGAGGTCTGATGGAAGTTCGAAAGCCCAGGTTCAAGAGCTTTCAAGTTATTTCTCAATTCCTCTGCCATATCAGGTCTAATTTTTAAAGATAATTTTGTGTACTCAGACCCAACAGAAGACTGATCACAATCTGAAGTTTAGCATGTTAATAAGAGACTCAGGACTCTACCTACACCCTACCTCTTGCTGTCACTATTATGGGCCTACATTCAAATTTCTCACTAAAAATAAACATTTTTTTTTTGCTCTGAGAATGTAGATGACATATTGAGAGGCAATTAGCAGATTTACACTTTCCAGTCAAACTGCTTACATTTTAGATATATGGAAAAAAGGCAATCAAAAACCAGCTTCATGAAAAACCTGTTTATCTCCTGTCTGTCATATGATGCCATACGGAGATTATCTCTTTAAGCAAAATGCCTCATGGGAGAATGGCAGAAAACTGCTTGAAAATCTAACGTATGATCCAGCGGAGAAAAGTCCCAAATCTGAGTTATTAGCTTGATACTTGATACAAAATTAGTTCCATTGTTACAGCTTTTGTGTTTCCATATATTCATCTTACTAATTGTCCAAGAAAAGATTATTCAAATGGTTCCCTAAAATTTCTTTTTCTGAAAGCCACATTCACCCAGTGCAGCAGCACACAGCGCAGCACACCGATGCACGGTCATGACTGAAAATACCTACTAAACCTGTATGACAGATAAAGCAATAAATACCTTTTTTGCAGTTCCCTGTACCTGAAAAGCTGCAGATGCACAAATTAATAGGCTTTGCATTGGTAAAAACTTGCTAACAGGTTAGGCAGACTCAGTCTCAAGCATACATTTTATATCTATAACTACAAACGAATATGAGCTTGTTAGCTTTCCTACAACAGAAGACTACTGCAGTAAGTCAGTAACAAGTTGCCATAGTGACCCATTACACACAGGGAAAGTAAATTTCTCTGCACTTATTTTTTGACCTTTCTGTAAGGCTATATTGTCAGCAAAACACCAGCCTTAAGACCAGCGTATGCTCCTCACTTCTCCATTGTGCAATGGAGGAAGACTAGCATGTTTAGGACATACCACACCAAGACATCTCAGTGAGGCAATTGTATTTTGGTGTTTAACTGAGTGTGTTATTGGTACCAAGCAGTTTGCGCCCCACTCTCAGAGTTTCCCCATCACAAATCCTGTACCTAAATTCTTGTAAAAACTTCATTCTCCTCTCTCCTTCCTTCACCTCACATCAAATAAAATCACAATATCTGACATTTTTCAAACAATGTTTCTTATTTGAGTAAGTTTTAGTATGAGTTAATAGGACTTCAGTCTTCCATTTCCCTTTCCTGGGCTCAGTATTTCAGTCCATAGTGAGTTTCAGCATTCATGTTGCTGACTTTCTCAATGCTAAAATGTTTTGCCTCTTTCACTGGGCATTTTGTTTCTTCCCTCCACATTCCCACCCAGGCCTGGCCGTGGTAAGAGAGTTAGGTAAATGGGAACAAGGAGGCACTTCTGGGTGTCTTAGCACTTGGTGTGCCTCTATGCCCAAGCAGTCCCCTCTCCCCAGTGCTGGCAGAGCAGACTCCCTGTAGTATCCCCTGAGAGACACGTGGTGTGCTGGGATGAAACCAGTGTGT
This sequence comes from Arenaria interpres, assembly GCA_013399435.1. Taxonomy (NCBI): domain Eukaryota; kingdom Metazoa; phylum Chordata; class Aves; order Charadriiformes; family Scolopacidae; genus Arenaria; species Arenaria interpres. The sequence continues at coordinate 92,055 of VXAK01005295.1, read as the reverse complement.
AGCCATTGCTAACATGCAGTGTGACCTTGTCCTGTGCTCATGGCCACTCACCCAGACACCCTTCTGCTCCCAGCATGGAGGGAGAGGCTGCGGCAGTCCTAGGGAAGGGGAGGGCTGAAACCTGGCTCGCTTCACTCTCCTCTTTCCTCTGCAGCTGGGGGGTCTTAATACTGGGGTTCAGTATCTACACTGTGCAAGCTGAGGGAAAAAAGTCAAAGAGGAGCAGAGCTCAGCCATGGATGTTCATCTCAAAAGTTCAAATGCTCCCCGAACAGCTCAGATTCATGGTCTTTGGCAGTGGGGCAAAATCAAACAGTTCATTTATCCCTCATCCCTAAGGCAGCAACATCCAGGATTTCTGCTGGAAAAGTTTGAACCCCTTTTCAGTCTTCTTAGTCCATGTTGCTGCTCCCCAACAGGAGCTGCCAAATCCATGCTGCTTTTATTTCCTCCCCCCCATCTGGTTACCACTTAGATGCTGTCAGCCTGACACAACTGCAGTGTCATTCCCTTCATCAGGGAACATAAAAGAAATCAGGCACTACTGAGTCACTGCCCATGCCTCTCTCCATCCACTTCTCCAAGGTCTACAAACAATGGTGAAGAAGCTGAGAATCCAGCTCAAGGCCTAATTGACTGATGAAAACATGCTTCCATTTAATATTATGGAGTTTCAGAAACATTTAAATCCAGTTCCATTTACATGTAAATTGTACATGTAAAGCCTGAAATTACTTACTAATTTTACACAGTAGAAGCGAGAAGGCGGTTATTTCATGTACGCACAAAGATGTGGAGATTAAAGTAACCTGAGGGCAGCAATAATGTTCTTTGAGGCACCTCTAACTGATCAGCTGAAATTCTTATCTGTAGCAAACACTGGTGCCAATCTGGATGTCTTGTTACTATGATATGTAATAACAGTGCCACAGTAATGAGGGACAGTTAACTTAGACACACCAAGTGAGTTGCTGGTCTATGACTCATTATGTTGTGACTAGAGAAGCCTGTGAACATCTTGTAATAATTTTTGCAATTTACAATTTGTCTTCATAAAAAAAAAAAAAAATAATTCTGAATACAGATACAGTCTAATGACCCTTTCACTAATTTCGGGATTTGCTTAAAAGTCTTGTTCAACTCCTCCATATTTCAAAGGCTACACATGTTCAATTGAATGTGAAGCTGACAGCAAGACCTTCAGACGAAATGTTGGCTTTGATGTGTAAGTGAAACAAAATTCAACCCAGTGAAATTATTTCTCATTTATACCTGCTTTAATGTGCGCAGAATTAGGCCAACTGTCCTTAAAATTTAACATAAGAAAGTAAAAGTCAGGCTCTGGGAAAAAAAAAGAGAACATTTTTCATTAGAAGGAATAAGGCTGTACTTTAAATTTAACCTTCCCATCAATAACAGCTCCCTGATGTGCTTTTCTGTGTGCTTGCCTGGGCATGTGATGTATGCGTAACCAGGCATCATTTGCCCTTAAATGAATGCAACAGGCTAATCAATAAGAATAATATCTTACCTGCCACATCCTGGGGATTGTTTTGAGTTGAGTTCAAGCTTGCTTTGATTTATGCGTCAGAAGACTTCACAGCACCTATACTTCTACTTGCGTAGCCTGTCACCCAATGAAACTCTGAACTCCAAGTCAAGTACTGAGTGGAACTTAACTAAAACCAATGTCAAGATTTGGGACAAAACTGTTTCCCTCCTCATGCCAATGAAGAACTTACGTCTGTTCATATTCATAACCTGAAAACTCTCATGCTGTTAGACAATTACAACACTTCAATCTTAGAAGGCAAGAGGATATGCTTCAATTGCCTCAGCACAGGTTCCAGTGCCATTTTATACATCCGGTGATATCTGAGACATCCACAGGGGACCAAATTTGACAAAGCATCTCTGGGAGACCTAGACCTTTCTGGAGTACCACCTGAAAAGCATGTAGAATAGCCCTGGGCATTTGATATAGAATCAGAAACTTATGTGGAGGCAACTGAATCTCATCCACAGAGTAACGATACAGTCACATTGCCTCTAGATTTCGTTTCATAGTGCAGCAGAAAGTTTATCCAGCATTTCTGAGCAATATGGGTAGAATTCCTCTTCTAATAGAGGGGATTTAAACTCATTTCTCATGTGCCTTAAGTATTAGGACACATCATGGTCTAAGCATGGGTTGGAAGGGACCTTAAAGATCATCTAGTTCCAAGCCCCTGCACGGGCAGGGGCGCCTTCCACTAGACCAGATGCATATACTACAATGTGCTATACTACCAAGCACCCCATGAATGCACTAGCCAATGTATGTCACCTAGCATATATTTACATGTTTATGGATTTGGGGTAATTTCAGCTCTCCAGGTCATGGCTGAATAGAATACAAGGCTGAGCTTCTCAGTTTTGAGCTTAAAAACTGAAAACAGAAGCAAGGCAAGACTATGCCCCCTAAGTGATTTTATTTCTTGACTAGTGCAGAGATGTGTTTGCTCTCTGCCCCGACTTTCTGTGTCATCTGATGCCACTGAGCTACTGAAAAAAAATGAAACCAAGCTCAAATTACCAGTACCCGGGGCTGATCAAACTACAAGCAGACTTAGGGTTTATGAAATATTCTGTTTTGCTACTTTTTGCGAATTGTCCATGTAAATATGTACATTTTAAATTTTCTTTCATTGATTTTAATGAAATCCATCACTTTCACAAGCTGGAGAGAGCCATTTTAGTGGGCTTACTCTGTGATTTGTGACCATATGGAAAAATTAATGCAGGGTTTTGGATACTGTCTACTGTTCCCAAATGCCAGGTAGCTTTCCCTTACACAGATTGAAACAAGACCTTTTCAATGCTTTGGCAGAAGACAATGTTACAGAGTAAAGATTTCAGTCAGTCAATGGGGTTGTTTAGTGGGATATGTTCTTGGCCTTTGGTTTCAATTCAATGAGAACTTTTTGTCCTACATACAGAGAGTTTCTTGATCGGTTGAAACCTGTTTCTTTACAAGAACTCTGAGGCAGTAGCATAACATAAATAAGTATGTTATAGAATAGCCTTTTGAAACTTAACTCTAATTAATCCTTTAAAATACAACGTGTATCTGAACATATGAAAAGTCTCCTTGAAATGCCATGCTGGTCTGAGGCCAAGGAGCTTGACCCAAAGACCACTGAAGTCAACAGGACTCTTTCCAACCACCTCATTATAGAATTTTAACTCTAACTTTGCTTAGAAATAAAAAGTGTACTTTGTTCTTGAGTGATGGAACTACTGATTTGCAGTATGAGGAAAAAAATAGATGTATATCTCCCTTGCCTAAGTGCTTGCTGGCAAGCAGTCTTGGATAGGGCACTTGTCATGTTATTTTGCAATTAATTACTTAGTCAGGGTTTATGACACTGTGGTTTCAGCTTCATTCAAAGACATTTTCATGGACGTTCAAGTAGTTGTTATTTTCTCTCGGGAAAAGCAGCTGCATTTGAGGAGAATTCCTGAAGAGAAAGCTTTACAAAATATGCCCGCTGAATGTGAAAATTTATCTAAATTACCAGCTCATCTTCTGTTAGCAGAAGTGCTTGTACAGATCAGTATACTAACGGTAAGTTTGAGCTTCCAATATAAGACACCTAACTGTTTTGAGAACTCAGATTGAAAGGAAAGATTATAAATTTTGTGTATATACACCACATCACATATAAATCACAAATCTATTCAAAGGAATGTGGTTTAGACATATGTGAGGAGTAGAATATGCTTGTGGATGTGGATAGAAAAGCATGTAATGAGAGGTTAGGAAGATCAGTTTGCATTTTAGTAGTGTAAAATATTTTGAAATTGTCACATCTGAATATCCCTTCTTAGATACTGTGGTGTATATGCTACAAAAGAGATCTCAAAACTTAAATGTGCTATGTTTATGTCAGCACTTGCATGTGTTCCTGTCATCTGTGCTACCACAGCACTTGCAAACCTTGCTCCAGTCTTGCAAAGGACTTAAATGTTGTTAGGCACTGCCAAAACACAAACCAGACTGTCCTCTTTCCGAAACTATGTGTCTAATATGTGGCCTATATTTATCTCTTTTAACTTAAAGCACAAAGACCAATGTCTTTAGGCTTCCTCTATCCAGTTAAAAAAAATAACATAATAGAAGACAAGGAATTGTAGTCACATGCAAATACCCAAACTCCAGTCCGAGTTTCCAGCAAGGCAACAACTGTTATTATAGAATGAGCATCTAATGCTGTCAAGCAGGTCCGGGCTTTTCCTGAGAAGGTGGATAAGCTGCTAGCAAGGCTACTCCCTGCTTAACGCACCACTTTGGTTTTTTCAGACCAACATCTTTTATTCATTCATTCAAATGTGGAATGAAATGAATGCTGAAATTTCAATTTTTTTTTTTTCCATTAAATTAAGCTATTCCTTTTTGTCCAGGCCTAGAGCAAAGCAGGAAAAGGCTGATTTGAAAATCTAGTGCCCTTGAGAAAGGAGATGAATAGGCATTTTACTGGTTTGGACAGATAGGGAAAGGACGGATTTCAGGGGGTGGAAAGGAGGAGAGAGATGACAAATGACAGGGAAGTAAAAAACCTCTGCAGCATTTTTTTATGCCAACAAAGAACAAAAGTAGCCAGTAGGGTCTTGCACAGCACAAATCTGCAAGAGAAAGGGTCAGCAATAACATTGGGTGGCTCCAGAGGTTAAATATCAATACATTTTTTTCCTCAGTTCTACCGTAACTTGAGCACAATCCTCAGAGAAAAATCCCTTTATTTGAGTTGTGAATGAGGTTTTTTCCCTGAGGATTTGAGTACAGCTCATGTGGAAGGTTTGAAACAATAGAAACCATGACATGAATTGCAAAAATGAAGAAACAAACAAGCCTTACTCTTCTCAGGCCAAACAGCGAGACTTGTGGTTGTTACTGGTCTCCCAAGCAGTAACATGTTCGTGAGTGCACTTCTGCACCATGTGGAGTCTTACAGGTGTCAGTAGCATAAATCCCAGAAGTATTTTCTGGAAACCAAGTTTCTGACATGGAGAGGCTATAACAGCATCTGGAATAAATTATAGCTGTAGTACTAAAACTGGTCTCCAAGCGTCTTCCACTTTGAGACGTCAATGCAAAATGAATCTAAATTAAAAGCAAGATTTAGTTAAAAAAAGAATCCAAGGAAATGATAAGTATTTAACGACATTTTGCATTTGGCGATGTAAACTGTTTCACAGCTAAAGTACAGTGTCAAAGCACAGAGTAAATTACCACAGATGGCAATTTTCTAGATTAAAATATCATCATTATAGCAGTTTTGACCAAACTTTAGAGTCTTTTTCTTTAAAATGCAGCTTTAGATACCACTTGAGTAGACTAAAAGGCACCTGTTACTTCCATTTCGTTAGGTTAGGACAAGAGAGGGTGGAAATGAAAATAAGAAGTAGCAAATCATACATTGCAGAAGCAATAGAGATGGCTAGAAGGGAAAAGGTAAGACATGAGATCACTGATTAGTACGTTCATGGTTCTGAGGTGATCATTTACTGCCTACTGCCTATTTCACAGAACTGCACCTCACCTGCATGCATCTTCTCCGAATGTGTTCAACTGACAAAAAAGAAGCAAACAAGTACAAATCCCCAAGCCACTGAGGAGCATCACTTGATTGAAGCACACAATGACAGGGGAGGCTTCAAGGGAGCATTCTACCCCTCAGAGAAAGGCTCTGCATCTATGCTCCCCCATGTACCTCACTTGGGGGACAACACTTTTTAATTATTTTTTTATTTCTTTGTCTTTCCACCCTAAGTCCCAGTTTCCATTCGAGTGGCTGGCAGCACAGTGACACTCATTATTCATATGTTCAGTCAGGAAGCATTTGTAAGCAAAGACCAGGCCTTTCTGCTGTTCCAAAGTGCATGGTTTTTTCATCTGGCAATTCATAGAAATTTATACCATAAATACACAACTTTGCTCTGCTCTCTGTTCCCTCTTCTCCTTCCCAGAAGGTCTCCAGCCAGCTAGTGGGGAATAGAAGCTACCTGTAGCCAAGTGACATAAGAGAAGAGCCAAAGCAAAGATTTTGCAGGTGCCCTGGAGGACGACACATATTCATACAAATATTACCTGCAGAGACATCACTAGCTGAAGAAGGGATACAGTAGAGAAAAAGAAAGATCATTTTTGTTATGCAACCGCGTACTTGCCAATAGCACTCTCTCTCAAAGAGTTATACTGGGAGTAGGATCCAGTTGTCCACATGTGTTTGAGACACCCTAGAATATCTCAGCTGAGCTACAACTACCCTTCTAGGGAAGCATGGATCTTCCATAGGTCTTGTGACAAACCTGCAGCCTATGCAGGTGTCTCAAACACCTGAGGACATTTCACATGACACCAGATCTTGCCTGGGAGCAGCTGGTCCACTCCTCTAGTCCTGCCAATCAGCACAACGCACCCTTAGGTAGACTTCCGCACTGACTCAGCTGAACGTCTCTCTTGACTCCTGTCACAGTCTGCACCCAGAAGGAAATCCAGCTGTCCAATCATAGATATCCAATGCCATCAGAGATGTTCTAGGGTATCACAGGCAGGTAGGTATGATAGTTAGGGAGACTCATCCTTCTGGAGAGGCAGCAGGAGCTCAGGAAGAACACATAGTTCACTGGACATGTGTTTGGCATAGTGGACTACCTCTCTTCTGGCAAATTAAGCAGAGCTCAGGAAGATTCCTGGGGTGTGTAACTCTCTACAGTAAAATTCTTGCACAGGTGCATTGCTGGCTCCTGGTTAACCTGATCTCCACCAGGACCCCAGAGCCTCTTTCTGGCAAGCTGCACTGCAGCTTATTAGCTCCCAGCATGTACTAGTGCCTGGAGTATTTCTTGCCATTTGCCTTTGTTGAACTTCATGAGATTCCTTGTCGGCCAGTTCTCCAGCCTGTCAAGGTCCCTTTGCACACCAATCTGGTGCAATGACCACTCCTCCCAATTTTGTATAATCTGCAAACTTTCTGAGATACACTCTGTCCCTTCATCCAGGTCATCAATGAAGATGTTAAACAACAATATTGGCCCCATTATTGACCCCTAGGAGGAACTAATAGTGACTGGTCTCTGTTTGGACTTCGTGCTGATGATGACAAACCTCCAAGCCCAGCAGTTCAGTCAATTTTTAGTCCACCTCACCATCCCTGTATCTAGCCCGTACTTTATTAGTTTGCATATGAGTGTTATAGTAAACAGTGTTGAAAGCCTTGCCGAGGTCAAGATAAACACTGTTCTCCTTTTCTCCATCAATTGAGTCAATTTGTCATATAACAAGTTACTACACTACTGCTTACTACACTAACACTACGCACACAAACCACTATCTTTTTGAACTTCATACCTTTGGAAATAGTTTCAAAATTTACCTGCAGTTACAATTGTTGCAGAATGAAATCATTTTCTGTATCTAATGATGCCTGAAAGAAGAGGATCAATGAAATAAGGAGTCTCAAATCCATTTTGGTCAAGAGCACCGCAACTGCTATGGAGTTATGAGGCTTAAGGAACATGTAATTTTTAGAGTCCTTGACTCATCAAAGCCAATCCTCATTGCTTGCAACGGCATTATGTTTTCTGTTAGAAAGCCATCAAGTAAACTCTGAAAACTAGCTGGAAATCCTTACAGGAGTGGGTGCTTCTGACTTTCCTCATGTACCCTGGGATGTACTAGTGGTCGGAGCACTTTTAATCCAGAACCTTGTTGAGGCCATCCCAGGCAGTGAGGTAGCGGTTAGCACTCTGTCAGCCAAGGTAACACAGGAAGCCAACACCAGAAATGAAGCAACACTTGCTAGTCAGGCTTCTTGCTATGCACAGCAAATAGTCGAAGCATACCTGCCTCCCACACCCTTGGGAGGGCTCTTTTATCTTCAATAGCTGACTCTGAATAACTTTTAATTATATGGATAGTCAGTTTCCTCATATAAAGTGTGGTGCAGACTGTAGGCAGGCAGACATGCCTTCAGCTTAAGAGGGTGTGATTTTCAGTGTTTAAATGGGCATGAGTAAACAGTGTGAGCTGGGCCTTGAGTGATAACGCAGAAACAAGGATGCACAGACGTTCTTGCTATTGCGTTTATTTTTGATCACAGGAACAGCACTGATGATTTAATCTATCATGTCAAAAGTCTTTAATGTCGATACAGAAAGAATAGTAATTTAAATCTGTCACCGACAACTGCCCATTTTCAGCTCTAGCCAACAGAGCAGCTCAGGATATAAGAAGAAAGGCAAGCTATATTGACACAAAAGGAGACATCTTTTGTAAATTCATGGTAAACACCTGCCTCTCACTAGAAATTACTAGTATTTGATTTCAGACACAAATGTCCACCTCTCCAGTGACTAATGTAGATTTAATTTCATCACTTTTGTTAATAGCAAGCAGTTGTACTTTCCTTACAGTGATAACACTATTGAGTTTATTCAATAACAGGAAAGATAAAATGGACTGGCTTGGAAGAGTTTCTTGGTCTAATTGCCTTGATTTTTCTGACAGAAGAGTCTGTAGGAAACTGCCACTTTCATTGGGTAAATGCTAAACTATGTTGACTAAGGTATGTCTGCTCAGCAGTCAGCTCTGTGACTACAAGGGGTACAACCAGAGCTGATAACCAGTTAGATACAGTCAGCTAAAGGTTTTTGCAGGGTAAGTTATAAACTCTACAAACCAGATACTACTTAGAATCTACCTAGATGCAGGCAACAAGAGATGCAAGGCTCAGGAATAAGTTCTATCTCTTGCCTTCTGGCAGCTGACTCAGAGATGTCCCTATCAAGTCAAAATCCAGACCCTGGAATCCTCTTGAGGGGAGAAACACCTTAATAATGAGCAACTGAGCACATATTAACCAGAGATATTTTATGTTGCAGAAACAGGAACAAAGATGTTTCTCAGTTTGAATGTGTGCGAATTCTCTTCACACTTTGTGTTGTCAGTCTTGTCCCTTTTAGACCCTTCTGTTTTCAGATTGCTTAATACTGAAAATACAGTTTTCACGGGGCTTTAAGGTATGTCCTCAGTCTGCAGTCTTTAATCCAGCTATGAAGGTAGAGAGCGCAAACTGGGCTAGACAAGTACCGAAAACAGAAAAAGAAAATAAGCATAGTATTTAGATAAATTTTTAAGTCTTGATGTAGAAACCCCTTCTAACCCACATGGATACTCAGTTCCTTCCTCATGGGGTAAAGTGCTCCAGCCTTACTGAAGTTTAAAACAAATTTCATACAGTTGTTCATGAATTATTTATGGATCAAACTTACTTTATGATGACTACAGACTCTCAACAAAAGTAGCTTCATAGAATCATAGACTCATATAACAGGTTTAGATAGGAAGGGACCTTAAAAGTCATCTAGTTCCAACCCCCCTGCCATGGGCAGGGACACCTCCCACAAAAGCAGGTTACTCCAAGCTCCATCCAGACTGGCACTTCCAGGGATGGGGCATCCACAACTTCTCTGGGCAACCTGTTCCAGTGTCTCACCAACCTCACAGTAAAGACTTTCTTCTTAATATCTAATCTAAATCTACCTTCTTTCAGTTTAAAACTGTTACCCCCTGTAAAACTGTTACACTCCCTGATAAAGAGTCCTTCCCCATCTGTCCTGTAGGCCCCCTTTAGGTACTGGAAGGCTGCTATAAGGTCTCCCCAGAGTCTTCTCTTCTCCAGGCAGAACAACCCCAGCTCTCTCAGCCTGTCTTCATTTGTGGCCCTCCTCTGGACTTTTTCAAGCAGGTCCATGTTCTTACGTTGGGGACCTCACAGCTGGACACAGTACTCCAGGTGAGGTCTCAGGAGACTGAAATATGCTTTATTTTATATATGCAATATATAATAAGCTGCTACAGTGTTAGGCACAGTAAAACCTGCAGACATTGCTAGGTCTTTACAGGCAATACATGGAGTATAGTGAGCACACATACACAAGGTGGTGCTGCTGGGCTAAGACAGTGAATCTCCTGCTATTTCACTGCACAGACCATTTTGTGAGAGAAAATCTCGCCCATGAAAAGCTTTCTTTTTTGGTTTTCCACTTTCTGAATATTCCACACTCCACATTTCAGCTGGCCAGGAAATAACAGTCTTGTTTCACAGAGATGGTGCAAGTCTGACTTTTGGATTTGTTTGGCTCTTCAGTTTTTTTGACACTGTTTTCAATCCTGTCCTACACCCCTTTTTTACTAGACTGCAAATACCGCATGTCTGTCAGCAGAATCCTAGTTAGAATAACCTAAGGTAGAATTGTCAAAGTTCCTACATGAATGTCACAGGACACAAACCAAAGATCCAAATAATATTTTTTTTAATGAGTGAGGTGTAAATTCCTAACCCACCTAGGCACCTTTGTGAATTTTACTCAGAGTCTCTAATTTAACTCCTTGGAATCAAAATGGGAGACGATTTCTTGTATTGAGAGTGAAGTTCATGCCTGTGTTTTCTATAATACACCCTGAGATTTAAATACAATAAAAGAATGAACAAGTAGTAAATTTATTTGATAAATACTATTAATACTAGTAAATAAGGAAATGTAAGGTCTGACAGTCCAAACATTTATGGAAATCATGAGTATGTGGACATATTCCTGAATTCATCAATTATATTAAGTAACACCAGTTGACAGCAGTTGAATTACTTGCCAGAAATTTTGAGATGTTACAAGTTGAGTTCTGTATGTTTATGCTGTATGTTTATGTTCCATAGGTGAGCTGTGATAATTCTAGAATTCTTAAGACTCTCAACAGTAATACAGAGAAGAGAGCCAATAGTTTTGTTAGCCATTAAGAATGAAACAAAAGCAAGAATTACAGCAGTAATGAACATGTGCAGAATGGCCCATTACCTGCAAGAGTTCTTAGCAAAATTTTAAGTACAGAGGTAATTTTGAAACATTGATTATGTCCTCTAAAGTATAGGGTTTCCTACATCATTATTTTCTCTGCACTGACTCTTCTGGCTCTACCGCTGAGTAGTCAGTCTGCCCAGAGGAACCTTTAAGGTGTCTTAAGGATAGTTTGCTTTTAGATAGTCACAAAGTAATTAAAGTTTGCCATGTTTTGCCTAACCCTAAATGGGTGCAAGTTATTTATTGTTCTTTGAAGACAAGGAAGTTGTTGTACTCACAGAACGATTGCATACATTGGCAAAACTAAATAAGCATTCCTTTACTAGAGAACAAGCTTTGTGTTCTCTGTGATCAACTTGACACAACTTGTTTGAAAATTTTATCACAAGATTCTTTCTTCCTTAATTAGCACAATGTGGCTTGGCAGGACACTCACTGTGATTGTGAAGAGAACTGAGGCCTCTCCTGTTTCAAAAGATTTTAACATGAGTGGTCAGTTTGTGATCTCAATAGTGGGAGTATAAAAATCTGCAGTAACTATTTAATGTCACCAGGACTTATTACTGAAACCACTGTTGTTATTCCTAAATGCCTTTGTTGATGATGAGATCAAAATCTGGTTCCTAGCAACTGTATCTTGAATTTTGCTTAATTGATTTGTTTTCTCCAAAATGCATTTTCCTCCTTTCCTCTTTCCCCCAAAACCAGGCTTTCCCTGTGACAATTTCTTTTTTCATTTATACTAGCAAGGTATCTTGCATCACTCAGTCAAGTCCGGTCAAATCCTACAAGCTCTCCATACATACAAACTCCCACACACAGACGATGTGTAATAACAACAAACTAGTATAGTGCCTGCTGAAGCACCATGTAGTATAACAAGAAAGATAAAAATTCCTGCCACTTTTTTTAAGCAGCAGTCACTCTTGCTTTGTGGACCACATTTATACTTTACAGAGATATTCCACAGTAACTTACTTGCCTCTCTGAATAGTGTCTGCCTTTTTATTTGTTGTGCTTTGACACCATGTGGTTTTTTTACAATGTGCTGAGTGCTAGATCACCTGTTGATTCCCATTTTGAAATATTGGTACCTCCTTTTTATTTTTGAAGTAAGGAAATAGCAATAATAAAAACCCCTCTCTTATTCCCCCCAGCCTGTGCATTTTTCCTCTGCCAGTGGGACTTTTTCTGCGATTCCTACTGTAAATTTCCATTGTAAATCCAACCATGTACTGTAGATGGAGCTGTAAGTTTTTTCCAGGAAGAAGTATATTTACTTAAGCCTAAGAAATGCCCCAGTGATTAGAGCAGGGGGGAAGACACACACAAGACAGGCCAAGGAGTGGAATGATTCCAGGTGTGTTTGTGATATAGATTTGTTCCCCTTGCATTTGTCTCTAACAGAGTAGCACACAGAAAACACAGACTCAGGAATATCTTGTCTCTTGCCTCGCTGTAATCTTCAGAAAAGAATGAAAGATTGATCGGAGTATGCCTTAGAGCAAGAAACCCAAGTGTATCCCAAAGAAAGGAGAGACAACTTTTCAGCTGGTTTGTTGAAAGGAACGGTGCAGCCGTCACTAAGCAGAATAATTATCATGAAATAAGGGAAAAAGATTCCTGTAAGTCACAGTCTACGTGAAAACGAAAGGTCAATGGCAAATTCTAATTAGCATAACATTTTTAATGGGATGAATCCTACCTATGTGTATCGGCAGCAGATGCAGGAAAACTGAAGTGGGCAAGAGGTTAATTATGTAGGTAGACATCACAGGACCACTTTTAGCAATATCCAGAAAAAGCTGGAAAGTGAAAGAGTAAAATTGTCTTATTCATTTAAAAGTATATTTTTCCAGTTGCTCCCCATGAGAAAAAAGGTTTCTAAACATGTTTACAGCTTTGTTGAATAGCCAGAAAACCAGGAGCTGCTGTGGAGAGAAGTGGTGATCCAGGCTAGCACAACCTGTTTTCCTCTGTCCACATTCTCTCTCTGCCCCCTACACGCACACATGTGCTCATCTCCACTCGCCCTGTAACTAGCAGGCCTACCCTGTAACACACAGGAAACAAATACACCTTGAGACCAAGGGAACTTGACTTAATCTGGAGAGGTGTTTTCATGTCAAGCAGCACTACTGCTGACCTGATACTGTGGGCACTGCAGTTTGGAGATCCAGAGTAGCCCAGTGGGCAGGGAAGGCTGCATGGTGCTCGTCTTTAAGATGTGGCTGGAAATGCAATCATAGAATTGCCTATGTTGGAAGGGACCTTTCAGATCACTGAGTCCAACCATCAACCCAAGACTGACAAAAACCGTCACTAAACCATATCACTAAAACACTTTGAAACACCAGTCTTCTTCAGTGTGGAGGTACAGAGATGAAGACAGTAAGCCCTGACTATAAATGCCTCCCAAAGCAAATGAAAACTGAGTAAGACTTGCTCTTCTTTTCAAAAAGAGCAGTATTTGCCTTTTACAAATGGCCTGTAAGCTAGCGTGTCCTTGCATACACCAGTAAAACTGGATTCAGTTTCGTTCTTACCCTCAGGCTGTTCACTTCCTATCTACAGAGGAGGAGGAAGCCAGAGACTATTTTGGGGTGAGTGCACACTCCCTCTCTCCTATCGTACCACCTTGCAGATCACCTGGGTCAGAGAGAGGAAGACCATGTCTGTACCCTGGTGGTGCAGGGACTGACTGAAGTCCCTCTAGTCATAGCTCCATGAATTGCCTGTGAGATTTTATTAGCTAAAACACTGCACCAGTCCAGAGATCAGAAGCCAGAGCTCCTCCACAGCCTTGCTGCAGATAAGGGCACTGAAAAACGTTTGTGGTCATGTGGGTGAGCTGTTACAGCCCATTTCTCCAGTAAGACACCTGCAATCGCCCTCTGTTTTTACAGCAGCAGCCCTGGCACTCCTGTCGGGAGACCTGACTTTTACTCCCAGCTCATGCTGAGGTGATCCAAACATATACCCAAATCTCTGTAGGGAATGCTGTAGTCACCTGGAGCATATAAATTTAGCTTACATCTATCTACATTATTAATAGACATTTTAATAAATTGCTGTAGCCAGCTGGAGTAAGTCTGCCAGGTGAACAGGCTGTCTAAAACAATAGCTCATCCCCACCTACTGCCTTCTGTTGGGGTGCATGCATCTATCTATTTATGTCTGTAACATGCTGGTAACATTAATTAACCCTCCATAAACTATTTATAGGTGTTCCTCTTATGTAAAAGTGTCATCTGAAATGCAAACACAGGTTTATCACCCTCCACCGCACCCCTGGCTTGCAACAGCCTATGCTTCAAAGCTTAGATTGAGAGCTGGCCTCCTTTTAAGCACACCAGGGCGTGAACCCCAACTTTCTTTCAAGATTTTTCATTCAAACCACACAGAGGCAGATTTTTAAGCCAGTTCCGTGGGGCTCAGCATAAGAGTGATGTTTACCGTGTGCAATAGGTACATTCATTAAGTGCATCAGCGCATAATGAAGTCACAGTGTCAGCGGGAGCACTGCGTTAGGAAAAGGATCTGTATAATTACAGGCAGTGCATTATTCTAAATGCATTTTTGTCTGGAAAACCCCTACTCTTCTCAGATTGTGTGATATCATTAGTAGTACTTACTGCATATTTAATTGCAATTATCAGTACTTTTTGTAACTCCCACTCTTCAGAAATAGAAAAAAAACCCCACAAATTAGATGCATCACACTTTCTTACTGTGAAATGTGGTTTCTATCTTGTTGTTACCTGTAGAATCTATGGTGAAAACAGATCTTTTCCTCAGAGTCCAAATGAGATGCAGGATCAACTTATTTCTATCTATTAGATATGAACATTGTATAATATCTTACCAATGATCCATTTTAAACCACCATCGTCGTTTGAAATCCTCTTTATTCAGATTACTGGACAAGCATGACAGAAAATAAAAGAAAGTAATTCTGAAATCCTTCTTTGATTTGCTTTCAAAACCAATTTGCAGTAAGTTAGCTCCAAATTGATTTCAGGACTAAATCATCAAATAGACAAACAACATCAATCAATGCTATGTATTAGAAAAACTTTCTAATCAAACAGCTAAAAATATTAAGAGTATATAAACACTCTTATTTCTTTAATATTTGTCATTATTAATCATAATTAGAAATAAACTATAATTCCTCATTTCCTACTATAAATAGGAAAGTTTTATAATAAGGTTTTTAAGACAGGGTTTGAACAAGATTGAGTATACACCAGAAGACTGACAGTTCCCTTTAAAAATGCTGCTTCTGGTTCCGCTTTCTGTTTTTCCACTGCAGTCCTAATTAGAATAAGTCAATTTTTCCCCTTGATGACACACATAGTCATCCCGTTATATAGCATTACCTGCTTAGTTATCCAAAAGGCTGCAAATTTAATGACACCAGGTACCATCAGATCATTTTGTACCAATGCTGAGAGTGCTTGATTTATGTTTAGATTATGTTTGTTCATATGAACAGGTTTTGTGACCCTGTGGTATTTTAATGTACCAGTAGAGCATCTGCAAATGCAGCATTATTAAAAAAAAAAAAAAAAGCAGCTCACATCATGAAGAGTTATCTTAGCAACAGCAGATTCTGCACTAGAGTAATGTGACATTATGTTGAGATAATGAGATGTCAGAGACTCCATCCAGCCACCTTAACATTATACCAGTGAACTCATAGCTTTAAGCACCAGTCAAGTTTTCAGCATGCATCTTTGAGACTCTTTCTTTGGCTCAGTTTTAAATAAGATAAGGATTTGTTCTCCCTGTGGTCTATGTTTTGTTATCTGCCTCGCTGATAGGCCAGAACTGCTCTGTTTAACGTTGAGAGAATCACTCCCTGCAAGGGGACGGTCTAACCAAATGAGAATGTCTTGCATTACCATGACAGCACGCAGCATGACTTACAGCAAATTATGCAACAGAAGTAGAGGAGAAAGAAACTGTTAGTATCTAACGGTATGTTAGTATCACACCTCAAGCGCAGACTGGACTCTGTTGAGCCACGTGTGGCTCTTAATAAGGAAACCAAGAAGCAGCTCCGCCACGGCTACGCACATTTCATGCTTTTTTATGTTGATACGGTGTGTCCACTGCAATCCCCTACACTTGGTCTACCAGAGTGCTTGCAGGTGGCAGTGCTCAGCACTCCGCTGCCTGGCGCTGCTTATTTCAGTTCCTCAGGGAGCCCTCAGCCCTGAGTTCACAGGCAAACTACTCTGGTATCCTACGAGTAGGATCTGTCTTAGCTAGCACCCAACAAAATGAACAAGAAAAATGGCTGAAGCAAGAAAGGATGCAGGGAGGGATGTGGCTCCCCAGGACTCAGAGCCCAGCTATGAGGACTCACAGCTTTGCAACTCGACAGGAATGTGCACATTACTCAGCCCTCATTCACAAAACACAGCTGAAAAGCAAGAAGATGTCACAACATTAACACAAGATGTGAGGAATCCAGCAGGATGTCTAGAAGATTATGAACAGGATCACAACTTCACCCTCATCCATAAGCGAGCCCAGGATGCCATGGCTTCAACCTTACTAATGAATAAAATTGTCCAAACCCTGGCATAACAGAGCTCCTGAGGCACCAGCTATGCTCTCCAATTTTTCCAAAGACAGGGGTGCTGCATCCAAACTGTCTGCGGAAAAGGTCCTTAGATGACTGACTCCCTGGCCCTGTTTAGTTTGTCAGTATAAATCACAGAATGATATGGGGTTGGAATGGACCTCTGGAGATCATCTAGTCCAGCCCCCCTGACTAAGCAGGTTCACCTAGAGCAGGTTGGACAGGATGGCATCCAGGCAGGTTTTTAATGTCTTCAGAGATGGAGGCTCCACCACCTCTCTGAGCGCCTGTTTCCGTGCTCTGTCACCCTCAAAGTAAAGAATCTCCTCATGTTTAGATGGAACTTCCTATATTCAAGTTTGTGCCTCTTGAACTCCAATCCAACTGGGCCGGCACTCAGGATGAGCTAGTTCAAAGCTTACACTGAGAATGCTGATTTGCTGCTGTGGAAATGGTTAGCTGTTTTATAACTCAGAGAGAAGGAACATGCAGATCCCGAAACCTGGCTGCTAGAAGACTCACATGAGAGACCTGGTTTACAGTTCCTCTCTCCTTTGAAGATTAAATGATTAAGACCTGATTGTTAAATGTGACTATTGCATACTAAATATTTATCTTAGCCAGATCTCACCTTTCCTAGATGGGCATTCTAACTTTATGTCTTGTTAATAAAACAGAAGAGACAGGATGTGGGCAATACCATGCATTAAACATGCAAGTTTAAATAGGGCTGCTGAATATATACACAGTACTTTTGAAGTACCTGTGAGTCCCAGGTGGGGCAATGAAACTTTAAATCACATAAATATTTAAGAGAGTGGCCATTAATAGAATTTACCACTACTGGAATTGTGTAATGGAGTGGTTAATGAACAGTCTTATGCCATGGTGAAGGTGAAGATCTTGGCATGAACTCTAAAATATAGCCTCAGCATTTCAAGGGATTAATGTATACTATTTATAAGTTCTTTCTATGTGTCACATGTCCCTTTTACGTCCTTATCACTGCCAACATATAAGCAACATACACTCACTTTCCGGTAAGAATGTTCATTCTTGCCAATATATTTTTACATGCTCAAAAAGGCACCCATCTATGCCCAGATTACTTATTCCGGATGAAGGAAAAGCAACAAAGCATCAAAGGCAAGAGTCCAGTCTCCAAGAGAAAGAACTGTTTGTTTCCTCTCCATGCTAATGATTTGACTCAGCCAAATGGTGAAATGATGGCTATCTATCTCAAATGGTTTCAGACCTAGAAAACGTAAAGTTAAAGAACACAAAAAACTAAATGCTTATTAGTCAGCACACACACATATATCACATTTGCCAATATCTAAATTTTGTTGCAGTGATTTAAGAAACAAAAAGTAACTGTATGTCTTCTTTATAGTTCCCTATCTTTAATATAGATATCTACTAGAACAGCTTTTCCCAAAGGTAGCTTGCCAGTGGGATGTACAGAACTTGGATAATCATTTATGGTTATCTGCTTCTTACTACACATGCAGTGTGGTGTCAGAGCTTATGAAGGGATTTGATTTGCAAGGTAATACCACGCTGATGAGCAGTAACACCTCAGCTGCACTGCAGGCAAGTCACAGGCCTGTGGGCGATTCACTGTGCAGCTGAGAAAGGATTTCCAAATAAAACCTGCCACCTCACTGCTCGGTGGGAAGGGGATTCCCTGCTTCTATTTTGAAAGGCAGAAAAGATTTTTGTCCCACATTTTTTTGGAGAAAGAGTGAACGTGTTCTCTACTTACCTCTGTACCAGGGAGGTCAGGCTGCAATGCTCGGGCTGGGATGTGGAGGAGGCTGGTAAGAATTTCTTTGTCCTCATATGTCTTGCTGTGGTCTGCATTTCCTGTGAAAAACTGGTTAGGTAATATGCTCGTACCTTCTACGTGGGATTCCATACCTCCATGAAACCATGTTT
This sequence comes from Arenaria interpres, assembly GCA_013399435.1. Lineage (NCBI taxonomy): Eukaryota > Metazoa > Chordata > Aves > Charadriiformes > Scolopacidae > Arenaria > Arenaria interpres. Next base: position 73,622 of record VXAK01005295.1, on the reverse strand, counting down.
CAGGACCCAGTAATGAAAAAATAGGTGCAAAATCTACTCTTCTGGGGTACTGAATAAGATGAGCCTGGCCTACAGGACTGGTTTTGGTCTCCTGTCTGTAGCTCAGATACATTTAAAACCACAGTTCACAAACTTTCTGCTCTTGTGTTGCAGGCAGCGCTTCTCAGCGAATGATCGTCTGAACTTCCTGAGTCTATGAACATTCAATAACAGCTTTGTCGGAAACTTCCTTTCCTTATTTTTAAACACAGAGTGAGGACTCTAGTTATTAAAGTAAGAGTTCCTCATTGCAAGAATGTAAATGACAGCAGCATCACTGACAACACAAGGTGTTTCCACCACACCACTCCTGCTACGTTGTCTGGCTGATAATATTAAAGGGGACATCCTCATGTTACTAACACAATGCCCCTTAACACTGGCATGTTCTTGCATGCTTGTTCTAACTACTATTTGAGATACTACTCTTTTCCTTTTGACTTTTATAAACAAAGTGCTTGGGAACTCCTCCAAGCAAACATTTCAGTCATTCCACCCAACATTTTAGGGACACACTCATCTCTGTTAAATTATAATATTATTAATCACAGTTGGTAATTCCTTAATGTCAATTTAAATATCCTCTTATGCTGACTTCACCTTAAAAAAGAATCAGTAGTAATCTTCACCACTTCTTACTCTGTGAGGTGGACTTCATTGAAGGAGCTGCTCCTGCACATGGAAGTATTGTATTTGATTGCATGCATCTAACCTTCATTTCTTGCCAGGAAAGTTCATACTACACAGAAATCTGTGAGATTTATTTTCTGAAGCTCAACTTATTCAGCTCAGTAGATGTTCTAGCACATTTCAAATAGGAGCTGTAGGATATAATGCAACAATAATATGCTGGTTTGCAGTTAGTAGGCATCTTACAAGGTCTCTAATTGCTTCTGGTTTAGCCTCTTTGGAAAATTGCAGATATTACCACTCTTTATGGGCTTTCTGTTGTGACTAAAAATGAAGAAAAGGGATGAGATAAGTTTTCTAATAGAACCCAGTAAATGTAATTTTGGGTACAGCGTTCCCAAGGAAATTGACTAGAAGGAATAAATACATTCTTCTGATTTAATGTGCTAACACACATTCAATACATCTGAGAAGATCCAAACAAGATTCAGAGAAGAAATTTATGCCTTAATCTCCATTACTTTAACCAGGAATCAGAAAATTAAATAGGAATCCACTACTTTTGTAGTACTTTTATGGATCTGACTTACAGACCTGAGTATTTTGGGACTAGTGTGGAAGGAAAATCCATGCCTTATGATGTAGAATTAGACACATAAGAACCTATTCACATGGGTTTTCTTCCTTTCAGATTTCTCAAACATGAAAGGCCAAAGCTGTTCCCATTCTCAGTCACTGCCCACAAGCCCGTTTTCTACAGGTGCTCTTATTTGTTACCACAGGAAGGATAATGCCAGTAATTTAGGCATTATGAGGACTGCCACACACAGAAAATGTGGGTAATGGCCATTACCTTGCTATCTGTGACAGGGCTGTCAGTGACCCATCACTTTTAACAGCACCGGTGGATTTGAGGCTGTTCTTAGGGGTAGACTTGACATTGCAAAAACACATTATGGACCTTCCCTGATTAGCTGATACCATGAAGAAGACAATTGCAGATACCTGTTCCTCAGGCACAGCTGATATCGGGACATTGATGAAATGATTCAATGCAAATTCTAAGGATGAAAAAGATTTCAGCTGTAATTTTTGAGTGACATTTATCTACTGTGGTATCCACAAGTGATCAACTACATTTATCCTCTCTTCACTCTTCTATCCTCTATCCACTCTTCTCCTGAAATTGTCTGTGAATAAGTGTGCTTATTCAGCCTGAATAATTAGAAACATCAACCTTTGTCCATTCTTTGCTAGGTGAACTCAAAATAGCGCTTAAAAACATATTTCCTTAATTAAAATGTTTCCTAATTAAACCCTAAATATTTGCAGGTCTTATCAGACTACAATATAAATATTAATGAGGTGTAGCTTGTGAATGCACAGATTTCAGAAAGCAGTTGTGACTTTCAAATTACCCAGTGCACTATCTGGTACACAGTATTGATGTATTAATTTGCAGACACGCCTCCTGGGTTTGCAAAGTTATTTCTGCCACTGATAAACCTTTAGAGGCTTAGACTGTATGAGCTCTGCAGCTTACGTTATATACATCTTCCATATTCTTGTTCAGCGTCACCCTCAGCCCATTCTTACAATACAAGGTTACTGCACTGTCTCAAGACTACTTTCCATGATCTATTCAAAGTAAAATGCAAAATCCTGAACCCAAAAATTTCCTAATTTTGTTTGGGAGATCCTAACAAACACATAAAATCATTAAGTTCTCTGAATTCATTAACTTGCCAAGTTCCTAAGGCACATTATATCAGTTACCTGTTTTCCAACTGTTTCAAACACAAAAGAGGAAAATAAAATTTATAACATGGAAAGCACATTATAGACAAAAGACTTTGGTTGATATGAAAGCCCTTCTGCATGAATGCTCCATATTGTTGTTTTTTTCCCAAGACCTGGAAGGAGAAGAGGGGATACTGCAGTCACAATTTAGTGGATGTTGTCAGCTCGGCTGATTTTTTTTTTCCACTGTCTGAAGGACATTAAAAATAATTAAAAAATAAAAAGCTGATTGTGTATAATAGTAATCCTATTTGTATAAGTTGTTGATTCCAGAGGTAACCCTTTAAAGTACTACACAGTTCACACTGGCACTCTGTGATATGGCGTTAGCTCATGTTGTTTGGTCCTGAGGCAGTTCTGTTCCCATTAAATTTCACACTATTACATGCACATATTTAGATGCTGAGCATCATGTGCCACTGAAAAAATGCTTTTTACTTTTCTAAGGCGCAGAACTGGATAAGCCCAACCTAGATATACAAGTTTAACAATGTCCACCATGCACAAATGGAGCTGCAGTGTGACATTTGGCACCTCGTGGCAGACACTCCCGGTCTCAACTCTGGTGTTTCAGATGTGCTCCCTCTCTTCAATGCTTCCTAGGATTCCCTCCCCATGTCCTTAACCTTGCATCCCTTTCCCGCATGGAAGTTCCACTGAGCCTTCCTGCCCGCCCAGAGGAGCACCTGGTGGCACTTCCACCTGGCCCTAGGGTCTCTGCTATACCTGTGTGTAGGTGATGCAAGAAATGGAGGCAAAGTCTTCAGTGATGGAGGACCAATACCCAGATCCATTCACCCTAAGTTTCAGCACCTCAGTTAGAAAGGTGACCAACTCCAGCCTTCTCTGCAGCCAACAGAGAGAAACAACCAGCTCCAGAGGTTGAGTTAATTGACCTGAAAAAGAGGAGACCTGATTTTAGACAGAGAGTTAATCGTATATTCTGTAGAGGAATTTGAGTTTAAAAGTGTGCTATAGGAATGATTAAATAAATTTCTAAAAAGGTCAGTTTGTTTTTCCCCTTAGCCTGAAGAGATTAAAAATTGTAATTTCTAGTGAAGTTGTCCTAGCAGTCCATTGACTGGGGATTTCTTTGGGATGTCAGATCACAGCAAGGTATCTACAGTTTGATCTTTGGATATTTTGTCAAAAAAATAAAAGCACTCAAGTGTAGAGAAATAAATGGAAACTGATGAAATGAACATCAAAATTAAGTATGAAAATGCTTAGTATGCTGCTTTATTTCACTTTGTTTAGTACCCTTCCAATAAAAGATTTAAATCTGATCTGTTTTAAAGAACAGGATAAAGTCAGTTACCCTGTATAGCATATGCTGGCCACAGTCAACTGTTCAACTATGTGAAAGCTAAAATGACTTTTCAAGCAACTTAAACTGCCATGTCTACAACCTCCAACCTGTGGCAGTATGACAGTGGTATGGAAATTATCTAACAAAGTTAAAACACCCAAAAAATCTAGCTTAAAATTCCGAGGCTTTAAAATTCTTACCAAGTTATACAATAGAAGTAGCAAATATAGAAGAAATTTGTTTTAAAATAATCTTTCTGCAGAATCTTGGCACAGACACCAAACACATCAGAAAGATGTAAGAAAGTATGAATATTGGCCTCAGACAAAACACGTGCTTGTCACACATGCATTTGAGCTGCAGTAACCCTTGTTCATTTCCCCTGCCCAAAGCCAGTCCATGGTTACTTGGTCTGCTTTAGCCTCCAATGAAAGGTTTAGCCTCCCATTACTGTACTTGTTCCCTGAAAGGTGCACAGGGAGGGGTGCAGTGGTTCAACGCACGCACGGTAACTTCAGACCTGGAAGCTGGGAAATGCACAGATTTTTTCCTGGTAGTGGTATATCCCAGGTGAGGCTTTCAGGGATCCCAGCAGCAGCTGATTGCAAACGGCTTTTGCAAGTCAGAGGTGACCGTGATAGCTATGTCACTGAGGGGCACCTTGAGAAACTATCTATGCCAAGACAAAAAGCTTTTGCCTGTATAAAAATTCCCTCAGTGCTATCTTGGACACTCACCCAAGATGTATCTGTGCCTGTACAACTCTATTGGAAGGACAGCTTGTCTTCTTCTCTTTTGTATCTTAAATAGTGACACTGATCACCGTTGGGTGAATAAACACACAGAAAATTGTAAGGAGAGATTCACAGGATCTTTTATGTCGGGAGGCACTCTGAAGGTTATGTAGGCTGATCCTCTGCTCTTAGAGCAACTTAGATCAGGTTGCTGAGGGGCTTGTCCAGTCAAGTTTGAGCAGTATTTGTGGGTGGAGATCCCCGCAAACCATCTGGGCAACCTGTTCCAGTGTCTGTCAACCCTCATGGTGCAAAATGCTTCTTCCTACAGAATCAGAATTGCTCTTGCTGCAACTTGTGTTCATTGCCTCTTGTCCTACCACCACCCACCTCCACCCCCCTGGCTCAGCCTTCTCTATAACCTCCCGTTAGATGGTTGAAGACAGCAATAAGGTCTTCTCACACCCTTTCCCCCTTCACTTATTAAGACTGAGCAAACCCAAGTCCCTCAGATTCTCTCATAATCACAGGTTCCCACTGGCGCCTAAAAAGAGAAGCCTGCACTGAAATAACTCGTTGGCTGCAATCAGCAGCTGGGCACGGTAATGCACCGTTCCCCGCAGCAGCTGTAATTTCTGCTCAGCACCACCTTCCTTTAGGCAAGATGTCATTGCAGTCAATGGATGTTTCTCCAGAGGATGGAACGCGGAAATAATTCAGCCGAGCAAAAAACAAGCAACAAACAAGATAAAAAGCAGGTATAAATAAAAAAGGAATATCCAGCTGCCATTGGACAAGCAGCTGAGGTCTCTATCAGGTCAATTCTTCAGACCCAAGTCTGCCCAAGTGGTTTCAGTTTAGATGTATATGTCTTGTAGTGAAGAGGGGGTGGAATATAAGCCTAGCTGGAATTTCTCTGAGTAGATGGAAGCCTCCCATACCAGGTGCATTCATAGCCCAGCTGTGAATGTTTATCAGTGCATCCACTCCTCTGCAGTGAAGAGGTGATAAATTAGATTACCGGCAAACGCAGGGATACCTTTGGTTTCCTGTTTAAACCCATACACACACTTGACAGATTTTCTGCCCTACTTTCTTCCCCAGGCACAGCAAGGGCAAGGAGTTGAGGCAGTCAGAAATCCAGTAATGATTTCTTGGTACTCGGGCTGGGTTTAAGTCTGTATCTATGGACACAGATGATGGCTGCTCTGTACCTCAGCTCTTCTTGGAGTCTGAGGCTGCTGGAAAAGCAAAACGAGGAGTTGGCACAGCAGCAAGTTAAACCACCACTTGGTCACCTCAGAAAGCCTGGGTAGGGGAGATGCTGTCATCTCCCTTTTCTTTGCACCACCAGTAGCTGCTGCGTTTAACATAGAGAAAGCTATGCTCATCAGGATATCAATAACACTCTCTATGGGCTTATACAGCTGGCAACAGAGGGCTTTGCCTCTTACACAGCTACAAGAAAGAGCCGGCAGCGTGTCTTTGACATTCAATATTAAGAAACAACTATTTTAATAATGATAGTAGCAAAAGCCTTTAATACTAATAACCAAGCAAGTTAACTCAGTGCTAGAATCTCTCGAGCAATGTCCAGAGGAAGCATCATGAAAATGCTTCACCTCCTGGACGCCTGTCCGTGGTCCACGTCTGGCAGCAGCCCATTGCCCTCAGGCTGTCCCCTCGCAGCCCCAGCAGCGCTGGTTGCCTCTGCCCCATGGGCAGGAGCCAGTGGCTCTGCTTCTCGCCCAGGGACTGAGCAGGCATGAGAGCCCCACAGAACCGCTGGGGCGGAGAGCGATGGGCTGGGAGCCAGGCCACTTCCACTTTAAATTTTAGCAAGTTGCTTTCTCTGGAAGATTTTCTACAGGGCCTTTGGCTGAATGGGAGGGGTTGATTTTAGGCTTTTTTTTTTTATTTTAAACTAGATACTAGTTTAAAGAAGCAGTTTAAAGCAGTTTAAAGATGCACGTGCATCTAGATTTTATGCCACAAGAAACAGTAAAGTGAACTGAGTGTATCATCATCAAGACAGAAGTATCATCAAATTAATACAGTGGGTTAATGCAGCCAGGAATGGACCTGTGTCCCATTCAAGTGCAGGAACACCACTATCTGCTTTCCAAGCTAATCTTCCATGCCCAACAAACAGGCAATCCTGCTCATTGCAGGTGCTTGACTCAGCCATTGGCAGTTGTCAGATACATCTTTTTGTGACCAGTGATGCTGATCTCTGAATGTCTGGGCAAAATAATCCTGACAGTCATCGTCTGTATTGTTTTTTTCTTTCTCCCTCGTGCAGGCTATAAAGCAATTTAGGGAAAATCTTTCCAAAGTTCAGTAGTAGCAATTTTCAGTGAGGGCTCTATAGCAATAGGCTAAGATTTTAAGTAGGCACCCAACGAGATTTTCAAAAGTATCTGTGCTACAAACTCTCCAAGACGTCCATGGAAGCTAGGCATCCAAGGTCCTGAGCATTTTTAAAGTGAGACTTCGGTTTCACTCCACTTTTAAACATTTTAAATACTTTAATATATATTATTTTAAACATATTTTCCTCCATTACCCCAACTCCAACCTCCAGCTTCCAAATGGCTCTCAAACACACCTTGGCTCAAGGTATTTGGAAATTTATTTTTTCTAATTAACTTTGCAAAGGGCAGCTGATATAATTCTCTTTTCAGTCACACCTTTAGATAATTCATCCTTTATCTTCTGCAATTTTTCATGACATTGCTGGCTTGAATTTCTGTATGTGAAATCTTGGCTTCACTGTACTAGAAGAATTATTTTGAAGAATTCTCAAAGACTTTGAAGAATAACTCGAAGAATTATTATGACTTGCAGACATCAGGATTTCAGTCAGTGTATCTATTTGACACTTGACCCAATCTCAGCTGGGCTGCCCAGGTGCCATCAATGTTTTCAGCTACTGCTCCATGATCATCAGATTGGAATAGAAGTAGGACTAAGAAGTGTATAAATCTCAACAGTCACATTGCTTTGAAGAATCACAAGCATACAACCTACTCCTGAGCATTACCTGTTTGAAATGGGAAAGCTGACAGTTGGAGCTGGATTGCTGAGAATGACTTGCCTGTATTTCATGCAGGGCACTCATTCAAATAGCAGCTTTGCCAGCATTTGCAATAGAGCATTATTATTTATATAGCCCAAGTGTTTAGGAACACTGATCACGGAGGAGGACTCTACCGTGATAAATGTTATACAAACAAAGATAGGAAAGAGCTTAGATCTAGCCCAAGGTCTTTGTAACGTGGGACAAGTGATAATATAGAAATGCAGACAGTCTGGAGAATACTAAGATAAAATAAGTCAATATTGGTCAGCATATCTGACAGTGATGCTAGCACACTGCTAGTCAAAAATCCATTGAGCATTTCTGTATAGTTCAGGACATAACAGAGAATTAAGGAGTGATTTCTAGGAGAACACAATGTGGCTTGCTACAGAGAGAGCATCTCACATCTGGAGAGTTGTATAGGTAAAAGGAAAAAGTATTGTTTAAAAATATAATAATAATAACCAAATTATAGAATCACAGAATCGTCATGGTTGGAAAAGACCTTTGAGATCACCAAGTCCAACCATACACACACAAAAAACCCTACAATCTCAGCCACTAGAGCATGCCCTGAAGTGCACATCTACCCATTTCTTGAATACCTCCAGGGATGGTGACTCCACCACCTCCCTGGGCAGGCTGTTCCAGGGTCTGACCACTCTCTCAGTAAAGTAATTCTTCCTAATATCTAATCTAAACCTCCCCTGCCGCAACTTCAGACCCTTTCCTCTGATCCCGTCATTATTCCCTTGGGAGAAGAGGCCAACACCCACCTCTCTACAGCCTCCTTTCAGGTAGTTGTAGAGGACAATGAGGTCTCCCTTCAGCCTCCTCTTCTCCAGACTAAACATGCCCATTTCCCTCAGCCTCTCCTTATATGACTTGTTCTCTAGACCCCTCACCAGCTTGGTGGCTCTCCTCTGGACATGCTCCAGCACTTCAATGTCCTTCTTGTAGTGAGGGGCCCAGAACTGAACACAGTACTCAAGGTGAGGCCTCACCAGTGCCCAGTACAGAGGCATGATGACTTCCCTACTCCTGCTGGCTACATCATTCCTGATACAGGCCAGGATGCCATTGGCCTTCTTGGCCACCTGGGCACACTGCTGGCTCATGTTAAGCCGTCTGTCCACCTGCACGCCCAGATCCGTTTCTGCTGGGCAGCTTTCCAGCCACTCTTCCCCAAGCCTGTAGTGTTGCCTAGGGTTGTTGTGACCGAAATGCAGGACCTGTCACTTGGCCTTATTGAACCTCATACAGTTGGCCTTGGCCTTTACAGGTCCCTCTGTAGAGCCTTCCTACCCTCGAGCAGATTAATACTCCCACCTAGTTTGGTGTCATCTGCAAACTTTTTGAGTTTAACTCAATCCCTTCATCCAGATCATCGATAAAGAAGCTCAGATACAGAAATCAGCTTCTTAATTCTCAGTGAGGAATAATATAGAAGTGAGATAGACCAGAAGGGACCTTTAACTTGTGGACAAAAATGCTATTCTCTATGTCTGAGAAAAAGCCGCAGGAACTGGGACATGGTCCCTTGTGCAGGAGCTGTGATTTGATTCTGACCCTCACCCAGATCCTTTCTAAGTCTAACAGCCCCAGCTCCATGCCTAACCTCATTTCCCAACCTCCAGCCCAATGCCTCAGCCACCCTACTATCTCAGTCCTCTGCACCCTGGCAGATACAAATGGTTGGGCAACAAGGTCAGAACATGGGGTAAAATTATTTTTATAACAGCATTTTTGTGTGCATACAGACAGAGCAAGACTGGGAGTGGAAGAGCAAGTGGAGTGTATTGCATATGCCGAGAAAGGAGAGCAGCATTAGCCGTGTTGGTGGGCAGCAACAGTCAGATTCAGATATGTTCTGCAACAAGAGTCCACGATACTGAAATAAAGCTGGGAGTGAGAGCCTGGGGTGAGATTTGGCTTGGGAAAGTTAGTAGGTAACAGGAGTATCTGCTGTTCATATAATCACTGAGAAAAGGAATTGTGGAGGAGGAGGTAGGAGGAAGAGGAGTGAGGCTGGTTTTAGCTATGTTAAGCAAGAGCTAATAATTGAACCTCCAAAGGATCAGAGGAACCTTCAAAGGATCAGAGAGATAAACACTGTAGAAGTTATTCAGGCATGTGAAGGTGAGTCAAAAGTTGAGAGCTAAAGATCAGACTACCGGTAAGCTACAAAACATGATTTAGATCCAGGAAAAGTTCTTGAAAAATTAATTACATCTCTTCATTAGAAATTCAATAATTCCATTATTCCTTGGAAGTAAATTATCTTGCTGGAATTAATTTTCTGTATTGACTGTTCTTTCTTTCTGAGAATAGAAATACATGTATTTAAGCAGCTTTTATTCCAATGAAAATACATCACCTACATCAAAATGAGATTCTATACTCTAGTGCCTTGCTGTTACGAATTTCTATCTCAACAGTTACTCATCTGATCCTCATCTTTTTATTTTCCTAAATTCAGTGAGCAAAGAGGATCAAACATCTTGTGTTTGACAAATAGAACATTGCTCACTAGAAGAAAGTCAGATTACGCTTTTTTATTAGACTTTGCTTCAAAGTGAAGAGTGTATTTTAGTATCCTTAGTCCCAGTAAGTACATACTGCTGCTGACTTTCCTTCCTCTGAGTAGAGTTGTAAAATCATAGAACAGCCCAGGCTGGACAGGACCTTGAAAGATCATCTGATCCAACCTTTCATGGGAAAGGAAGCCTAGATGAGATTATGTAGCACCCTGTCCAATCACATCCTGAAAACCTTTGGCGATGGGGACACTACCACATCCCTGAGGAGGTTGTTCCAGTCAATGATTGTTCTCACTGTAGGAAATTTTTTTCTTATATCAAGGTGAAACCTCCCTCTGTGAAACTTGTAACTGTTGCCCCTTCTTTTGTCTGTGTGGCTCCTTGTGTAGAGAGATCCTCTGTCCTCTGTGTAGCCACCTTTAAGTACCAGGATCCTGTAGCCTTACTTAATAGGAAAGCAAAGAAAATAAAACTCTGCGTCTTATATTCATCCATTTTGCAAACAAGCAAGCTCTGGCTACTACTTTCCTCTTTCATTTTAGGAATTTTAAGATGTTTCATCTAGGCATTTTATACTTCATAGATTTACTGAGGAAAAAAAATCTTTTGGAAAATCACTGTATGACTCTTGGGAGCATTTTCCTTCACATTCCCAAGTGGGTGAACAGACATTTAAGCTGTGTATTGTTCCTATTGAGAAAGTGTTTTACCTGGATCCATGCAGTTGCCTCAGAAGTAGCCACAGACATTTTCTTTGAAACATTTATTTCATATTTCTTGATAATATCTCACTCCAGATTTTTAATTGTCAGTATCTGCCAGCAGACAATCTTCTCGATATTTTATTATTAGCATACAAAGGATGTGAGAAATTGTCATCCCATCCTGCTCTCTCTACCTCTCAAAATACAAAGTAGATATTTTACAAGTAACTATTCACAGGCAGGGAGATGCCAAAATCTATCATCTCAGCTTACAAGCAAGGTCAAAGGGTAAGTCTTCTGTAAGTGTTTCATCACTTGAGTATTGCAATCACCAAAAGGCATTGCTGAAGGTGAATGTCAGGTCCCATGAGGGTTCCCATCCAGTCACTCACAGAACAGCTAATCGAGCCCGTTTCAGCTGCATGTTCATGCTTCATGTCTGCGCATGCTGATCGCAAGGTAAATATGTGATGAGGAACGGGGAGGCTGGCAGCTGCCACTGCTCAACTGGGTTGATTATTATGGAGCAGTGCTGGACACTACTGATGCTGACAGGCTAAGACAAACAAGAAGCCTATCATCCAGCTGAATCAAGTCTGCTCTGCAGATGGCCATATATATTTTTGCAACTTATCAGAAAGATCAGAGATCATTTGCAAACTGGTATAGCTCTGGGAATGGCAAACACGTGATGAGGATATACAGGCAGTTATACAGGTAAGTGGGTATTTAAGACATTACTATGCATTAAATCATCACTTAGTGAAGTAATTTAAAATATATGTAACCATTGCACTGAGTGTATGTGTGGGTGTGCATAAATAAATCATAAACTTATGGAAAGATTAATTTGGGAAGGAACCTCCTGAGGTGAACAAGTCCAGCCACCAGATTAAAGCAGGGACAGCTTCAAAGTTAAGTCAGACTGCTCAGGGCCACATCCAAGTAAGGTATGCAAATCTTCAGGGATGGAGATGACACAAATCTTCTGTGTAAGGTGTTCCAGTGCTAAGCCATTGTAAACACTTTTCTCCTAGAGAAACCCAAGTGGGTTTTCTCTTGCTGCAACTTGTGACTGTCACCTCTTGACCATGCACCACCATCTTTCCCCTTCAAAAGGTAGAAGACTGTAACCAGTTGCCCTCTCAGCCTGCTCTTTTCCAGGCTACGGAAAGCCATTTCCCTCTAGCTCTTCTCACACACATCATGTGCTCCAGTTCCCAACCAGCCTGCTGTGGGTCTCCAACCAGTTTGACAATGTACAGATTTTCCATAAAAGGCACTATGGTGAGGGCACCTCAGGTCTCTCACGCTGGAGAATGAAATGCCCCTCCTTGTTTGTAGCCAACAGTATGGTTGTGTTAACACCATTTTCTTTTCCCAGCTACCAGATAAAGGGAATTTGGGTAGTAGGTGAGGAGCTGGGTTGGGTTTGTGGCTAGAACAGTTGGTGGTCTGCAGTGATGAGCTGGCACATGGCACATGGTGTTTGTGTTCACTCCACAGCCATCACGGGAACCCTGTGCAAAGCACGTCCCTCGTCCCCAAAGGGTGTCCTAATCAGAGTGTGTGCTAAGCACAGCATCCAGCCTACTGGGGATTTCAGGGTCTATCATTTACTTGACACAACAGGTGGCTGATTTAAGAAAGCCTAGAGTCTATCTGATGAGACATAGCATCCTATTTCAGCTAAGGCTAAATCTGGTGGTGTTAATACCGAACAGATTAATTCCATTTAATTATATTCTGAATTTCTTACCTCCTTGAGGGAGTGTAAAGTGAATCCAATTATGTTTCCTATATGGGCCAGCTGTCGTGACACAGGGTGACTCCTGGTCCAGGCATTTATTTAGGATGTGTAGTTTTCTAAGGAGGTGAAGAGAGGGAAAACTATTAACTGCTGATAGAATAACATAGAAAGAGCAGTAATATTATGAACACATTTCAGGTTTTTGTACAAACCAGAGAGGGATTTTTTTTCCCTCTGCTAATCTGAAATTAAGCATTAAAACAGACTGATGACAATATGCACCCATCTGCCAGACCTATTCTCAAAATAAACTCCCTCCACACAAAGTTAACACAGGAATTAACCCACAGCAAGATCCGGCTCTGACCTTGATATAGATGCGGATATCATGGATATAGAAAAGCTTAAAAATTTCCTGACATGACATCTTTGGCTGTTTTTCAAGGCTTGCATTCTTCTCTGCAACTCCTGTCAAATACGCCCCCTTTCCGTATCCTGAAAGTGAACTGGATGATAAACTATCACCTGGAGAAGGTGATAGTTCATTGGTCATTCCAGTTTCTGACCAATGGAATGGTTTCACACTGTCATCCATCCCATCTTGCCTTCAGATCAGATAAAGCATGTCCTGGAAGTTGCTGCAGAGCACAGAGGAAAGATCCCAGAGTAACGAGTGTAGATATGGGGGAGTGGACCAGCTACCTACACCTAGGCATCTAATTCAGGCACTCTAGGGCATCTGAAACATCTCTGCTGGGCTAGTAGATATGGCACGAGACCTATAGGGTGCCTGTGATCTCCTGGAGCAGCAGCCAGAGGCCAGTCAGGACATGCTACAGCATCTCAGGTGGCATTGCACATCTTTTTGTTGGCAGCTGAATCTCATCCTGAATGGCACACAACTCTTAGACCACAGCATTTACACAGGTGTCACATGTGAGCAGATACCAACATCAGTAGAGACACCCGATACCTGTTTAGCAGTGCCCAAACTGAGCCCCGGGTGTCCAAAGTGCAGGCAGCTGAAGGTAGGCAAGGGCAACTTCACAGTCTGTTACCCATGGCCATTTCAGGGACATGTCAGGCCTGACCCGGCATCTCACTGACGACCTATAGCCCCTTCCAGAAGGCAAGCAGCCACTGCCTCCTGCATCAGGGCCTGGAAGTGTGAGTTACCCAGAAGTCGGTGTTTGCATCTTTGTCCCAGTGGACATTTGTCAGAGATGCCAGGACAGCTCAGGCTTGTGCAAAAAGAATCTCAGTTGAAAGCCAGAGAGAAGAAAAACAGTCATTGCCGCTGGTGTGGATTTTCTGTGACTCCTGATCCTCACAGATAGCTTCAAAACCTGACGCTGCCTGAATGTGTCTGCTCTGTTGCCAATATTGAATTGACAGTTCTTGACCTTCTTTAATCCTTTAGGTTTAACTTTATTTACACTTCATTTAAATTTAATGGTTTCAGGCAACCATGGGCAGTCATGCCTTACGCTCTCTGCAGTTTTTGTTATGTACAAGGACTCTTTGTCTCCCACTGTCACCAGCCTTCCAGTCCCAAAGGCTCCTCAGAAGGATCACGAGTTTTGACTTCACTCAGAGCCACTCATTGTAGCCAGTCTGGAAAAACACAAAGTAGCTCCAACCAATTTAGCTTGCACGGATCTGAGTTTGTTTTTTTAATGGACTCTCAAGCTTGACTACTCATCCTTCTCATTGACTACACATGAATAATACATCTCCCTTGAACTAGGTGAGATGAATTCCCAGCTGTATTCAGTCATCATCTACCTGCTTTATGCCTGTGGAATACAAAACATGCCCATCTATATTTAACTATTAAAGACCAGGAGCAATAAATTTATTCATGTTGAGACTCTTGATTCATTTGCCATGGTAGCCTGTATTAATGGGAGAGGGGCTGCCACTACTAAATCAACTATTGCTGGGTGAGAGGAAAGTCAATACCAAGATCATCTTGTATTGATAGCACATGAAATACTGCTACTAGGTCATTAATCCTTCAGCACATAATTGCTGGTGTGCAGAGTCTCCGGTTTGAGACTTCCAGGGATGGCAGAGCCTTCAACAGCATGGGGCTTTAGCTTCTGGGGAGTAATCCTTTGTGCCACTCCCCCGGCATATCTGATTTTGGGTATTCTGAGTATTCCATATTGTACACCACATGGTATACATGTTTATATATTTTGTATTGGTATATATTGGTATACTCAGCTAGTGTGTGTGTATCCACATGTTTCCATGGCAGAGAGAGGGTATTAAAGGCAGTGCAAGAGGAATACTAGAAATCAATCCCCTCTGACAGACAGAAAAGGGTGATGCAGTGCTTCTGTCCTTTCAGGGACACACTGGGAGGTGTGATGGAAATTCAGAAATCACCTATCCCTTTGGTTCCTCTGCAGCTTTCAGGTTGTCTGTCTTTGTTACACATCAACAAGGGTTTTTTGAGGACAAGAAAGCACTTAGCTTTATAAGTCTTCTACACTTTTCCATTGCTTTTCTGTATTGCTAGCATTAGGTTCATATTATCATTTGCCAGTTGATGGGCTGGAGGCAGTAGAAGTATTGTAAAACCCTCTGATTTATCCCAGGGGAGACTCTCCCAGTGCAGCAACGAAAAAAACCACAAGTAAAGCTGCCGTCACAGGGCCTCTGCCATAAGTTGGGACTAGAGAAAAGGCACAACAGCTCAAAGGGGCCTGGGGACTGCCAAAATAACACCAAAAGCAAGGCCGTAGTCCTCAAAGAGTATGTCACAAATCTAGATACAATCTCTCTGCCCGTATTCATGAACTGCATGTTCTGTGCTGGGCATCTCAGAGGGAAAACAAAAATAACATGAATAAAGGATTAGTATGATGGAGGAGAAATAAACAAGAGGAATGGATGAGTTCTTAAGCAAAATGTTTCCTATTAGGAGGCAATGAAACCCTGCAGTGGGTACAAACACCTGCATGGCACTCGGCTCTCCCAGGTCTGGAGGGGACTTTCTACTCAAATAACAGCAAATGAGAGGAAAAACACGATTGTTTCATTAGAAACAGGAAGATGTCTTCATTGTAAATAGTTTCCAGTTCAGATGACTACTTCAAACATCAGGGGCAGCTGTGGGAGAGCCCCTGTGCCAGGCTGAACTACCCCGGGAGCGCAGCCAGGCATGGGTGTGATGGCAGAGGCAGAGTGAGCCATGCCATGCCTTGGACTGGTGTGCTTGACAGCAGTGCTCTCCTGACAGCGTACAGATGCTCCTGACAATATTAATCTATATCGGTACCCCATTTCCTAGCCAGCACCCCTGCCTCACTAACGGGACCCCCTCACCAAGAGGCAGTAGTAGGCTGCATGCAAGGAGGGAAGGTTTGCCAAGCAGAGCAGCAGAGACATTTTCCAGATGCTGTTGCTGTAAGCAGATCTGCAAGTTGAAGGCCTGAAGATCTTATTACTGTTGCAAAGCAAACATTTCCAGGTTATCAATAAATGAGGAGGTTAAATCTGTAAGCATATTGGCCTAAATGACCTGTGGGCAGCCACTTTGGCTTTCTGGTCCCCTCCTCACCTGTGTCGTGTTGACTCGGAAGTGGCCACCAAGTCAAACAGATGGTGGACAGTTTGCAGGGCGTCCTTTCTACCCACCCTTTGTGCCAATCTGTCTCTATCTTCTCAAAAGACACTTCATATTGGAACTCACAGAGGTCATTAGAGGCATTTGTGTGAATTTTATCAATATCATTATCCATTCACTCCAAGTTTGGAGTCCCTTTTCTGTAGCTAAATGCAAGTGATCATTATTTTCACAGGCTCTGCCAGTTATCTAGCAGCAGAGAGTTCTTTCATCTTCAAGGATATCATTTTGTTGTATGATCAAAGGTATTTCAGCTTCAAATTAAGAACATTCATTACTAACACTCTCTAACTCAAGTAACGTAGGTTCAGGAGAGCTTTTCCAGGGAAAATAAATTGACTGGTTTACGTACTGCACTGTCACACAAGAGAATTCACCCAATGTTAACATGCCTCTAAAAGCTCTGAATCTATCTATCCAGCTTATCTATTTGAATCTAATTTTACAAATAGAATAATGTTGTTTGGTGTTATGCTTGCAGGCAATTTTCCTAGTATTGCTGGTGGTATAATGCGTGTGGTGCTGGGAAGTTCTAGCTCTACAAGAGCTTAAATTTCAGCATAAATTAGTATGATTTCTGTAATAACAACTAACGAGATCTGACAAAACAAAACCAAAATGCACAGGGAAAAAGATGATAGGAGAAAGCATGTCTGAAACAAACTTTGGTGCAACATAGTCATACTCACAGACTTTCAATGGAGTAAATTTGTGCAGCACTGTTTGTTCCAGTGACTAAACTGTGGCATAGCTGACACAAAACTAGTCTAGCTATCTGTGCACTGTACTTCAGTGTGCAAGATAGCTGGATCCAAGGAACAAAATTCACTTAGATAAAAATAAACTGAATTTATGGACATCCCAGCTGAAAAAGTATTAACTGGAGAAAAGATTGAAAAAAAACCCTTAGAGTTTCTAAGAAGTACACAAGTGGTACAAAGTCTATTTTTCTGACGTTATGGAAGATTATGTATGCAATCTATAGAAATTAGGTGTTTGTGTTAAAAGGGGAAGAGTTTGTCACTGGTGTGGAATTCCCAAAGGTGCAACACACAGGCTCTGGGGAGGTGTTCCCAGGTCCCTTATCTGGCCTCAGTTAGGTCACAAATCACCCATGTTTCACATTTGTCTGAAGCCATTGACCAAAGCAAATTCATTGCTGAATTTTCTTGCCATGTGCTATTCATGCAAAATAGTTCACTTTAGACAAGATGTTAACAGGTTGTTTAACTCTGTCATTCAGAGGTCACTGAGCCTATTGGTTCTTCTTGGAGTTGTTCTTCATAAAAGGCATGATTTTGCTCTGGAGATTAAATGATGAACCACTGGGTTTAAAAACACTTATCATTAAATAATCATTAATTTCTTTGCCTAGGTGGAGCTTTGAGGAGAAAAAGAAAACCTACAGAGAGGAGAAACAAATTCCCAGTGGCTGTCAGTAGCTTGCTGGGAGCTCAGCAATGAAGTCCAAGTCTTTCCCTTATACTGTTGATAGACCAGCCAGTTGCTATACCCTTGTGTGTATGCATACACAATAGTAAATATTGCAATGAAAAGGTGGCCAAGGAACATATATGATTTTTGTTCTCTTTTGAAAGAACATATCGCAAGTGATAAAAAGGACTTTTGATTATTACAAGCACTTATTAAGCCTATGGGGGGTGGGGGAGGAAAGCACGAAGGCTTTTTGAGGCTTCTTTGAAATTGCAAATATTCTCCTAATTTCCTCAGTTCTTCCTGCAGAATAATAATATGTCAGTTCCTAGCCCTGGCTGTCAGAAAAACAGAATAGTAAAGGGTATTCTTTGCTTCTAAATGAGCAGATAATTATTTTTGAGGTGTGCTACATGTTACAGTGCAAGCAATGAATATTTCTAAAGCTATCCATAGCTTTAGAGGAAAACATAGAGGAAGAAGAGGCAAAACACTGGTGCCTGTTTGGTTCTGCAACATCACATCTCTGGAAGAGTCCCATGAAGAAGGCTGAGTATTTGCCCTCGTGAATGGGGACATGTGTTCAGGTCACCCAAGTCCTAGCCCAGGCTGTGCCACAGAGTCACTCCTCATCCCCATCTTGCCCTTTGCCTCCCATAGTCTCTCTCCTGTTCACCTCCAGTGGGAATTTACTCTAGGTAAGAGCCAACTCTGACATATCAGTTCAATGTTCAGCAAAATAAACCCTTCAGTCTCAAGGACCCAGAGCTGTTGTCATATTAGAAAAACACAATGTCACATCTCAGTGCTGAGGTACACCTCCATGCCTGCAGCCACCTGCCCTGACAGCCCTCAGGACCTCAGGGACCTGCAGAGGAATGCGTGGCTCATTGCACCCTTCTGCAGCCCTCTGATAGGCACAAACTTGGGGCTGGTGGATCTGTTTCCTTTTCTCCTCCTGTACAGGAACCAGTAAGCCTCTATGCCCAGGAAGCCATTGTCATACAAGATTTCAGTATCTTCTCATCAGTGCTGGAGGATTGAGGAGCTCCTGTTCCCACATACCTTAGTGCTTTCTCATTTGAACACAGCAGGAATTCAGAGCTGGCTTTCCGCAGTTCAGAAAACCCCATGTGCAGACAGAAACTTTTGTATTGGAGGGCATCCTTTATCCCAGGAATGCTAGAAGCTCAGCACTAGAGTCAGTTAAGTAGTCTTAAAATCCCCTGTCAGCGCAGCTTTCTTCTTAAGAAGTTGAAGTACCAAACATTCCTTATGGATACCTCATCATTTTTGATAAACATGGTTTGAGAATAGTCAGCCTAATTTATGACATCTCCACAGCTGCCTTATTAGGAGGCTGTGGATCCATATCTGCATTCATTTTGAAGTAAAGATGCCTTTATCTCCGTCCCTCGTTAGCCTCAGGAGTAATGCCACTGAAGTCAATTGAATTGCAACTGCGTAAAACCAGCATAAGCAAAAGCAAGTGCAGAATGCAAAGTAGCGTTGACTCACCAGCTGAGGGAGCAGACAGATGTGTCAGGTGTGAAAACTAATATGGGATGAAATACAATGCAGAGATACCCAAACTAGTTTGGATGGCGGGAGCAACTTACTCGAGCAGAGCACGCTGGCCAAAAGGGAGCCCTGTTCTGTGCCGGTTGGGCTGTTTCTGATACTCAGTGACCTTGCTTGGAGCAAGCTGGGGGATCCTCACATGACCCACTGCCATGGATATGCCACAACGGGAAAGTATGAAAGGAAGCGAAGGAAGGAAGGAAGCTCCTCTCCAAGCTGGGATTCAGGACTTGGCTATTTCTTCCAGTTTTATAAACGTCTCCAGAATGAATGATAAGACAAAGAACATTCCAGTCTTTAGGGCATCTGTTTTACAGAATCTGCCAGAGTTTCCTCTGACCTAGAAAGTGAAAAAGAATAAAATAAGACTAACAATCCCCACTGCACAAGACCGTGGTTGGGTTGAAAATATCTATGCTTTCAGGCATTTGGATGAGGATAATAATATATGAAGTAAGGGAGAGAACACAGCTTCTCATATCTTTCACTATACAAAGCTCTGATATTTTCCACTATGTTTTTAATTTTAATTTTAATTACCTGTTTTTTAAATATTTATGTTTACCTTTAGTGATAAATCTGTATTTTGAAACAGCTCACTTTCAAATGAGTCTGAAATTACCTCATAAAACAAATAGTGGTGTAATATAAATTCTGCATTTCCCTGAAAGTTTATATAATTTTAGGAGGAAAAAAATCTCATATTTTCTTGAAAAATGTAAAATTTATTTGCTTTTGGAAGGCAGAAATCCCCTCTGCTTATTAAGGGACCTTGTAGAAACACTTTAATGGTGCACGTGCTCCAGTGATGGATTATGCCACAACACCAGGGCATTATCAGTTCCACGGCATTCAGATAATGGATTAGTAGTGTAAGTCACTGGTACTTAAGTGCAAATTTTCCTTTATGAAAATGAAGATATGATATATTTCTCTAAAATATGCTACCAGGAAGGATGTGCTAGTTGCAAATGAAAGTATGGGAGGAAGAAGGCCCCTTGCGCTGTGCTAATAGAGTCCTGATATAAGTTTAAAGTAAGTTCCTATTTTTAGCAAGCCTCTGGAAGCTGCCAGTTTCCCTGAAGATATAATAATTCTATAACAGAGCCAAGTCAGGGAAGAAAACACGTTATTGCTCTTAGCTGGCATTGTTCATATATTTTACAGCAAAGTAAGGAGTTAAAATAGAGGACCATTGCATGCTCATATATGAAAAAAAAAAAAACACATTGATTTACATATAATCAGTTCACAATCGGTATACCCAGACTGTGTGTTTAACAGAAAACACAGCGGGCAAGAGAGAAAATGAGTGCCATGACTGTCCTTGTGGTTGCCCATGGCGAATGGCTGCCTTTCATCAGTGAGGTGGATGCCTTTTACTTGTCTGAAGTGCTGGGATGTGATGGCTTCAACAGCATCACCTTGTCCTGTTACCTGCTTCTTGCCTAGGCCAACAAGCCTTCCCTCTGCATTGCTTGCTCTAATGGAGACTTTAGTTTCAGAGCCTTTCATGTCTAGGCAGATCTGAGTAGCTATGTTTTCTGCCAGGATCATTTGCATTGAACACTAAAATCTACCAGCTGCTATATAGCAAAAAAGGAAAGCGTAACTAACTTGGTTAAAGTAAGTGTTTTCATGGGAGGCCTCCCTCTGAAGACATAGCACTGCAACAGTACCAAGGAGACTAATCAGCCACCCGAGGGTTGTCTTAATGGCTAAGACACATGATGAGTATTTGGGAAATTGTTATCTCATCCTGAAATAACCTTTGTGGGACTACACACTGATCTTACCCTGCTGGGGAATAACCTGAGGAATAGCACAGGAACTAAACTCGGACCTATTGGTTAAAGATGTCCCTGCTTATTGCAGAGTGGTTGGGCTAGATGAACTTTAAAGGTCCCTTCCAACCCAACACATTCTATGATTCTATGAGTTATGATACTAGCTTCTGTGTTTTTTAGATATACCTTTGATGCCACAGCTTCTGAAACGACCTAAGGACCCACTGCTGTGATAACAGACATACTTAGACCTTAATGCAGCTTAACGAATAGTCACAGTGTCAGATTTTAGTTTGTATAAATTGACACCTTTCTATTAAAATTAATGGAGCTGCACAGCTTTGCACCAGTTAAAGATGTAGCCCATTAGTTTCAGTTTCTAAACAGAAGGAATAGTGCTCTGGTACAAAAATGTCAGCCATGGGATTTTTACTTATTTCTTTCTAGTATTTTAGAAGAATATGGTTTGGAAAAAGTGTTTTATAGAATAACCAACGTTGTCTCTGTACTCTTATTAAACTTTAGGACAGTACTGGACAATGTCAGTTTTTCTATAGAAATCAGAAAAGATGTCTAAGTCTTAAGGAAGGAAAATACACTGAAGAAGGCATGCAGGTCCAATTGTACAATGAAGTCCTTATGTTTGCTGTAATAGATACATTTTTAAACTTATCTATTTTTAATATTGCAAGGAGCTAATCGGAGAAACCATAGGGACTCTTTCTCAGTGAGTTTCTTATTGAAAAGTTATATTTTCAGAACCATGTATTTCTAAACTCTGTTGGTATCTTCCTGAGGATACTGAGGCTTTGCAGAGAGAATTTGTTTTTGGTGTTGCACCACAGAAAAATAGGGTCCACAAAGAGGAACTCTGTTCTATAGTGTGCAGCTCAGCAATACCATGATACTTGTCCATACCTTACTGACGGTATCCAAAATCTTCTTTTTAAAATCTTGCTATGTTCCTCACACACGTGTTCCCCTATATCAAGAATCAAGAAGTGGAGTTTTGAAACAGTGCTCTGATACAGAAAAAAAAAAAAAAGTATATAAACCCTGATCACTACTTATGGGCATTATGAATAAATGAAATGCTGCAAAAAATGTACGTATTTTGTATTTGAGTTTATGTGCGGAAAGTTTAACTGGCAAAGAATTAAGGTAAAATACTAGACACAACAAAATTTTGTCCACCAAGATACAAAAATATATTGGATATGGGAACACCTGTGTAATAGGTCTTTCTAAGCTACTAGTTTGAGATTATATTTCTATAAATATCTTAGGATAGGGTATTTAAGAGTTGATATCTGCCTACTGCCTCGCTACCCTCTTTCAAAGTCATCTGTTATGATGCTCTAGAAGAACAACCCATCATAGCTATATTTCACAAGAGATAACCTGACAGGGTGGTATAAATTAGAACCAAGACCCCTTTGAAATGCCAGTGCACTGTTCCTTTTTATCCAGATCAGTGGAAGAGTCTAATTAATTTGGCAGAATTCTTGGGTCCTCGATTACAACATCTGCTCTGCTGTGGAATGATCCAACACAACCATCTGTCTTTCACCATGCAAAGCAAGTGGCTGAGGGAAGATTTAATATTTTTCGACAGCAAAGGATAGAAATGAACATGATATCAAATTTAAAGCTGTGTTCTTCAGACCGTCAAGGTTAACTACTGGAGTTATGCATAGACCAGCATATTGGATTGGGGAGAGTGGTTTGTGCCAGAACATTATTAAAGAAGGATGAGCAGCAAATGCACTCTATTGGAGCTCATAGGGTTCATTACAATTTTTGTCTCGACTAGCTAATCAGCATCAATCCCAATATTATGCCTGAGGCGTTCCTTTTTGAGGCTCTCTCAAGCAAAATATAATTTTGCTGTCCTAAATGTGGTCTTCGCTGTGAAATTTGCCAACAGCTCAATAACACTGAAAACAGTGGAAAAAAAAATCTTCCTTCTCCCTATTATGACAGCCATGCCAGCAAAGTCCCCAGTGTATATCTAATTATGCTGACAGAAGAGTACTTCTGTCAGCTTAAATAACCTTGTTCTGGTAGACAGCTTTACCTCTACCAATTCAGGGTGTTTCTCCTATGGCTGCCAAGGTTGAATTACCCAGCAGAGCTGCATGTCCAATGGAGGAGACATGCGGTCGTTGCTGCACCATTCGTAGCCACATTCCTCTAGAGCAGGTTTCACTTTGGCTCTCTCACGTCCAGATATGAGTGATCAGGCATTATGGCATCAGTGCACATGGTTTAGGAGCCCATGTTAAAATGAACAAGTATGCTTAGTCCTTCTTTTAGAGACACAACTCCTGGTTTTCAGGGGCAATCAATATCTAACATTTCCAGGGGGAAATGTTTGTGCTCTGACTGGAACTTTTCCATTGAAAAATTACTGAAGTAAATTGCCTCTCTGACTGAGGTGAAAACTTTTCCAACCTGTAGGGCTAATTTTCAGGTTGATCCATCCATTTCAGTGATAAAAAATGTTGACTATTCAAAGGGCAGCGTCATCACAGACAGGTGTTCTACACTGATTTCATGACTTGCAGCTCCAGCTGGGCACTTGATGGCATATATAAAATGCTTCAGCCGTTTGGAAACTGCATCTCATTATGTCTGTTCATTAAAGGTGAACAGTGGCTTTATCAATAGTGCCTAACTTTAAGAACCGTGTATTCTTACCATCTAAAACTGTTGACAGCCAACAGTCAATAGACTGTGCCATGATGCCAAAACAATGGGTAAAGTTGGGTTTAAGGTCAAGGAAACCAATCTGTCATTGCTCAGTGGTGTATCAGTACCCACCGTAAGGAACTGATATAGAAGCATGGTCTGTGGCATGTTTTATCCATAGATTCAGTATTGCAACATGTTTCACAGAAATATTATCCTTTGGTCTTTCTCCTTTCACATTTAATTTGCAGTAGTTGAAAGTTTTGTTCTGTGTAGTTCATTGATCCTTTTTCCATGCATCATATTTCCTTTCCTCTCCTCGTTTCGTGATTGTGTCTATCTGTATTTTAGTCTCTTATGCTGTGAGATTTCTTTGGTTTTGTAGTGGTTGTTTGAGGTTTTCTTTATTTGTTTGGCTTTGTAATAGTGCTAGCAGCTTTCCTCAGTGGCTGCAGGGGAAGCAACATGAGAAGATGAAAGTGGCAGCCTGCCACGATATGTTCACTGAAAGCCATTGGGTTTTTCTCCTGTCCAGATACCCACTTTCTTGCATGTTGCCTCCAAAACAGCAGTTCTAGCAACCGGCTGCTGCTGCACAGACCAAAGAAGGATACATAACTCACATATACTGCACCTTCCTAATGGCATTATAGACATCATCCAAAGCCCATTGAAGTCAGCTCCTACTAACTTCATTGGTCTTTAGGGCACACAGCAAGGTTTTCGTACCCAACAGCAAGAGATGGTGTACATATGCACCCTACATCCTCAATCTCACCTTTCCTGTCCCCTTCCCAAAATAATGGAGACCCTGCAGGCCTTGCTGCTTATTAAAGTGCTGGGTTAACATTCTGTGCTAATTTGTTTGGCCTGAAAAACAGCTACAGTAAATGTGTTAGTGGGAACATGTTCCTTTTATTCCTTCCCTCCCTAATGCCTCTGTAAAGCTGTGGTTTGCACAGGCTTTAATTAGAAAATAGGAATTTTGCATGCTTTCCAGCTGGGCTTTCTTGGACTTAATTGTCATTTTAGCTTTTATTTTTATTGATTTTGTAGCAAAACAAATTGGTATAATCCTCCAAGCCAAAATAGATATAATCCCCCAAGCCAGCAGGGAATATACTAATGGAAAGAGAGTTATGATAAAAATAGCCTGCTTCATCCTGGCAAATATCTCCATCATTCAACAGAAGTTACCTGCTGTCGTGAAGACTGAAATCCCTTATTTCCATGGCACTATTTTGATTTCATGAGTTCCAGAGTTTTCTAAAACTGATTGACACAGTGTATTTTATATATTTATTTATTTAAAAGGTAATAACATTGGTTTCAGTCCAGACTTTGGGGTCGTTGCTGACTGCCACAGACTTCAGCAAGAACTGGGTTTATCTGTTTTCTTCATTCTCAGATATTAAAAATCCCCTTACTCCCAGATGATAACCAGCCTGGAACATCAAGCTACATCTGCAGAAGAGGCTGATGTCTTCCTCAGTGGCCCATCTGGTAAGAATGAATGGGCTTCATTAAGGAACATCATCTGACAGGTGACATGACAAAGCCATGACACTTAGATTACTTGTGCCCAGTGTCAATTCTCTACACTGCCAGTTCAAATACATATCCTCCTCAGGATGGAGGTGATGCACGTTGACATCTGGCATATGGCAACAAAGCTTCTGCAGTCCCACAGAAGGAAAAGTGAAAACGCATATGTCAGCTATGGTGGAGGGAAATCAAAACTGTTGGGAGAAGACATTGTAGCACTGACGAAAAGGAAATAAGCCTGTTTTTCTAGTGTGGATGAGAGACATAGCTTTAGGCACAGTGGGTAAGATGTTGCTTAACAAAATTTCCCCATGCAGTGAGGCTTAGGCAGAATTTAGACATCTAGGCCCTAGGCAGCTTTCCCAACTGCCCAAAATGCACGCCTCTAATCACTGTGTTTGCATTATGGGTGTGTGTATACACACACAGAGTCATCTGTCTATCTGCCTTGCAGCCCTGGGTGTCTGATGGTCGAAGCTCATGTGAAGAGTGGTAACTGTTCCAAAAGCCCAAAGCCTGTAGGCTGATCTTCTGGGCATGGGATCTGGGTCTACTTTGGTTAAGAATGACCTTGATCATGGTATCAGATGCCTGAACAAATCCCACAGTCACTCAGGTGTTACGCAAGAGATCATTTCTAAATTATCTAATCTAAAGATTTATTTTCAGGTAGTCACTTATTCCCCTTTCACCTGTTCTGGATCCTGAGAACCTACTTGTTACAGATGGTGACCTGGGCATACATGTATATTTACATGTAGGCATGAAGGGTTTCAGTGTCCTCCTGGAGAGATACCAGTTCTCCCAACGGATAGTAGGTGTCTGGATCACCCACATAAGACTAGACCCTAAATTCTAGGTATTGTACTACCCACTCTTGCTATCAAGGCAGGAATTGATGAGACCTGAATTTGCATTTAGAAGCACCAATATCTTCTTTATAGTCCCAGAGAATTAGTAAGAACCAAAGGCCCTTGCTATTAGTACTAGCATTGATAAGGGCTTGGACATCACAGGTGGAGGAGTTCACCTCGTTGTTAGAGCTTGAAAGACATAAATTTGGAATTGGTGAATAGCTTCTGGCCTGTGGCCAGGGCTAGGGCAGTTCAGGGACTCTGTACCATTGTTACGCCCAAAGTGAAGGTTGGGAATAGGACAAGGATGATGAACAGAAAAAGGTGAAAATGTAAGATCGATGCTGGACCCTGTATGGCCTGCAGGCCTTCTACAAGACCTGATGCCAGCAGTGTAAGTGATGCATTCGGTCTTAGGAAGGGTTGGAGTTCAGGCAGTGACAGGTATCAAAACTGGGGTTTAAGCTACCGTGAACTGATCACATAAATTTGTAACCCGTCATCAAAAGGTTAGTATGGTTGGAACGGATTATTTCCAGGAGAAACAAATTACGTGCATTTAGGTATCCGGTGGAGAAGTCACATGTGCAATAGTGGTAATTGGAGTTAGATGGTGTTTGAATTACTGCTTAGATTAATTTAACATTAGCGGCAACAGGACCAGAAAACTCTGTTAGATTTTGCAGGGCCTGCAGAGTTAAGGTGGTGATGGGCAGTGACAAATACAAGTGATTTTTGGTGGATTCCAAGATGCGCTATGGGTAAGACTGAATGTGGAGCTACACCGGCATCACCACTGAGCTTCTGAGCAGTCTGAAGAAGGAGGCTTTTTGGCAGGTCATGCCAACGCGATGAATGACTTAGGGTTTTGGAGATGGCTGTCACTGGTCTGGTACTAAAGGTAACCTTTGACTTGTGAGGACATTAGGCTCTGGGCTACAGAAGCTTGAAAGCCAGGTTTAGAGCTGGATTAGCAAGGGAAATGGAAGGTTAGCAAAGAAAAGATGAGGTTTGGTGCGGGCAAGTTAAATGGTGCTGACAGCGGTCTCTGGGGTGTTAAAGATCATGGCACACAGTGCATTTAAGAGCACATGTAGCAATAAAAGGGCTGAGGAGCTAGATTTGTCACTGGGTTTTCCAGTGACAGGTGGAAAGAGGTTTGTGTTAGGTTAGTTTAATGAAAGGTCAGGCTCATATATTTACAGTTAAAGTTGGGAGTAGAGGGAGAATATTTAATGAGAAAGGCAGAAGATGCAGGGTTATTTCCAGACTCTACATTGTCCATCAGAATGTATGGTATTAATAAAATTTTATGATATAATGTTACTTCCATTTTTTGCAAGGATTGCTAGACTCTGATGCTAGAGGAAAGGTTGGATTTAACTTTAAAAGCAAAGGTTTAGAACAGCAGAAATTGAAGAATACTGTTTATAGCTTGCTCCCAGGAGAAGTGATGGAGTGTAGTGAGATTCTTTCAAGGTGAATGACTTCATAGAAAGTCACTGCAGGGTGGGGTTAAATTTTGGCAGAGCAAGAGTCAAGGAGCTAGATTTGCCATTTCTACCCAGCATAGCACACTCTGACAGGGAAAAATGGCATCTTGCGTAGCCAAGAGAAACACAAAGAGTGTTAAGGATGGGTTTGATGTAGGGTGAAGGCTTGCCGGAAGAAAGGTTGCTGTCTTTAGGTGAAATGGGAAATGCTCTCAGTCCCATGCGACCAGAATGAGGGCTGGGGTTAGCAAGGAGCAAAAGACAGGCAGACTGAAGATGCTGCGCTATAGTGCTAAGGCATGGGTTAAAGCAGGGTGTGCAAAAATAGGAAGAGAAGATCCTGTATTGCTGCTTGAACTAGTAAAAGGTGCTGGCAAAAGGGAGAATGGCATGTGTTTTGATTTTCACTGTGTCACAGGAGTGGTATGCTAATATTGGTTAGAGCTGCTTAGCCTGAGAATATTTTTATCGATGAGTTTTATTGCTGCATCTGACATATCACATAGTTAGGAGGAAGAACATAGAAATTGGTCAGAAATTGAGGTTTATGGATATTTTTGTGGTTACTAAGTATCAAGTGTTTATGATGTTAGCTCAGGATTCAGTTCAGGGATCAAATTGTCTGAAGAGGAAGTTTCATTGGCCGATTCTGAAAGGCTAGGCAGGGCTAAGAGGCTGATGGTTATTTGGGACTTTTTATTGTCTTTGACTATTATGGGTAAGCTTAGGGCTAGGACATAGTCAGAGGTATGGTTAGACTCACAGTTAACAGAAAGGGGCTAAAGAATTAGGTTCCATCCATGATACAGTGAGCACCATGAGGCAAAGCTGTTTGATTAATGTTGACGATATTGAGACAAATAAACATTTGGAGTCTGACAGAGGCCACTGACCTGTGCTATGAAGGCCAGTGGGACAAAATGAGGACTAATTGCAGAAGGATCAACTGGTGTAGGAATAACATTGCATCTGTGAAAGTCACTGGGCTATGGCTTTGAAGTATGTTTTAACATTTGGAAAAAAGTTAGAATTCAATTTTATTGTTGGCAGGTGTTTCTAGAGTACTCACTGGGGTTAGGAATAGGCTCATGACAACTGAAGCTGAAAAGCAAGGTATTTAAGTGTGTGCTGAGTCCCTCGAACTATGCAAAGGCTATAATCCTAAATAACATCTCCCCGAAGGCTAATGGTGGCACCCTCTTAACTATCCTAGTTGGTCCCTCCCACCTCCTATCCTGACTTAGTAGAGTCTAAAGACTCATTAGATCTTTACCCAGTGTGTTGAGAGACTTACTGTAAGCCTTAAAGTATTGAGGCTTTTGAAAAAATCTTAGACCAACAAGTATAATGGGAGGTTTAGTTATTATTTTTGGCTGCACTCTGGAAAGCTGATTGAGCTATGAAATCAGCTTTTTTTTTTTTCAATAGTGTTTCAAAGATGCTAGGCTTTAAGCCTTCAATGATTTATGGCTGCATTTCTCATTTCAGTCCATGGAGATTATGGAATCTTTTGAAACTAGTATTGCTGTCACCAGGCATGGGAAATATGTCTTGGGTTTTGTGGGATTTAGGTCAGTATTCAGGATAAAAGGACTTGGAGAGCAATTTCCTTGGTGACCCGTCATAAATTTTGGCAACATAACAAATGGAATAGTGTTGGGCTTGAGTTTGATAGGTAAAACCAAATGGTAATGTTGCAAGATTAGAAAATGGGGAAACAGGGTTAAATAATATGGTACTTAGCTTGAATAGGGTCTATAGCTGAAGGCTGTGATTAAGGGCATATTTTGAGAGAGTATAAACAGAAAAACAATTCTGATTGTTCAAAGTTGTTCAGCCCATTAGGGCAGGCCAGGGTATTAGTTTCCTATGGCTCATAATATAAACATTATTTCTGGATAAGGCAGATTTTAGATTCATATTTAGACTTGCTTTTGTTTAAACATGGTACATCAATATTTTTTTTCGGAATTACTCAGTTCCCTAGGCTAAGGTGAAGGACTAGCTGTGGCAAGGATGAACAATGTTTTGGTAACCTGGCATTGACTGTCATCTGTGGTTTTGCAGTTGGATTTCACTTTGGAGCTTAGGTTTGAGGTGTGCTACTGTCCTTGATGGCATCATGTCACACATCCTGTCCAGATGATCTTCAAGGATAAGCTCTTGAATGCTACCACTAAACCTAACATTAACCACTGTCCAGTGGAACTGCAGGCATTGGCTGTTAAAGCAATATAATTTACTCTGAAAATTTCTCTTGCCATTATAGCTCACTCCTTCTCCTCCTGTAACAGTTCTGTCACAAGATCCCTACAGATACCCGTCTGTTACAAAGCTGCCCATCAGTCATTCTTCCGTGTCAGCACCAAACTTTGCCCTGGTTTTACAAGAGTTCCTGGGCCCATTATTTGTCTGGTATTGTTACTCTCAATACTAAGCTCAACCCTAAACCTAAATCTAACCCATCTCACGTATACAATAGATGCATGTGTGCTGTGCTGGGCACATTAGGATTTCATATCAAAGGTAGATTTTGACACGCACTCATTATTCCCCCTTTTTCTCCTTCTCCATCCGTGGTAATGTGGGATAGACAGTCAAAACCAGGTTGTAGCCAAACCCTGATTATAGATGAACAGGGGACCAGGATTTCCAGATATGTAACAAAAGCAAAAAGTTCAGAAATAGCCTCAGAGCCTTCTACCTTTCTTATAAATTAGAAGTCAGGAAAAGTCCTGGCCCCTATTCAAGCTCCAGTGATTTTTCAGTGCATAGTTTTCTTAGAAAAAATATTTTCTTTCTGCCTCATAAAAAAAAAAAAGGAACAACTCAGTAGCCACATGGGTACAAATGCGACATACAGTACAGGTGCCCCAGTATCCCACAGTAGCTCTAGCTAATATAGTGAAGGGCAGAGTGGGGAGAAGAAAAGTGAAGGATGAGGAGAAGCCGAAATAATCTGAATGTCATTGATTCATTAACACTTGGGTGTTTGAGCTCACTTCCTTGTAGTGTTCATATCTGAAAAATGTGAGATGAAGCCAGTGGGCATTTCCACAGTGCAATGTCTCAAACAAGTCTGGTCACATTATTTTGGAAACATTATTCTTTCTCCCATGATGGAAAAGGGAGAGAAGCTTTGAAAGAGAAGTTACATAAAGGTTGCTGCACATCTAGCTCAGATGTATTATTCCAGCCAGTGTTAGATGGCTGCAATTAACAGACTTGTCTCCTTGTTATACATGAGTTAATTCATATTTGGGAAGTCCAGAGGGTGAAAAGAGAAAAAATGATGTTAAATCATGTTAAAGATGAGAGGATTTTAGATGAAGGTTGGCATAAAGCCTCGGTTAGGTTCCCAAAAAAAAATAACTTTTCCAAAGAGGATACATGAAAACTTGCTGTCTCTCCCCTTTCAGTAACAGCTGAGTCATGAACTCCCCCAAAGGTCTGTTGGCTTTTTTGTATTACACCACTTCAAAAATCCTTAATTCGATATTCTGCATGTTTAACCAGCACCAAAATCTTCCTTTCCATACTCCTTAGTCAACATATAACTTGCGCTGCAAAGATCTATCCATGGTCAGTCGCTTAAGCAGGAATAGATTTGGGGATCCTGCAGTAAGCATCCTGTTAGTTAATGCCTAAGAAAGCTCTTTGACTTTGACTGAAGGGAAACCAGTTCAAGGATGTAAATAAAGTTGTGGTGGGTTTGTGTGCTGCAGTTATTTAGACTAGCTGCTTGTTTCCCAGGTGAATAAGAAGTTGAATTATTGTTCATATGGCTTAATGATAAGTGGGAAAAAAGCCCAGGGCTCCGAACTTCTCTTACAAGAAAAAGATGGTTCCTCCATCACCAATGTGAAGAGAGAGTGAGAGAGCTTAGCAATGGTGAGGCAACTCACTAACCCACATGGAAGTCTACAGTGACCCAGACTACAGAAGAAAAAAAAGCCCTGCACTGGTTACTTCATGACTGAAAATTTCCCAAATATGATAAATCAATAAATGTATGGCTTAATAGATGAAGACTTCAATTTTTATCTTTCTTACATAATTGTTTGGGATGAATGACTGCTGCATAGCTAATGTGGACAATATGCAAGAAAGAGCTGTTTAAGTGCCCTTACTGTGGACTGTTACACAAATCTTAAAAGCCCAGTCAGAGTCCCTGAGGATTGGAGACCAGGTGGGTGGCACTGGCTGGAGTGCATAGTATCTTTGGGTACTGAAAGAATACGTATGGTATCAAAAGGAGACTGCTTTTCTGTGCAGTGTATCAAACGAAAACTGTCCCTGCACACTGCAAATGTAATACAAAGCACATACCACTTCTTATTCCAGTTCATACGCAGAAGGGTTCCAGGTGGATGTCTTCTTTCCCTAGAGATGCTTTGCGTCTTCTTTTTGTTTGATAACTTTTGGCTTCGAAAAGAAAGCTGTGTTTTTTCCTGCATATCTAAAATGGGAGACAGCGTTGCTTCTGAAATGGAGTTGGAGAAAATCTCGCTGGAGGACAAGATGACTGCCTCCCCCATTGTGGTACAGGGCGTACATGCTTTCTGTAGCTTTCTGTATGCATGCTAGTGCATATGGATGGTGAGGGGTGCTGCTGTGCTGGCTGTTGTTACAGTGACAGCTGTACATGCACAGAGTTCACTTGTACCTGGTTCAAGGAAGCGTGTGCCTTCCTTGGGGAAGCTGGGAAGCACAAGCCATACACCCCCAACCCACCAGCATCTCCCTGCTACCTATATAGACAAATACCCTGCTACCTATATAGACAAATTGTAATGCCTTTTTCTACTGGTTGGGTTTAAGCTGTTGCACACCACCTCGGTTACTGCGTGGTGGGAAGCCAAATAAATCATTATACAATTAATGTAAGTCTGACACTCATGGGAGAAACTGTGTAATTAATTGTGACTAATGCAACTGTTACACTACAGAGGAGAAATTAAGAATGTTTTGCCACTTATTGTAAAGAATTACCAGAAGGCAGCTTATTACCATACTAACTACTGTCATTTAGTCATCAAGTCACAAACTGTCTGCAGTCTGGTTTAGACATTTTCCACTTTAATGCACCAATCCCACTATGCAGATGCCAAATACTGTTTTGAAATTATTTAGATTAAATTCTTCAAAACTCCACAGATGACCTTATCATTGAGGACTCAGCCCAACATAGTTCTCACAAGATCATAAATTAATTTGATGGCATTTTCTATGACTAGAAGAACTTAACAGATTTGTTAAACATTTTATAATAGGGACACATTCAGAAATGGGAACGTTTCCTGTGCCTGAGCAAGAATTAACCCCGTTTTTCTGGACTTCCTGTTAAATGCATACTTAGGTGAAGACATGGATATTTAAGCACATCCCCAGAACCTTTAACTCAGTGTTGTTACTTTAGCTAACTAAATAAAGTTTATTGTTGTGTATACTAATCATTGCATGGCTGAAGACAATAGTAACTGCTGAGAAACACCACATCGCTGTAATAATTGATGTGAGATCAAGCCACCAGTTCCCCAAAACAGCTGGGGCGGGGATAGAGGGGGGAAAATGAGGAGGCCACAGCCAGTATGCACAGCTGGAGGTGAGAGCTCAGAGCATTGCTGTGTGCCGCCCTGTGCTCCTCTGGGGACATCCCAGTCTGCTCCAGCTACTGGAAAATCATCTGTTGGTTGATAATATTCATTTGTTGCTCCCATGGCTATGCTGCTTTTCTCACTGGAGGGCCTAACAATAATATTCAAACATCATTTGATATAGAAAATATTAACGAAGGCAGAAGATTGTAAATGAACAAAGCCTTACAAGACAAGAGCAGTGGGATTCAGTCCTAATATTTCTACTTAATCACCATGATATCTTTTTTTTACCTTGTTATTGCAGGGTGTCAGTGAATATCTGCCACAGAGAACTCTAGTTATGAAAGCATAAGCATGCTATTACAGTTTTAAAAGACCTCTATTGTCTTTGTTTTCTTTGTATTTTTGTAAGACCATTTCTCCTTCTCCTTCCTCACAAAATCCTATGCAGATGGAGAGCCAGAGAGCCAGCTGGCCTGTAACAGGACATAATTTCTCATGTATATCTTCAGCTCCTTGTCCAAAGCCACTACGCTGATTAGTAGTGCTTGAAATCTATACCCTGATACACAGGGCACAATTTAATTGCCAAAAGAATTGTTTTGTTGGTCCCTTCCTGGCACCCAGCTTTTTCTCCATGAGGACATGGGTGTCCCGCATGCCCAGTGTCATGTCTCCCCATTTCATGCCACAAAATCCTGGATGCTTTGGCTCATCTTCAACAGCATCAGTGGTCTCCATGTAGGCAATGGACTCTCACCAACAGTTTGGTGTCCCTGGGCAGGTAATACTATGGCAGATGCTGCTGGGATGACAGCCCAGCCATGATGGGTAGCTCTGCCACTCATGGAAGTGAGACCCAGCCTTCTTGAATGTCCATGCTTGCATGGCTGCACCACCTTATCTCATGCTGACTTCAAAATGTTGTTTTCATGCCAGGCAGCTTTACCAGAGCCCCATCTTCCCCTGACCATCTGTGCTTCCCCAACAAGGACACTGGGACCAGGGGCAAGGCAGAGCAGAGCATCTTGCAATGCCATGTTGTCCATGTCAGTGGTTCACTTTCATATGCATTTTCTTCAAGAAATGCAAGACTTCACACCTGCACATTGTTGAGGAAAATATCCAATATCAACAAAATTTTTATGCCCCTGTTTATGCATATCAGATATTACTTCTACTAGACATGGAATACGTGTCTACCATTGCATGCTACCAATGAACTATGGTATGTCTAATCTATCAGGATCGAAGGACTTACAATACTTTTTTGAGTTTCTGTGATATCTCATCTACTTCTCAGGAATATTAAGGAGGTAGAAGTGGGTGAAACATTTGTCTCTCCATTCTCAAATTATGTTCGTGTTCATTATGTTCATGACTGTCTGGATTTTTTGAAAGAGATCAGTATATAAACAATTAATTATGATTATCACTTAGATGCACAGTGATGTGATGAGTGGAGCATGCAATTTTCAATATTTGACATTAGAAATGAAATTAATTTTTTTGTTATTACATGTGAGTGAGTCAGTCATTGACAAGTTAATTAATCTAGCCCAAAGTTTCACAAAGTTTCTCTGTCTGTTTCCTTTTTTTTATCCTCAACACTGGACAAAGTTACTTGAAGGTGTTTTCACTGAAGTCGTTAAGGCCTTTTTCAGGCATGGTTTTGTGATGACAAAGACCTGCAGTCAAGAAACACTAACATTACAGTGCACAGTCATTGTTATTTACCATCTTTGCTGTAGGCCTGGTGAAAGCAGATCCTAAAAATTATAGCAGTTGTTGTTAAAAAAGTCAGTGACATATCCTGCGGGGAACTGCCTAGGAAAACTCTCCCTCTGATCCTTCTAATATAAATCAGCCTGACAATCAATGTCAAGGATGACTGTCAGCCACAAACTAGTATATAAGGGAAAGAAAGGCTTCTTAGGAAAAAAAAATTGAGATGGAAAATATAACTAATTTTGATACTATACCTAAGGACAGTTATTGACAAGTCTAAGGTCAGGAATAATTTCCCAAAACATTGGGAAATGTAGCTTTTATTGCTAGTGTCAAATTCTGTTTTTTCTTTA
Organism: Arenaria interpres; assembly: GCA_013399435.1. Taxonomy (NCBI): domain Eukaryota; kingdom Metazoa; phylum Chordata; class Aves; order Charadriiformes; family Scolopacidae; genus Arenaria; species Arenaria interpres. Next base: position 38,331 of record VXAK01005295.1, on the reverse strand, counting down.
GGGAATAAACACATTTTCACAGACAGAGTTAAAATTGCAAGACAACTAAAATGTCGGAAGTAGCAAAGTTTTTGTTTATATTACCATGGGTTATTCAGTGCTCTTATTACTAGTTATACACTAAAATAATAAAATTATATCACTTTATTTATGTTCAGTTGTCAAGGAGAAGGAACAATACTCTCCAAACTATCCAACATGCCTCCCAGCCTTTGTGATTAAGTCAGTTGCCTTGCTCAAGATTTGTGCAAATACTTCACCACCTGTATTATGAAATTTCACTCTGTAAAAAAATCCATTATGAAAAAATTTCCATTAAGAAATACATTCTCTCTTCCAAAGATATTGCATGGCTGTAATGAGCACAGGTTGCAATCTTTGTTCTGAACTGTTTCTCATGCACTGCTTCTGCTCCAGAAGATTTTCACTTCCAGTTGTGATGTTGTTTATAGCTTGTGAGCTGGATAACTTCGCAGCAGCACAGATTAGCCTGCTCCTTTGTCATCTCTCAATATTATAAAATTTAATATCCTTTGATAATAACAAACACAGCTCCCTGATTTACAACACTGTCAAAGATTTATTGTGAATTTCAGTAAACAGAGATTCATCCAGATGTAGGACAGCATATGTCTCCCCAAGCAATAAGTCACAAAGGTAAAAAATAATACAAAGAAGAAATTATGGCATTTTTCACAATGTAGCTAATAAAGAGAGGGCAAAAGTTTGAGCTTTGAGACTTGCGTTTCTATGCCATTAATCTGAAATCCAATGGCTGGTACTTGTATATGCCTGTATTTTCAGATTATGAGTCTGCCTTTTGGGCTGTCGTTGTAGAAGGCATTGAACTAATTACCTATCTGTGTAAACCATGAGAGGCAATGGCTGCCTGGTATTCAGAATAATGCAGTGAACAGGACTGTACCCTGGAAACCAGGGATCCGTAAGGCAGGTGGTTAGAGGTAGCAAATGACTACAGCTATGTTGGCTGTAATAACTTGCAACTGTCCATCTAGAGACTGTTCTTGCCTCTTCCTTTGATCTGGGACAAGGGTTGTCACATCTCTAGGCTCCTCTCAGTCTTTTCTCCTTTGTTGTCAAGATGGCAAACCACATCCTGGTGTGCATCAAACACAGTGTAACCAGCCAGTCAAAAGAGATTATTATCCTGCTGTATTCTGTGTTGTTGCTACCTCACCTCAAATACTGTGTGTGGTTCTGGGCCCCACCATTTAAGTCCACTAAGATGTCAAAGTCCTTGTATGTGTCCGGAGGAGGGTAACAAAGCTGGTGAAAGGGCTGGAAGGAATGTCTTATGAGCAGTGGCTGAGGACTCTAGGCTTGTCTAGTTTGAGAAAAGGAGGCTGAGGAGGCAACCTCATTGCGCTCTTCAGCTTCCTGAGGAGGGAAAGTGGAAGAGGGAAGTGCTGATCTCTTCTCCGCAGGATTCAGTGACAGAATGTGCAGCAATGGTTTAAAGCTCCACCAGGGGAGGTTTAGACTGGACATTAAGAAACATTTATTTACTGAGAGGGTGATCAAACACTGAACAGGCTTTTTAGAGAGCTGGTTGGTGTCCCAAGCCTGTCAATGTTTAAGAGGCTTTTGGGCGATGCTCTTAACAACACACTTTAACTTTTGGTCAGCCTTGAATTGCTCAAGCAGTTGGAGTAGATGATCTTTGTAGGTCCCTTCCAACTGAAATAGCTCTTCTACTCTTCTCTTCTCTTCTCTTCTCTTCTCTTCTCTTCTCTTCTCTTCTCTTCTCTTCTCTTCGCCTCGCCTCGCCTCGCCTCTCCTCGCCTCTCCTCTCCTCTCCTCTTCTCAGCTGAATTATTTGAGTTATGGTCTTTTACCAAGCAGTTGGCAGCATCTTTCACAGCCAAGTATCTTTACACAGTGACGTGTAAAGACACTTGATAAAGAGAGACAAGCAGCGCAGAGCTATCTTTAATATGTTTTTTACTGTCGTGAAATTAAATCACTAAGCCTATATCTTACTTTCTGACATCTTTTATTCAGTGTTTGAAGACTGCATTATTGCCACAGTACATTATTTTGCAAAGTCCCTACATTTTGATGTTTTGAATTTAGTTTCATCTTAAAGATTTTAGAATATCATAAAAAGACTTTGCACAACTATCATTCTCACCTGTGTCAAGGTTAGATAGACTTCATGCTATTTGATCACCCACCAGAATCATCCTCACATCCTTCATGCCAATAGGACAGTGGTCAAGACTGGTATCATCAGAAAAAGCTGGGATATTCACCTCCATTTATGCACTGAAACTGGAGCTCAGTTTTAAGTTACACTCCTACTTCAAGTTTGTGAATTGAAAAATCACCAATGACTGTAAAATGCTCAAATAATTTGTAGAGCAGAGGCCACAGTCCAGTCCTTCTATGTTGAGGACAGAGAAGGGCTCACTACAGTGCTTTCACCATCAAGCTGCTGACAGAGTTTCGTGATGTTTCTCCTCTGTTTTTGTACTTGTTATGGTTTGAGAAAACCCATAACAATCTATTGTCATTTAGACAACTATTCTGTCACCCGATGACCCCTCCCCACCTGAAAAGGGGAATCGGGGAAGACAAAGAAACACAAAGGCTGAAATATAAATAGATTTAATAGACTAAGACTAAATAATTAACAATAATACTAAAGAACCAGTACTAATCCCGATACTGATATAAGATATACAAGAATTATACTCAATTATATCAGTGAGAAGCTGTGCACTCCCAGCAGTTGACAGCAATGTCAGACACTGCGAGTGCAATAGCTTCAGGAGGAAGGGAAGGCCTCAAGGGTCTGATACCGGGCAAGGAGTTGTCTGGACCGCTGCCATCAAGGGAGAGAGAGCTATGCAGCAAACTTTTCTAATATATATTGAATGTGACGTTCATGGTATGAAATAATCCTGTTGGCCAGACTGGGTGAAATGCCCAGGCCTTGTTCCTCCTTGTCCCTGCACCTGGCAAGGCTCAAAAACACTAACCTTGAATCCCACAGAGCCTGGCTGGTTATAAAGTAAATATTTTCACGAGTTCAGACACTAGAGTCTTCTAAAAGTATAGTTTTCCCCAGCATTAGAAGAAAAGTTAGTCCTCTGTCTCTCAACCTAGGATGGTACTACAGAGTTGGAGATAGAGACTCTTGGTATGGCAAGGGGACTTACTCTCTCTGGTTCCCCATGAATTTGGGGTCCCTCATTTGTAGATCTTGACAACTTGAAATAAACCTTCTGACCACATTGACTGACTAGACTAAATGCTCACATTTCTCATCATGGGAAGATCTTACTTCACCATCTCTTACAAAAATGTTTCCTAAAAGAGAGGAATTCTCAACAAGTTTCAATCGATTAAAGTTTTGAACTTTTCAAAAGGTTTCAGAAAACTCTATGACAAAGGTGATATCGGGAAAAGGTGGGAGCCGGAATATAGAGATGAAATAACCTCAGTAAGGTCTCACAAGGAGACATGGTAATAGAGGTAGAGGTTTCTGATGCACAGCCCTCTGGTCTGTTCTTTTGATGACATTGCCTTCATCTTGAACCAATGTCAATTCAAAGTGCCCCATGAGTTCCTGCTCTTCTAAGACTGAAACTATCATAACCTACACAAATCAATTAAAATTTACACTGGAATACAAGACAAAGCCATACTCAATGTCTATTATTTTTTAACAAAATTACTGTTAACCCATGCCCAATGAGTTTTTCCTGAGTTTTCCCCTTTTATTTTTAAAAATGGTGTATAAACCTATCCTTTTTATTGGCAGTTCAGACCTTGTATCAGTGGCAAATGAGTGCTTCGTAAGCCCTTTATTTCCTAATCTTTCTCTAATTCTGCACATAATCATGCATGCATAAAATATTTATTCATTTTCTGTATTTCCACACATGTAGTGTATAGGATACCTGGACTTCTCTTTTCCTCCATTTTTCATGTCCAGAGGGGGTTATACACGTGTCCATGTGATAACAAGAAGTTTATTCTTTAACACCTTTCCCCTTGTTGGCATCCCTTTTTCTCTAATTTTGTGTTTGTACCCTGAAAACTTGCATCAAAACCAATACTTGTAAAGGCTGCGAGATGGCTGAAGTATGAATTACATGCATCAGGATATGAATTTTTCCACAATTTTATCTGAAAAACTAAGAAAATATAAGTGCATTAGAATATTTACATCACTTTACTCTTTTTGAAACCCTATATTTAAGAGAGTGTTAACTATTTTAGCCACTACCTTGTTAATGGTCCCTGTTACCCGTGATTTCTGCATGAGTAAAATGTGTTCTCTGAAGAAAAGGAATACACTATCAGACTTAGTTGTGTAAAAACAAGTCACAGCTGTCAGCCAGCCAGTACAAATACTGAAGGATCATTAAAATGATTGTTAAAGGTATTGTTACAAACAAGCTCAAGTAAGCACACCAATTGCATCTTTATGTTAGAATTCAAGTTTAAAACATTCTTCTTATCCAATAGATAGCTTCTATGTCTTTTTAATGAATTTAATTCTGTGTCAGTGACAAATATTTCTGAATAGAAAATTACATACACTTTGTTTTCACTCATCAACATCAAATTCTGCCACATTATGATTATCAGCAAGGGAATGACTGTCCTTGTTCCCACTGCATTTGACACAGTTTTCATTCTGCAGTGTTTCCCCCCACACACACCTCTTTTCTATTTCTTTTCCTTTCTTATTTCCCCATCAACTCAGAGCCCAGCAGCTGCTCTTAGCAGTGCTTTTAATGGCTGCTTTGAAGTCTGACACTTGTATTATAAGAGCTAAATTGGGAGCCATTTAACACCCCCTATTTCATTTTCACTATAAAGAATCGAGTGTTAAATGCAGGGAAGTGCCAGTGAAGGCCATATCCAGATCCACAGGGGACTGATTTCATTGATGGCTCCTCTGTAAGGTGTCAGTTCAGCGCCCTGTCTCCCTCCTGACCCAGCTGGGGGATGGAAAAGGCGGCTTTGTCCGTATCTATTGCCTTGGCACAGTTTCTGCTGCCCTTGCTGCTCGACTGCGGTTAGTCCGCCTTAATAGTGAAAATATTTTCCGGTTAAACTTTTTTCATCCCAGGTAGCATAGCACATTGCTCATGACTCCTTCCCTGTCTCAGACTGCTTCCCACAGCATCCTTCTGTCTCCAGTGAAGTGTCCTGCTCCCAGCAGCCAGGCTCTGTGCCTCACTGACACTGGAGTCAAACTTGAGAAGAGACTGCTGTGGTCTAGCATTGTACAGCAAACAGCTCTTCAATTGACAGGTTTTCTGTGTTCAAATATTTGATGCTCAGTGTTTCCCAGTAAATTCTCGTTTTAGGGGGTGAAATTAATTACTATAGTGGTAATCCTGCAACTGTCTTATCCAAAGAATAATAATGGAATTGTAAATGGAAAACAAAAGCAATGCGAAAAATACATTGAGTGGTTGCTAATTTCACCAAAAAGTGCTATGAAGCAGAACTTTTCTTATTACAGCAAGCAAGAGGAAAAACCTCATTGAAGAGTCATAAAGATCTTTAAAACACCGGTAAGTAGCTGGATATCTCTCATTAAGAGCAAGATCTTCCAAAGTCTAGCTCAAAAGAAAGTCTGTCTAGCAAAGATTAAAGATTGCCAGGTAGCAGCAAATAGCTGACAAAGTCCATAGAAGACACTCCTAAAGAAAATGAACCATATGTTCCGGAAATTCCAAGTGATAAAACTTCCAATAGAACAGTAATGTGATGTAGCTTTCAAGTATCTGTGCAAAGGACTGTGCTGTAATTTTCCCATCCTATGCCAGGTTTAGACAGGGTCATTATGCTGTTATAAATACTTCTGTTTAAGAAACAGCCTCAAATGCAACCTTTAAGAGAAAAGTACACAAGCAGGTAGAGGAAATCGTAGCTTGTATTCAGTTTGTTTTTAGCTGGATACACTCTTCTTAAAGTACCATACTTGCCAACCAAGGACAAAACATTGCAGGACAATCAGAGTGGGAAAAATCATGAGCCTGTTTAGGCTACAGAAGAGAGATAGACTCAATCACGTCATGTCTTTCTAAATCAGGTTTGGTCAAAATACAAATTCCTGCTGTTGAAAGACACATTTGGGCAAACCGCCCTGATGAGAATATTCTCTAGCGAGCAAAGCAACCTGCTTAATCAAGTTCCTGGCTGGAAAAAAGTCACAGATTTTATATTGCAAAAACCATCAGCAAAGTGCAGCTACAATGCAACAGACATGATATATACATATCTCCAAAGCATGTGGAATCACATAAGAAGAAATAAAAGGACATCCCCTTCAGTTGGCAGAATAAAAATAAAATATGCATAACATGACTTCCAGCTTCATACAAAAAGGAGAACTATTGTTGCACTTTCTCTGAGTTTCTACTGATATCAGAACAACTTTAATGAGATTTGGGTTTTCCAGCTGTGAGACTGTTACTGACTCCTGTCAAATGAAGGTCCTCCCTTTTGTTCGGAGACATCACACACGTCATCTATCCTGCTGACAGCTGTGGGCCTGGGAGGTAGCACTTGAAATCCTTCCCAGTGATGCCTTGAACTTTCTTGCTTTTCTAAAGCAATGGAGAAAGCTCACATATCTGTTTCTGCATGTTTATGTTACATTCACATTCCCTTGTAATTGCTCCTGGTGGCAGTGCTCGGATTTTAATCCAGGAAGAAGGAGCAGTGGTGCAATAGCAATGTTACCAAGAGTGAAACATTGCTGCTGAGTGAAAGCAGCCAGTCATAATACCTGATCTTGGCATCCTAGACTAAATAACCTTTCAGATTGGTTTGGAAGAGACTGCTCACATCTCCCCAGTACATGCCCAGCATATGAAGTCCTCTTACTTCTGTAGTGGCAATGACGAGGATAGAAAAAGGAGGAAGAAAGACAGGAAACAAATCTTGAAAGTTGAGGAGTTCACCATTCATCTCTGTTGGAAGAGGAAAGCAGAGCGCTTTTCATGCTCTCCCCATCTTTGTCTCTGCTCATCTTTCGAGACTTTTGAAGACTGTGTTTTTCTCGGGGATACACACAGTGCAGGCTTGAGTTAATGGTATGAGAGTAAGTTGAATTCTCACTAGAAAGCTGCTTGTGTCATAGTGTCCTTCAAGCACCAGTGAAAGTCATGTTAGTGAGAGGGCCTTCATGTTGCTTTAGTGCTATTAATATTATCAGAGACCTACTCTTACCTACTTAATGCAACATCCTGAAAAAGTCTTTAATGCTCTAGCTTGAGCAATAGTTTTACTATTTCCTCTGCTGATTCTTTTCAGTAGTAATATACTGATTATTTAAGAAACTATCCAAGAGTATTTTCATGGAATAATTCATGCCTTATTGTGATGGTTTAACTCCAGCTGGGAACTAGGACTCCCCCACAGAGACACGAGAGAATCAGAAGAGTGAAAGTAAGAAAACTCGTGCTTTGAGATAAGAACTATTAATAATAATAATAAGAAGAAGAATATGAAAACTAAAATAACAAAAAGAGAGAGAAATAAAACCCAAGAAAGAAAAGTGATGCAAATGAAAAACAATTGCTCACTACCAAGCAACCGATGCCCAGCCTATGGCCCCCCCAGCAGTGACCCACCCAGCCAGCTTCCCCCCCAGTTTATATACTGAGCATGATGTCATATGGCATGGAATATCACTTTGGCCGGTTTGGGTCAGCTGTCCTGGCTGTGTCCCCTCCCAGCTTCTTGTGCACCCCCAGCCTCCTTGCTGGCAGGGTGGTATGAGAAGCTGAAAAGTCCTTGACTTAGTGTAAGCACTGCTCAGCAACAACTAAAATATCCACGTGTTATCAACATTATTTTCATCCTAAATCCAAAACACAGAACTCTACCAGCTACTGGGAAGAAAAGGAACCTTATCCCAGCCCAAACCAGGACATTTATGAAAGATACAAACTGAACAATGTAATCTCAGGATTAAAAACTTCACGCAAGAAATTCTTTTACACTCAATGCTGCACAAGGGAGAGAAAGGGAGGGTATGGGACATCCTCTTCCATATTGTATGAACCCACACAGGGGAAAGCAATTCCCTTCCCATGGTAATGCCCAGGAAGAGGGCAGGAATGACTCCTGTAAGTAACTTGGGATCTGTGCTAGCGAAAAGCCAGGCGGCCATATGAACATGGGACTCGGAGGCAGACTGCAGTGATGGGTATGAATTCCCCCCACCTGCTCTGTCCTACTCTGAACCCGTAGGGTGGTTGCCATACCATGGTTGGGTGCTGCTAGCTCATACAGCCAACTATTGAGAGTCCTTCCAAGGAATGCTTGTGGAATTACTCATGAAGGCTGACCCAATCTCCCTCCAGCAACAGGGGCTTAGGAAAAGCAATTCAGAGGTCCTCTGCAGTAGCCCAGGGCTCCCCTAACCCTGTGCCAGGCCTGACTTCTGCCAGCTTTCATAGATCTCTTCAGATCCTCTCATGCTTTTGCCTATTGCTGGTCAGGATCCCTAATACTCTAAATGCATTTCTACGGCTGTATTTAGACTCAAGGTCTAAAATAAACTAACAATTTCGCTGTTTTAAATTTTGGCAAGCAATACTGGTTGTGTTAAGCTCTGGCTGGACTTACCCTCCATTTTCAGTTCTGTTATTTCACTCTGAATCACTTAACTCACTAAAACCTTAGCCTCAGATGGAGAGAATATATTAGCAAACACTGGTTTTAACTGCATATCTAGTTACTTCTAGAGGGTGTAAAATGAGTAACTGCCTTCAGAAACTGGTTTTGTAGTAGCCTATGTGTAAGAGTTGCTGGTGGTTTGTCTTGTGCCTCCCGTGTTCTGCAAAACCATATGGAAAGAGGGAACCATATGGGTCAGCCTAGTAAATAGTGGGCACTACTTTTTTTACAACCAATTAGCTTTCTTATTTTGACTCTCTCATGTAAATTTAATAAGAAAACACTAAGCCAACACAGAATAATAAAGTCAAGATACAAATGTGCTTTTTTTATTTGTTATTTTTAATATTCAACTGGATGCCTTATTACTCCTGTGTTATAGATTATGGGAAAACCAGGTTGGTTTTCTTTGCTTGGTTGACTGTTTTTATATATGTTTGCAGTTACTGCTTGGAGCCACCTGTGTCTAATTAAGACTGTCGAGTAACCATAACATCCAAATACATTCAGATAACAGGATGTGCATGGCTTTGTAAATAATGATGTCAAGTTGTCAGAGAAGAGATCATAAACCCTAGAACTGTAATATTGGCCTTTCTCAATGTTTTGTTTTTTATTTGCCTGCACACTGTTATTAAATTCATAAGAACTTGGATGATATTTCAATTTGATGAGAACCTAAATTATAAATGAATCCGTGCAGCTGGAAAGAAATCATCTCATATAAGTGTCATGTTTGAGGTATTGAAATAAGGGAAGTTGAACCCCCTCCCAAATGGGACACAATTATCAAGAGATGTTCTGTACTATTTGTAATACGTACTAATGTGAAGAAACTCCCTGTGGCTGAGGCCTTTTTTCATATGGTATTTCAGCTTGCTACATTTTCCTTCCTTGGATTCTATGTAACTGCTTTTGGAAAGAAATTTCTTTCTTTTTGTGGAAAGAAAACTCCACACTTGCACTCATCCCTGCATACCAGACTGATTTATTGACTCAAAATTAGCTTTCTAACTCAAAATAAGAATTTACCAGGGTCTTTTCCACTACTCATTAAATCTTGGTTCCTGTCTCATAGCTCTCTGCCTGCCCTGCAGGATTTTAGCTCCTGCCAGCAGTGGGCATGTCCATGGCAAGGCAGAAAAGCTTGCAGCAGTGTAAAGAAACTCCCTGATTTTTTTGTGTATATGCAGAGAGGAGAGGAAGGGATGAGGGAGACAGGCATGAGTTGAAGGCTGCAGATTAGTTGCATACAGTCTTGTATGCAAACAAATGTACTGTGCATCATGTACAACTTCTGTAACTGTGGAAGTGGGCAACTTTTCTGCCTTCAAAGCTTCAAAGGGGAATGTTTCGACCACTGATGTCTCCATCATTTTCATTAACCAAACACCCATACATCTGGCTGGATTGCCACTGTCACCTTCTGCACAATCAGGTCAGACTTCTTGCCAATGTCATGCTTGTTTTTTTGTAGGGGGAGGAAAGGAAGGTGCTGCAAGGCTGGAACTGTAGTCACACCCCAGAGAATGGTCTTCTGTGACCAGCATCTTTGTAGTCATGGTGGCTTATATCATGTGTGGCCCTCAGTACAGACCTGCTGCTAACTCTCACTCGGGTTCCTGTTAGCACCTGCAGGAAAGATGGGCCAGCAGCTGGTGGTGGCACCAGGACCTCAGTGCACAGACGGGCTGGGGGCTGCTGCTCTGCCAGGGGCTGCCTGAGACAGGAGACATCAACTTCAGCATATTTACAGGTGTCTGGCCAATGCAAAAATCCCTTTGGAAGGTGAAGTTCAGACAGAAATCACTAATTCAAAAGCAGTCACTAGCTCAATAGCATATGTCTTCCTGCTGATTGAATCAGGTTTCCCAGCAACACTCGTAATAATACTGGCAGCAAGTCTAAATCTCAATGCAAGGTCAGTCATTATATCCAACCCCTGACCAGCCCTGCTCTGGTGTTTCTCTGGGTCATTTTTCTTCTTGACCATTTTTTTTCCCCAGATTTTTTACAGGTACCTCCTTTATCTTCCTGCCAGCTGAGGAGCCACTGGTCTCAGCCTGCATCCCTGTGTCCAAAGGGGCCTCATCATCGACTGCTCCTTGGGCTAGATTCCTTGGCTACTGCTCCTGCCATGATTCCCTCTCCCTATCCTGTCCACATTTGCATCCTTTAAAGAGAAAGTATTTTCACCTTCACTTAAACACACCCCACCACCCCCACCCCCAATGCCTTTGGACTTGTTTCATGGCTAAAGTCATCCTGCTAACAGTATTTCTCTCCCTTGTGCTCAGATGGTCCTTGCTGCTTCATGAAACAGCAGGTCAAACAACATGGGGCTTCAACTCCAGGCACAAACATGTTATGAGTGGACAATCATGACTGTCTCCAAAGGACCTGGCACCACTTGGCCCCTGGCACCGCTGCAACCCTGTTACCATTAAAATGTTGATGGGACCAGTTCCCACCACCCTGGGTGCGGGCTCCCAGGGGAAAGGCTGAGCACGACACAGCAGAAGCCCACTGATGCTGGTGACACGCTTTTCTGAGCTGGTCTACAAAGCTCTCTACCTGCTTGGGGAGAGGCTGGTTTACATCTGAGAAGAGGGAGAAAAGGTCATGTTTTGTGTCTGGTGAACTTTGCATATTTCTGCACCTCTTAGCAGCAAGCCAATGTGAGTCTCAATTACCAGTCTCTTGAAAAGGGATTTGAATGCTTTTCGCATATAATAACAGCAGAAATAGAGAGTGGTGTCATGGTAGAAGCATATACAGAGAGATTGCCATTTCCCAACTTTTCTTTCTCTGCTGAAAGACAATGCCAGAAATCATTGACATTTACGCTGCAGAGTCTGGTGAAATGGGTAAAAATAAAGGACTTACGCAAGCAGAAGTGTATAGATAAACAGATAGATAGTCAGAAAGGTGAACACACAGATAGACAAACAGATGTATGCATATGTGCATGCATAATCATGAACAGCATGTATGTAACAGCCCAGATGTTACTCTTGATTTCTGGAAAACCGTGAGTTGATATGAGAATGGCAGGGCTTTTCTCATGGTTGGAGGGAAAGGAGACTTCTTAAGTGACAAATGTAAGACAGGGTAAGTGGGATTATTCAGAGCTGCTGAGCACCCTCAGCTTCAGCAACAACAAAGCATGCTGAGATACATCAGCCTCCACCCTGGGCCTGGAGACCTCCATGTGCTGCTCTGTCCTGGCACAGGCACCGGTGGTGCTGATCACAAGTGATGCTGTTTGCAGAAGAAATGGGAGCTCCCTCTTGCCTCCTGTTTCCACTGGGAGCACAGGGGACATCTGAGATGGGAAGAAGTGTCATCACCTCCTGTGAGTTTGGGGCAGCATGCACACATGGTACTTGGCCATCAGGGACACCTCCAGCAGAGGAGAACAGCCTTGTGTTTGTGTAAAGTGAGGGTTGCATGACATAGCAACAGCTTAATACAATAGTTGGTGTGTCCATACCATGGTGTGTTCAGCCCTGCCCATGTATATAAGTCTCCTAAAGACAAAGAAAATCAGGTGCCTTCTTACGGTAATCCAATTTTAGTTTCTAATCAACTGCAGCATGTTATTATTATTTTCTTAATCAACTGAAGTTTTTTGAGATACACAACTCCATTCACTTGACTAAACCCAAATTCTCCAGCAGCAAAATTCCAGGTAATACCATCATGGACCTTGTCACAGTGTGCAGAGATGTGACATTATGGCCAAGAGTGGTGCAAGTAAATATGATAAAGAAAATAAATCATGTTATTTCTACCCCTGTTTAAACATGGAAATTAACATCCTGTGCAACTGTCTTGGACTGGTTACATTTTACCTTCAGCTTCTTCTCTCTAAATCTTTAAGGTCTATGCTGTCAAGCACCTCCTAAAATAAGCTTGATTGATAGTCTCAAATACATCACTTACACAGGCAAACAGCACTTGGTTCTAAACTTATCCTAAGGGGAGATAGATACCTACAGATACCAACTGCATTGTTTGCAAGGGTTTGTTTTTATGGATGTTTCAGTCAGGTATAAAACCTATACGGATGTGTACACCATGAAAAGAGAAAACAAGAAGTTGAGTAGTTACTCAAAAATCTTAAAAAACCTAAAAATCTTCCTCAGGAAGAAAAAAAGAGCCTATGGGTAAAGGCATACATTCCAAAAAGCTGAAATAATTTGAAAACACCCAGAAGATGCTTTGCCTGGAGCAGACTTTGCGGTACAGAGGATAAAAGCTGTCATGCAAGATGCAGCACCAGTAGGAGAGGGCTATCTCCATTGTCCCTGAGCTGCCTGTGCTGTCACTCCATGGTGGATGGGAGGGGACAGTCACCCTCCTGCTGCCTGGGACACATATCCTAAATGTCCCCATGGTGAAAGGTCTGGCAAGGTCTGCACTCTGCCTGCAAGCAGCCACCACACAGGGAGAGCATTTATTCCTTCTTGGTTATTTGCAAGCAGATTTTTGCACCTCAGCATCCTGGAGGTATGCATAAGCCCTTTACCAAAGCCCATTAGACTCAGTCCTTGGGTATTGATCTCCCCAGCTCCTGAAATAGGGAATTACCAGTCTGCCCTCCAAGTGGATGCACAGAAAGGCTATGCCAACTGCAGGCCATCTGCAGTAGAGCATGGACTTTAACCTGGTCTCCGTAGACCAAAGACCAGTGCCTTTTCTGGTAGGCCACTTTCTGCACAGTAAAACCTGCAGGTACTCACTCCTGGCATTGTAAGCCACGTGCTCAGGGATGGCCATGCCAGGTCAGACTGGTGGTCCCTTCATCCTGGACCCCTTGTTTTTCAGCATCCACATCTGAGACAGTGAACAGAAACTGTCCTTTTCTGCCTCAAAGTCTACAGGCTTGAATCTATGTGAATTTAAGAGAGAAGTTTCATTTCCTACAGTTTATGTCTCCTATCATTATTTGTTGTAAAAAAAGAAAGTAGTTTATATTGCTATATGAAAGTCTGCATGTTTTTCACAAGAGAAGAAAAAACCTTACACTGTGCAGCAAAAGGCAATCTTTCCCCTAGAGACTCATACTGAGCTCACAAAGGAAAAAAACAAATATCTGTGAGGAAAGCCAGCTTGCACATCCACTCTTCATCTTGAAGCGTCTTGCAGCCTTCGTCATGTTCACTCTCCACCAGGAACTTTAGCACTGTTTTTTTTAGTTTCTATACTTTCCAAGCGCTTTTTTCTTTGACAGTCAACAGGCATTGAAAAGGAGTACTTTCTTCCCCAGCTTGTCATTTTTACAAATCTCTCTGAAATGAAGTGCCTTCATATAGCTTTTGTTGATACAGCAGAGAGCAGTATTTAAAACATCCATGAAACTCACTTGCTTGACACAAAGAGTCTCCTGGTGGATATTGCAAAAGTACTACTCAGTTTTGGGTCTAAAACATTTCCAGTGAAGCAACTGAGTCATGTTTGCTAATGATGCTGGGCACCCCATCTGTGCAAATCCGATCTGTCTAATTTAGATCAATCAACTTAAATAATATTACTGGCTGTCTCGCTTTTGAGAGATTTTCCCCATTCTTCAAACATGTTTGAGCCTGCAGTCAGAGCGTTGAGCAATGGGAGACCCAACACTTCTTCCATCAGACCAGGCTTTTCAGTCTTACACTGAAGAACAAGCAGGTCTGCACTCAGCAGCATCATTATTGTTATAAATTATGAATAGTGCTTATCCACAGCCAAGAAATCTCTGATTTGTGCTGACAGACCACTACACATCACTATATTACTTGTCTACATGCGAGAGTAGTCCCCACCATTTACCAGGCTTGTGGGAAGGGGAGCTGAGGAACACTAAAACCAGGAGGTTCTACTTCACTGCTTGAAAACTCCATCACCTGCAAAAATATTTTCTCTTTTGTGGTAATAAAATGGCTGTTATATGCAATGTCTACATATAGTGTTTCTAAGATACGATATTGATAGAGATTAATCCTGTCTTATTTATTTATTTATTTACTGACTTAAGTCTTTTGTTTCTGTTGTTTTTCAATCAGGTTGCAAAGTAGATCTGATAGGACAGTTCAGATTCATTTCAGCATGTATTAGGGCAAATTGCTGCTTTTCACTGCAGTAGCAATACTAGGTGCTATGTAACAATCTGGAACCACTCCTTTCTTCCAACAGGAACCAGTTTACTGAGGCAGGGTAAATCACTTCTAATGTCAGCCTTGCATTTTTAAGCTGATTTGTTTGATCAACCTCTGTGTTTGAAGATTGTCATAACTAGCAATTACAGTACAATTTATGTAAATCTTACACAGAGCTATTAGAGAAAAGACTGCAGATAAACCCCTGCCTAGTTTCTGCTGGGCTCCTTGTTCCGCACTACCTTCTGCCTCCTGAGCTACAGCTGTGGCCAGCAAAGATGCATCTAATGCCATTCTCCCCTGTCCTCCTTGGCAGCCTGCAGTGTGGATGCTGTGTGATAGAGATGCTTATTATTTCTGTTTCAGCTTCTAAACAATTTAAGTCCTTTACAGTCAACAACATAAAATAGTTTTCCAACCCTCCAAAGATGCTGGAGTACCACCTTTACCCAGGGCCCTTCAGGTCTAAATTCTGGCAACATACTGACTTATACCAATCAAGTATTTTCTCTAACTCAATAATATTTTGATTCCATTAACCTCTAACACTATGTAGCAAGCTATATTGAGAATTGTCTACCAGTTTCTCCCATAGCTTCTGGCAGAGTGTGCTATGAGATTTCAGGAAGGAAACCCTATGATAAGCAACAGCCCAATATATCCCCAGCCTCAAAGAAGATATAGATCCCTACCCTGAAGAGTTGTGTCTCCAGATAGAGTTTGCAACTCACCCTCATGTTGCAGAACTCCGTACATTTCTTGTAGGACAAATACACCCATTTAGAAATTTAATTCAACAAATTTTAACTAAAAATATTTAATCTATTTTTTTTAATATAGGATAAAAAACTTGAAATATCATTTGCTTACAGTTTTAGTCATCAGTTCAAAGAAGATGGTTGAGATGGTAACTTTTTGGTATCAAATAAGTAAAGAAGAGCATCCATTTCAGGCATATAACTCTTTTCAACAAGTGAGGGGTTTTTGTACTTAACTTTCATTTATTTTTAGCTGGATGTGAATAGCATCAGTACAGGCACAACCAGCTCTGGTAGTTACTACTATTTCCTTTTTAGCTGAGATATACATAGAAGGCTTCTGTGTCAGTCCAATTTGCAGCACTTAGAGATTTCGTATGACTTATTTTTGCTTAGCTGATACATTGAAACCAAAATTGTAGTCCTGTACCAACAGGTTTTGTATCTAGTCAATCTCTTTTCTGATGTCAGAGAAATACTGACAAAAATGGAAAGGTGATTACTAAAATTTCCCTGATTTCTCCTTTTACTTCTCTTGAGGATAAATTTGCTATTTAGTCTAAAAATTGTTCAGTGTTATAAATGTATGAAGGACATTTTTACTGGCATGACAGAGCTGTATTTGAAGCATCATCGCGCTTCCAGACTGAAATTTGTTTGAGAGACAATATAAGAATGGCTATCCCTCTGGTTAAGCCAGGCTGTGTTTTCAGAGCAGCATAATCAGGTCTCCTGCCCACTGGCCCAGGCAGGTTGGCAAAGAAAGATCTTTGCTTTTATAAACAGGGTTGGAAAATCCCTAACGTATTTTGCTTTGAGAGCTGCCAAATTTACCTGCAGTCACATGTACATATGCCCATCATTACACAAAGATGACTTATAGCTGACTTTGCTAGTCAAGACAACATTTTCACAGCATGTTTCAAAGCAATTTTCAATTTGGTTACCAAAGCAATTTCCCCCTTTTTTTTTTTTTTTTGGCAACTACTGCGTCCTGGAGGGTGTTTCATTTGCTGCAAGAGGACAGTGAAGCTAGTCTATTCTATCACACAGCAAACACAAGAAGGCATCTGTCACTCCTGTGTCCCACTTGTGCGAGTCTGGAGGCATCAGCCTCAGTCCTGCACAAGGCCACCAAATATGTGGCTCATACTGCCTTCCCGTGGACCTTGGTAAGCAGGGGCCAAAACTGCACATCTGCTAATGAAGATCTTTCAAATGCACATTTCACACATAAAGGCAGAACAGTCTTCGAAAAATACCTGTAGACCTGAAGGAAGGTAGGAGTCTCTCTTGCACTGTGCTTAACTCAACTCACGTGTCATGACCAAATACCAAATCACCCAGAGCTTTGACACAAATCTATCTATGTGTTCTCCCTAAGGTCACTAAACCAAGAACGACTGTTTTCAGGGCTTTGAGTCTTCATTGATTTATTATAATATAAACAGAAGCAAAAGAAGTTTTAGGCAAGACAGTTTAAAACAGCAGGTTCATCAATGACTCCCTTCCCTGAGTCACTGGCTTGCAAGGCAGGTCCTTTCCTGTCTCTCACTCGAGCAACTTTTTTCATGGTTTCTTTGCGTCCCATCAAATAGAAGGAAAGACTCCTCTACCTTCTACCTACCCCCCACCCCCAGGAGTCTCTGGTCTCTGGCTCCTGCTGCTGGCCCTTGCTGGCAGACAGCTGTGGACCTCCTGAGGGTGCAATTGGCTTCCCGGGGTTCACAGCTCCATGGGCTGTGCAAGGGGGTGGCTCGGGCGGCCGAGGGGACCCTCCCCTTCAAGGCCTTGGCTGGTTTCAAACTCTTTGAATACGGAATTTGTAACTTTATGTTGGCTATAGATTGAAAAGTTCAGATGAAGCCACTCTGAGTGTGTTTTAAGCCTCCTTGCCCCCAGCGCATGGAAGACATCTGTTTGAATATTTTATTATTATCATTTTTACTAGCATAAGGTACCATTTTTTTGGCTTAGCACATGTTCATCAGTCATTGTTTCTATATGAGAAACCTTTTTTTTTCACTTCACAGTTGTTTAAATTTACATTTCACAGTTTAGTCCCAAACCACAGATCATAGAATCATAGAATGGTTACAGTTTGCTGCTGGTATCAGCCCAAAAAGTACCTGGTTTTGCTGTGATTGGTTTAGTGAGTGTCTGGATATCAGCTGTTTCCATATTCTGGTCTGGGGAAAAATAGTGCATGCGGGTGAAGCAGCACTACCTCAAGCTGAGAAATAGCTGCAGCAACAAAAAACAAATCGCAGATAAGAGCAGGTAAGGTTGGAAGACTTGCAAGAAGGTCATCAGAGAACATACAATTGCAAGCACCTAGAATGGCTGCTGTGCTGCTGGAAGTGATAACAAACAGGATATGGAATAATGTTTCATTTAAAATTTGAGATAACTGCATAATTTCACTTAATACCAGCGCTTCCTTGTAGGAGAAAGAACTTTCAGTACTGTCACAGGAAAGGTACTCAAGTCCGAGTGCCCCGGTATCCCCCCTCCTGCACCGTTTCAGAGCTCACTGAGCAAAGCAAGGATGGAAAGTTTTCACTCCTCCAGACAGATACCTGCAGTTTGTCCTCAGGGAGGAGGATGCACTGTAGGCATATTTGAAATATCTATCCTAAAGAGTCTGGTATTGGAAATTGAGCTATAATTTTATTTTCTTCAGAGGTTTATCTGTGCATCTTTCCCATTCCTGATGATTCATAAGCAGTAACCTAATGCAAATGACAAGAACAATTCATTAGCAAAAGACTGCAATCCTGTTTTGCTAAAGCATGACTCAGATCTAGAAAAACTCTAACAAAGAAACAGACGCTTTGGTAAGCAAATATACAACTCCTTGAATTTCAGTGGTGGGAACACTTCAAAAAGACACTTTGGAAATTGATTTCCTTCTGGTAGAGTGCATTGTAACCTAGCTATGAGGTTTTCACCCAAGAGGTAGCATCTAATCCAACTGGAAGATTACTGCATTTTTCCTTTCTTCTTTGCAAGTTGAGATGCGCTTAAAAAGAGAAGTTACAAGGACCTGATGCACAACATGGGGCACTACTGTGCGTGGAAAAGAAATATCTGGCCAGACTTCAAACAGCAGAGATGACGCTGGGAATATTGAGTCACCGATACATATAAACCCATTTATCCTGATATTATTAATTCTGCTTGTAAAAATTCGAAATGATGTCAGTCTGCGATACTTCCTAAAGCTGAGGACTGAGAATGGATTTGCTGAGGAAAGGTACACAATCAACCAGCAAGAGCCAAACCAAAAGGCTTCACTTTAGCCAGATGTTTTTCTGAAACACCTGGGTCTGCTGACAAACCAGAAGATCGCACATTACACTGCTAACGAGACAGTCCTGCTACAAATCTTGTGTGCTTCTTCTGTGCTGATGAGTTAATATATAATGGGGTACAACCTGGGTGTTGAAATTCGGAAACCAGACTTGGAAAATAAAGTGGGGATGATCAAGCCCAAATGGGAAGGGAAAAAAATCTTGGTTTGACTCCCAGCTGACTCACTACTGCCCTTCTCTGCCCCAGCTTGCTCGCGAGAGATTTGATTACATGACTTTCCAATTCCACATTTCTACTGCAAAATTACATACAGCCCAGAAAATAGATGTTGCAAGGTTCTCCCTTCCCAAGTAGCATGAGCTGTAAGGCAAGAACCCTTGCACGCTATCAGAGGCACTAGCATGCTGCTATGTCAAAGCAATGAGAGCATGTGGAGATGATGTAAATTGTGCTATATTTATGCAGTCTGGTTAAAAACTACAGCAGCAGACCTTGAAAAAATTTCTCTTTCCCTTGCCCTTCTTTAAGAGAAGAGCCTACACGGTGTTAAGGATTCTGCCCCTTTTAGGACTCTTAGAGCTGGAATTGCTGCTTTGTCTGTGTTAATCCCTCCTATTGTTTTTTCTTCATCTCTCTAAACATTTCTTAGTTTTCGCCATGTTTAATGGCAATAGGACTAACCTATTTTACAGGACTCCTTTTATGATAAACATAAATAAGACAGTAAAGTGCTCAAATACTACAAGGATAGCAATGAAGACAAACAGGGACAAAATTGAAGACATGTTACTGAATGAGCAAGTTCATTTTGGTCACTGGAACAGGTTCCCCAGGGAAGTGGTCACAGCACCAATCCCATCAGAGTTCAAGGAGCCTCTGGATGATGCTTTTAGGCATATGGTTTCATTTTAGGTAGTCCTGCAAGGAGCGGGGAGTTGGACTCAATGATCCTTGTGGGTCCCTTCCAACTCGAGATAGTCTATGACTCCGTAATTCTTGCCTCTGAATCTCCTGTAAGCACCATGGGTAGTTTTTCCACACATTCTTGAGTTTCCCAGGGATTAACTAAAACAAGATTGTATTTTCAATTACAGTAAATAATTCCAGGAAGAATTTTAAAAAGGAGGTGTATTCCTGTGTTTTGATGTTCCGTATCTGCAAGCATTACCATCCATAGCCCAGAATGCTTTAAAATGGCATCTATGCGACTAAGGGACTTAAGACACATAGTGAAATGGTTAACGAAAGCTATATTTCATTGAAAATGGACAGAGCACAAAATCTACTTGTCTACTTTGTTTTTTCAGTGTGCAGCTTAGAGCAGACAAAACCAAGATAGAGCTCCTTCCTTGACTACCTCACCATTTATTTATCATGTAATACTTCTCAAGGTTTCAAGCAGATGCATGCGCCCAAAGTAGTGAAAAGAATTCGATACTCTTCCTCTGATGCTTTTGCAATTTATCCTCAATTTGGAAACTTGCTGGAGTAAACGGATGCTCACTCTGAAGACTCTCAGAACCGAGTGGCTGTACTAGTGTCACGAATTTAGATTTAGGATCCTGCCAACCATGCCAATTTGTCATGAACAAGCTGATTTTTTATCCTGCTGACTACACCAATTTGACACAAATGAGAGATCATGGATCCTACAGAACTTTGAGGTAGCAGCAGTTTAAGATTTATTGATACTGTTAGGGTAAATCACCAGGTTAGGTTGCATGATTTTTAACAACAATTAAGCATGAGCCAATATCAGAGCGATTTAACAAAATTTGTTATAATCAACACAACAACTTAGTTTAAGACTGGAGAATGGTAAGGTTTACTCCATTAATTACTGCATGGAAAAATGAACAAATGAAAAAAACAAATGAAAACTAATGGAAATTGAGTTATACTCAAGCTAGAATGAGTCACCGAGAGACCAGGGACATGAAGGATGACGGAGGCCCTCCCATTGAGTCACGAGGATCAGAATGGACCCCCTTGCTTTCTAAATGTGAAATGACTCCTCTCAGAGAGGAGTCTAGGTGTGGCTGGATCCAGACTTAGTAAATGATTTACATCTAGAGGATTATATATGCAAAGTTTATGTAAATTTTCCTTAGTATCAACTCAGCATGCAATCAAACTTACCAAGGCAAAATCAAAGTTATCAGAATACAAGGTTATGCACAATATCAGTGGCTTACCAAGGATCTGCAGTTGATAAGAGGAGTCTCTGCCTCGAGGAGCAACCTTGAGAGGTGCCCCAGCTTGAAGGGAGACCACTGCCATTGCAGCCAGGCTACCGTGCAGGGAGAGCTCAAAGAAGGCTCACTTGGGCTGTCATATTTATGGAATAAAGTGGTTAGCTTGTAGTCAAATTACGTGCAATGAAAAAGGTATGCATGAGACTCCTTGTACACAAAACTTTCCTTGTTCTTTGATAGACCAGTCTTGGAAAAGCCACCCGCTATTCATGTGTTAATCACATGATCTGTGTTGCAAGCTCACCTGCATCAGTGCTCAGTGTCACACTGCTCCTTTGTGGGTTTTCAGAGACCAGATTGAAACTAGAGCAGTTCTTGGCCTGGCTACAGCTCAGACCTTTACCTCCTTTGGAGCCTGTACCAAACTACTGCTAGTTTCAATAAGGGGTCAAATGCATCTATCACAACCAGTTCCCCTTATTTCCCAACCATAGATGAGTACAGGACAGCCAGCGTAGGAACATTGGAGTGTACTTTCAGTATGGGCTAGAAATAAATGACTAAATACCTACTCCAAACTCCAACACGCATCCAATGTGGAGGGGTAGGAAGAGGCACCATATCAACCACAACGTCCACTAGAACGGCAATATCTGGGTTTCCACATACACCAACACATATTTGTTGAGGATCTTATTTAAAAATTGCAACAGAGTAGCATGATTGAGCACTGCTTTTCTGAGGTTTTCCACTGAATTCCAGACTGGACTGAGAATCCATGTTTATACATCCTTTTCGCAGAACAAAGCCCATCAAACTGTGAACTCAAGAAGAAAATACTACTTTCTTTTAAAAAGCACTACAAAATCTTTTTTGTGAGTCATCACCATCAGCTGCAAGTTTAAATTCCGAAAAAATTATAAGAAAAAGGAAAATATGGTAAATGCTACTTATGTACAGAAAATTGCACTTCAGGGCATGGGGATTATGGTAATTCAGTGCCAGCAGGTTAAGCATCAATCTGTAAGTGTTAGTTGTACCAGATTAATGAAGCATCTGTGGTGTTTGCCCAGTTACACTTTTCCTTTCAGCAATTTATCAATTGTAGCATTCTAGAACATAAAAGATTAACAAATTCTTTTTATGCTTCTTTTTCACACTACTGTTGCCGTCTATATTTATTTGAATGATGTTCCTTATTTCTGACATTTTCCCTGGGGCTTGAAAAGCAGGTGTTCAGATATAGCTCCAAGCTGTCAAAAATGAAACTGGCAATGACTTTAACAGATTCAGGGCTGAGGAAATACAAGAAAGTTGTAATTTTGAATAATTAAGCACCACACAGGATTTGTTAGACTACATCATCATTACCCAAAGGATACCTTAATTCAGATTTCATAATAAACACAAGATGGGATGGTGGTCATGGTGGGAGTGATACTGGAGACCTGGATTTGAATTCTCGAGTCTGGAGAATTTCTTCGCAAATCTAAGGAGACCACATTAGCTCTGAACAAGAACCTATCAAGGTTGCTTTTGCTCCCTCTCCTGGGCTCAAAATTAGGGGAACACTTGCTCTAGAGACTGCTTAGATGGCCTGCTGTGGTAAGAGGACATCGTTATGTAGCATTGCTCCACCTTGCCCTCTTATCTGTCTGGATAAAAATGGTATGTGTGATGAAGCTTTATCGCCTACTTTCTCATCAAGCAGCAACGCTCGTTTATTGTGTGGCCACTGCACAGTATACACACTTGTACTGGAATAACATGAGTAGATGTAGCCTGTTATTTGTAGTTGGGTCTGTAACAGAAAGCAGATACTCAGCTTTATCTGTTCCTTCGGTTAAGTCCCAAGAGGCCAAGTCTTTTGCTCGTCAGCCAAGTAAGTTTGTGTAGATGTATTTATTTCAGGAGCAAGGTCTGATCAAGACTAAAGAGAAAAGAGGCATGATGACTTAACCTTTTTTTTTTTTTTTTTACATGAAAAAAACCCCAACAACATTCCTTGAATACTTTCAAGGAAATCACTGCTGCTTGCACTTCACATCATCAAGTACGGGTGTATCTCATGGGCTAATCAAGAGGAATGAAACACATAATTTACCATCCTGCTTACAAGGTATCTTCAACAGGAAGCAAAACCTTCCAAATTATTTTGGCAAAAATTCCCAAATGACAATAAAAGAATGAATACATTCTACTGCTGACTAAAGAAAATTAAAGATAAATAAATGAAAGTTGCAGGCATTTTTTTTAATATTCAAGTTTTCCTACATTTCAATCAACTCCAATACAGTGCTAATACAGTGCAAGCAGTAGGAAGAGAATTAAAATAGAACAGAGGAAGTATTACTAACAGATCGAGAGACTCTGAACTGGCGTAAGGAAGAATGTAGCAGTCCTTTGGGTGGGCTACTGCTGCACTTTGGACTGTTGTGAAGACTACAATGACTGGCAACTGATAAATAGGGTTTTTTTCCCTAAAGGGCTTTGTTTTTGGACTTCATTATTAGCTTCAGCAATAACATGAGAATGAATGGCCTACTGCAATCTAAAAAACAACAAGTGCTATTAGTAGCAATCATACTGAGCAATAACTGAGCACTCTTCAGCTGTTAGCCCAGTGCTTCTTTCAAGGTTTAGGAAAACAGAAGTGAGTTAGAGCATGCCAAGTAAGTATGCTGGGGCACCTTGTTAATGAAGTAATCAGGGAGCTGAGACACCTACTGGTAAAAATCTATTAGATGCTTACTCTTTGATCACACAACTTGGGGATTTCAGATTTTCTGCTCAGAAACAGCTAAGCAGTAATTGCACACATCTACTAGGAAACTCCCTGAATCAGTCTCAGCCAAGGCCGGCACGTGGAACTTCACTCAGCTCCTCTACAAAGAAGGAAAAATTCTCCCCACGGCCAAGCTTCTGGAGTGGTGGATATTTTGCACTTTATTTTTCAAGTTGGGTCTATGTGTATTGCTGTAGGCATTCACTGTAACAGCGGGAAAAGCAAGAAGCGAGGTCTGAATTGAAAAGCGGGACTGGAATGACTGAGCAAACTGAAGGAACGGGAGGTTACGCTTCTCACCAGCCGCAGGAGACGCAGAGCCAGAGCTGCTGATGCCAAAGTGCGCCCAAGAAACAGGCACGCTGCAAAGCATTGTCGTCTTGAAACATTAACTTATAATCACTTACCTGTGTTAACACATACATAATGGAAATGTAGCAACTGCCATAATACGGGGTCAGTAATCCCTCAGTGAGTCATCTTCCAGGAACCAGGGAACAATAAGCCATGCACTTCAGAAACTGACTTAAGATGTCTTCTTTAACTGCTTTTCTGAGCACTCAACCTGCTGTTCCTGCCTAATTAGAACTGATGAGCTCTTCTTAAACTGATACATATACTGCAAATACAGACCTCTTCATGTCTCAGACACAACACCCTATGGAACTACTACGAGATCTAAACCAGTGAATTCTTACAGACACCTGTGATGTGTTTTGCAGAGCAGTGTTGTTTGGTCAATTTTCAAATTTGTTCTATTATCCTGTCTGAATGTTCACTTTCACAATAAAGCCATTAAAAAAAGAAAGAAATAACACTCTTCTTTATTAACAGAACAGCATTTATACCCTTCTGCTGCTAGTCCAACTCCACAGAAAGTAAGAGGATCCCCAAGACAGTGCAGTGACTTAAATGCTCTCTGCAAAACCCCATGCAGTCAGTATCTGCCATATAAACTAACATCTAAAAGCACATTTGAGAGAACTTCAATGCAGACATTGGAGACAAATCAGTTACAGTAGGGAATCACTGAAGAAAAAGGAAGGCAATTAAAACTCCCTTTTCCTGGTGCAGCCTCTTTTTTTTTTTTTTTTTTTTAAAATT
>VXAK01005295.1:1107-13319 GCA_013399435.1 Arenaria interpres | reverse complement strand
TGCCTGTGTCTGTTTTTCTAAAGAAGGGGGAGAATTCTTTGAGATATTTAAATATTATAATCAAGTTGGTTTTTTTTTTTCCAAATTAGCCTGCTCCAATGTGTTTTTTTCCTTAACATATTTTGTATCTAATTAAAAATCCTCAATATGACTGTGTCCTTCTACAAAAATTCCTGTTTTCACTATTAAAAAAGTATACTTCCTGTGTAAAATAAGCTCTTTTGATACCTCTTTGAGCATTCAAATATCTCCTAACATTAAACCACTGTAAACAATTTTACAGTGACAGTGTGAATGGTATCACTGGACCACCACCTACTCCTATGGTCCAGAGCTATCTCACAGTAAGAAGCAGAGAAGAGATGACAAACAAAGCACTACCTATGGAGTCTTAAATCTAATCTTTTACTTAATAAAGTAAGAAATGGAACTTAAGAATGGGGCACACAAATCGTGCTTGCTAGGAAAAGAGTACGTGCTCTTTTGGAGTACAAATTGTTAATTTTTAGGATTGCAAATATCACTGTCTCTTAATTGTCTGTTTGACACAAAAACTTCCAAAATGGACTGGTTGAAACCTGTGTTTCCAAGGATAGGCAAACGAAACCTCAAACTACTAACAATTGGAGACTGGGAAAATACTGATTTCTTCTCACAGAAGAAAAATACAAAACAGACTACTGTCGATTTCTATATAAGAAAAAATGCTGTTACTTTGCATTCTTTTTTTTTTTTTTTGCTTATATCTATTTTTCCATTTACTGTGTGATGTTTAATTAATAGTTTAACCAAATATATATATTTGTATGGGGTGGATTTGCATTATGTGTGCCATGATAATGTTTACATGCCAATACCATGTGCTATCTTATTATATTAGGCATTCTGCCTAAGAATTTATGATAATCTATTTCACGTTTGTCTGCCAAGTATCATCACAACTTCTATGATAGAACAGACTATAGGCCATTACCACATTGACCCCTCCTTCACATTCCCTATCTGCAGACTAACAAGAGAATCAAAACCTCCGGAGATGTAGCCATTTTTAAAAGACTAAACAGTCAAGACTACATATTTCCTCATATTTATTTTGTAACTGTATTTTTCTAAAACATATTAAAATAGAAAAGATGTTCATCTGATTCATCATACAAAGAAAATACCAACATAGTAATAAAATACTGAAAATATATGAAAGCACCAAAACATTAAAATATTCGTATTGGCAAAGATTCTAAGAATATATTTCTTGCAATTTTACAGTAAAGTGCTATTCAATCCATTCAAATTAAGGAATTGGCATTTTAATAGCATGGTTATTACTATCTTAAGGTTACAAATTACTTCATTACCTTATTCGACAAGACAACAACCCATTTTTGTTGGAAGCAAACCATTTGAGTTCCATGCACATGAAAATAACCTAAATAACAGCTTTGTAGTTAGCAGTGAACAATGTAAGTTGCCAACTCGTTAAGAAAACAAAATACTGAGAAGCAAACAGAAGAGAAATGAGATTAGTGAAAAATTAAGAAAATGTAGATGTGTTAAACATTGTATAAATTAAGAAAGGACAGAAGACTCTGCACCAAACAGTTCTGCAGACTTGCCTTTTACATGTTTTTTTTTTTTTAATACTCATATTGCTTCTTTATTAGTTAATCAGTTTACTAATGCATTTTTTCAACCTTCAAATGATACTACATCTACAACACACAGGAGAGATACCGTAAGCAAAGAGACAGAAGCAGAGTATGACCTTTATTTTTCCTCAATAATCTCTTCTCATCTATTGAACTCAGCAGACAAAACTAAATGACTTGTTACAAAGCCAATTTGTAGTAAAAATTACTTCTAGTAAAGAAATTATTTTCTATTTTTAGACCTCATCAAGAGTGAAAATTTTACATGTATGAAAGATACCATCAGTCTCCTCTTGTGTTTATAATTTTAATATACATATTTACAGGAATGAGTACAACGAATCCTTGTTAATCTTAAGTTCTCGCTAGTTTCATACACCATTTCTACATCAGTTTCTGAGAAATGGCAGACGTAACACTTTTATGTTACCTTCAACAACATTTAGTCTTTCCGATTTGACTTGCTTTTTTCATAAATTCATCTGTAATTTAAGCATATTGCACATCTCAGAATGAGTTCTTACATTGACTACTTATTAGCCGTTTTATGAACCAGTAACAGGTCATCAAAAGTCAACTCTCACAGTCCTTCCGCAATTTGATAGTATCTCATTGTGATTATTTCATTACTATCTTTGGAATCAAACAAGGGTTATACTCCTGGTCAATATGGCTGCTGTGTGTATGTTATTTGGTTGGAAATACTTACATTAACTTTGGATTCAGGAAAAACACAAACATAAGGTATTTAACTAGTGAAAGCAATGAGCCTGAATTGCTAAAATGATTGCTAACAACAAATACCTTATTTTATGTGTGCATGTACATAGATTATATTAAAAAAACTATATAAAAAATTCTCCTGAAAGAACAAGTTAACCTTTAGAATATACTTGACTGCTTGCACCTTCTATGAGAATAATTCAGGATGTAAGAAAGAGTATGATGAAAAGAAATGAAATAGTGTATTTAAAGTAGTTGAATAGAGGGAAAAAAAACGAAATAGTTTTAAATTATGGTGTTGTATTTGGTTTCCTCCTTCAGTAGTATTTACGGAATTACAGTGAAAATAGGTCCTAGCTCTAACATCTTCCTCATGCACTGTTCGAAGCATTAACTTTCAGTAACTTCCTTTGCCAGTCATTCATTTCTTCTTCTTTTTTTTTTTTTTTTTATAAAATTGTCTNTTTTTTTTTTTTTTTTTTAGCAAATTGTATCATTGTTCATTGTTGTGGGCTCACAAACCTCATTTTGGCAGTTCCAGAATCCGAGCACAACACTGCAATCTCTTCCACTCCAGCCAACCAGGACAGGCAACACATCCAGTGCAAAGCAATTCTTTTTAGCTTCTCTGGGTATACGTCAGGTAGAAGCAGAAGGCAACAACAGTAACTGATAGTAATGATAAAACAACCGACAACTGCTGGAACCAGAGGCAGCGATCAATCTGCTCTTGAAGTCTTTTATTAATTTGCAGTAAACGAGTTAGCTGAAAATAGAAATAGTTTGATTAAATTAGAATGACTGTACATGAAAGTACTTTTTTAATTCAGAGCTATTTAGCCAGTAACTATAAGCACAGGAGAAAAAAACAACAAAACAAACCAAACACAGGAATCTGTTCCATTAAAGAAACTTGAAATCTTAAGAATTATGGAGAGCCTATATTGCCTATATCAAGCAGGTGACATCTTTAAACTAGGAAGCAAAAGATACTGCTGAAGCTCAATGATACCCCAGATCTGTAATATACACAAGAGGAATGAGCAAACTGCATTGAAAGTAGTATTTTATAAAACCATTACCATTCAACAAAATAATTAAATCACTATCATGGATTTAGTTACTTTCAATTGCTGAGCTTTTTTATGAAGTACCAAAGAGGTTTAGCACAAATTCTTTTTATCTCTATCATATTTTATAATGTTGTTCAATAGTCAGCACAAAGGAATACACTATTACCTGTACATGTAAATCTTCATTGGTTCTTGCCGGAATATTAAATGCATTCTCTTTTAATGTCAAAGA
Organism: Arenaria interpres; assembly: GCA_013399435.1. NCBI lineage: Eukaryota > Metazoa > Chordata > Aves > Charadriiformes > Scolopacidae > Arenaria > Arenaria interpres. Next base: position 9,645 of record VXAK01005295.1, on the reverse strand, counting down.
GGAAGGCTTACTGCTTTCTACAACATGACACCTGAGCCTGTGAAAGGGGAAAAAATATGCACCTAAAATCATAAATTTAATGTAACATTGTATAGTTAATAGTAAACAGTCCTTCTAACAGTTATTTTATGCGCTTTATCATCTGTTCTGGTTGACTAATTTTCTAAACAGAATTGCAATGATAGTCTCAAAAGGCTTCCTCAGTCCACCAATTATGTCTTGACAGCTTTTGATACAGAAAGCAAGATCAAAATTATCTGCATGCTCAGTTAAAATGTATCTTCATAATTTTAAATTCACAGTAGAAGATGCACTATATTATTCAGTCAAATACTACCAAAGATGCAACAATTTCTCGAACAGCAAACAAAATCTAAAGGTTTTCTTTCCATGTCAAACCTTAGCAACAACATTTTTCACATTTGAAGAGGCAGGTTGGAAGGAACCTTAAAGATCGCCGAGCTCCAACTCCCCTGCCATGGGCAGGGACACCACCCACTAGACCAGGTTGCTCAAAGCCCCATCCAGCCTGGCCTTGAACACTTCCAAAGATAGGCCATCCACAGCTTCCCATATGCATATGACACATATTTATAGCTAAAACCCTTCCTGTGAACAGAAAACCATATGCTCACCTATGTTCCATAACTTTGGTCCTAGGGACTTCTTTCCAAAACTGAGTCAGTTCTGGTACCCCTGCTCCAGAAGACTGGTCCATTTCTGCTGCCATTATAAGGAAACGATCCTGCAGAGAAGCTGCAAAACCTGCCCTCAAAGGAAAAAAAAACAAGAAAAAAAAAACAAGCAGAAGTGTGCTTGGATAAAATGACAATATTACAAAACGTATGGAAGCATTTTTGAGTGGAAGTGTTTCAAATGAGAGCCTGTTTATTGCAGGACATCAGACACTGACTTACAAGAAATAATAATAATGAAATTATTCTCTTAAGCGCAACAATTTTGATTACTTTTCCCAAAATTCTACAGTTTCATTTTAACAGAACTAGTTTCATCTGAACGATTCAGGGACAAGCCCAAATTTTGTAAAGAATGCATTCACGAGCAAATTCACTTGTCCTTGCAGCAATTTAGGAAACCGATTTATCACAGATAAACTCCCACTGTAACAAAGCACAAGTGAGACAGCTGCCACTGCAACCTTTTTTCTTTTCTTTTTTTTAAGGCAAGAAACAGAATGAGCTGCAGACAACAGTTGCTTATGCCTAAGTGGAGTAGTAAATCAGTACGGGCAGTTACACAAATGCTGTCTGACATCCATGTTTTTTTACAAATAGTAGCACTCTCATGCAAGAGTCAAGTAGACACGGGTGTCAGTCAGTCTTACACCTCAGCAAGCATGTACAAAGGCTAGTATCTACAGCAGTCAGCCTGTTAATAAAACATGCCCAGACTCCTTAAAAATTCTACTGTAAGATTTTATTTACCACCATGAAGAGAGACGATTATATCCAATGATGTGCCAGGTTCACAGCTGCTGTTACTGGGTTTAACTCTGTATTTTTCAGGAGCAGTTGTTCTCACCTATAAGCGAAAAATAGCAAGCAAGCATATAGTAAATGCATGCACAAACTATGATTGTTTCATAACCTCCCTCATTCTGTATATATAATATAGTATAATCCCCAAAAGCTTAAGTATTAAGACATGGTAATACATACAGTCTTTAAAATTCTTTACTTTGTTGGACTAATCAGACACTGGCATTTCTCTTCTTCCTCTCTCTCAGCTGCTTCTATCCTTTCTTTTCTAGCATATGCTATTTTTCTCTTATACATACTTAAAAAGAGCCAAGAATATCAAATGGACTATATTAAAATTCTTAATATGGAACTATGGAAATTTTAATTATTTGCGTGTGCAGAGAATACAACAGATGTGGTGGAAAGCCAAATCAAGACGCAAGTCAACCCAGTATTTCTGAAGCAAACATAACTGTATTCATTCCTTTGATGTTGCCATGTGCAGATGGAGCTACATCATTTTGGACGGTTACTAACTTGTTTCCAGATAAGACTTAAGAAGGAGAACAATTCTAAAAAGATCACTTTTCAATACTCAAGTCTTCCTTGTTTTTTTCAGGAAGTATTAGACTCTCATTAAATAACTAATCATCACCATAGCTCCTTGCCAGTGAGTGCTCCAAAGATTTGTATTACTGATTATCCCCTTTTGGGTGACAGATACATGCATAAATTCAGCCAGAAGATTTCTCTGATCTGCCTCAAACATCACTATAGAATAAAAAACTTAGACCAAAAAGTGGGTTTAATAGTATTTCTTCCTCCTTACCCAAAGAAAAATGTACACATTTAGTAAAGTAAACTAGGCAACACATAAAATGCTTACCTTAAAAGCCACTACGTTTTTAGTGACATTTGTGAGAACTATCAAACATTTTTTCTCTCCAGTTTCTTTGGATCCAAAATATAGTTCTTCTGCTGGGCTAATAAAAAATTTAAGAAGAATTAATATCTTCAAATTATCTTTAAAACATATCACAGAAAAAAGCCTGTCCACACCTACAGGAAACCATAATACTTTCCACCCCGCAGCTACAGTCACTATGAACAGTGTTTCATCAAAAAAGCTGTGAAAACAAAGAAATTTGGTAGTGAAGCTCAGGATTGACTCATGACCACAAGTGGACCTAGCTGCTTCCGCTGTTTACTGCCCTTGACTTCTTCCATTTGGAAGAGTGCGCCCATCTGCAACAGCAAGAATAGCCAAGAGAAATATACAGTCAATTCAGCCATTGCATCTCACAGCAGTATGTTAAGGGAAAGTATCATTAATTTTAATTTATGATAATATTAAAGAGTATAAGGTGTGACAGACACCTCATACACCTATCCTTGCAATGAGTATAGTGCATATGTAAGAAGAGCTGGCAGGTATCTGCAAGTGGCAATTGTTTCAACCGCTACAGCTAAATTCACTTGCACTTATGAGTCAGTCTTCGCATACTTCTGGTGACACATGCATAAATAAAGTCATTGCTTGTTTTTAATATCCTTGTGCAATTAGGAGAGTCATGCATGAAACCTTCTAAACCATACCAAACTAATGCAACTCATTTTGGAATAAGCATTCAAATGAACGCTACTAGGCAAAAAGTAGGGCATGCTCATATAATACAAGTTGAGAGGAAAGTCAAGAAACAAGTGAAAAATTGTTTTCTTTTAGTTTGACACATTAGGAGTACACAAAAAACTGCCATACCATGCAGTACTACAGAACTGCATATTCTTTTGACAGAAAGCCTTTTTCAAAAAACATTTTACATATTTTTCCCTTCTCTTTTTAGAATGCCAATTTCATGTTAGTTTGACCTCCTCCTAAAAAGACCTCCTTTTAAGTATCAATCCTCTCTCCTCTCACTTAAACCAGTATAGTAGCTGAGAAGAAAAATCCCTGGTGCTGTAGGGCAACCCTGAACATCTATGCTAGAGAAGGAGCCCGATGGTGACTCTGTGTTGGGGGTGCCTATAATTTAAAATGCATTAGACAGTCCACATGACAAGATTTTTTTTATTTTTGGTAGGGAGAAGCTAAGTGAGCCAGTAAGCAAGAAACTGAGGTTTAAAACAGATTAACAGGTTAACTCTATCACCTTCTCTCAGTTTTGTTTTTTTCCTGTTCCCAAATTCTCCAATTAAGTAACCAACAACAGTAGGGGAAGGAAGAGTTGTAGTTGCAAAGTATTTTGGTTGTCTTCACACTGTGCTATTGCAGCTGTGTGTTACAGCAATTGCAAGATGAACCATAAATGAGGCAGGAAAGCATTATCCAGCATCAAAACAAGCCACACAAACAGCTCAAGGAAAGAAACACTCTGCCAGAGCCTGATCTTTCTTGTTCCACCACCAACTGCAGCTATTGACCAAAAAACACCCCAACAACTCCCCCCACTAAATAAAAAGAAATGGGGCTTGAGGGCCACTGCTGTATGCTTGTTGTCTGTGAAATCAACCAGTTAGTGTTGGGCATGGATGTCACACAGTTGTTGGTAGGGCAGGGTGCTTTATTTTAAATGAACACCCAAATGTTTTTACAGAAACACCTCCTTTACTCTGACATGTGTGTGGTAACCATTGCAGCTTCTACTAGAAACTCTTGTCTCAACATACACAAGACACGCTAGTCTTCTGGTAGGCAGTGCAAGTAACTGCTGCTTTTTGTCTTATCAAATATTAATTTATTGAGGAGGAAGGCCAGTAAAGACCAGTCTTTCATCATAAGGTATGCAAGGCAAATGCAATCATGGCCTAAACCAGGAAGAGGCAGATGACTAGTCAGTATGACTATAAACACGAGAAACAGACAGTTCTTGGTGATTTCATGACTCCAGAGCTGCTACGCTTCAGGTTCCTGGTCAGGCTGTAGGCTGCTCCCTTCACTGGGCAATGCTGGTATCAGCAAGAATATAAACTAATTCCACTGGCAGAGCTTACAGTCTTTGAGATAGGTGCCTGTGACTAGTTAAAAGCAGCACTATATATTATCAGTTCAATAAATTTCCATTCAGTGTCCTTAGAAAGACTCCAGGGAAATAAAACTAGTTCTAGCTCCTACAGTTAGAAGAGTAAGAAAAAGTAACAACTGTACATAATCTCAAGAGTATACATAAAAAAAACCAAAACCAAACAAAAAAAAACACCCACAAAACACAAACAAGCAGCAACGACAATAGAGACACCAGTATTTTATTTTCCATGACAGCAAGACTACAAGTATTATCACATCTCTATTCTTGACTAAGTTTACTCTTTCATGTATTTTACATGAACTCATAGAATCACAGAATGGTTTGGGTTGGAAGGGACCTTAAAGATCACCAAGTTCCAACTCCCCTGCCATGGGCAGGGACTCCTCCCACTAGACCAGGTTGCTCAAAGCCCCATCAAGCCTGGCCTTGAAATCTTCCAAGTATGGGGCATCCACAGAGGTGAGACTGACCAGCCTGTAGTTCCCTGGGTCTTCCTTTTTTTCTTTTTTAAAAATGGGGGTTATGTTTCCCCTTTTCCAGTCAGCGGGAACATCACTGGACTGCCACAACTTCTCAAATAAGATGGGTAATGGCTTGGCAACTTCATCCATCAGTTCCCTCAAGACCTGCAGATGATTCTCGCCAGGTCTCATGGACTTGTACTCCTTCAGGTTCCTCAGATAGTCTTGAACCTACATCTCCTACCCTCAGGTTCCTCATTCTGCCAGTCCCTGCCTTTGCCTTCTGTGACTTGTGTGGTGTGGCTAGAGCCCATGCCAGTGAAAACTGAGGCAAAAAAGCCTTCTCCATATCCCAGGTGACCAGGTCTCCCGTTTCCTTCCAGAGAGGGCCTACAGGGTCCCTAGTCTTCCTTTTATCACTGACATACCTATAGAAGCTTTTCTTGTTGCCCTTGATGTCCCTGGCCAGATTTAATTCTATTTGGGCTTTAGCTTTCCTAACCTAATGGCTGTCTGCTCAGACAATTTCCCTGAATCTCCAACAATTCCATTTCACTGGTAGAACTTGAAATATTTTAAGAGGAAAAAAGGTAGTTTGTGTGGAGTTTGTGGTTGTTGTATTTTTTTTTTTTAAATAAGTAGACAGAAGAACACAGCTTCTTTTGTCTTGAGGGACAGAAAATTTTAGACTTTGGATTAAAAAAAAAAAAAAAATCACAATTCTGCAGTCTATGCTTTTGACCTACCACACGAGAAATCAAGTCTATACAGAGGAGGTTTTTGCACATAAAGGACTATAAAAATAATCTTTTTTTCAAAGCCAGGAAAATGACACATACAAAGTATTTCTGATGCTAAAGAGCATGTCATTATTCAAATTCATTCCAGAACTAATTCAGTACAGCACTTACAAAATTAGCTAAGGAATTACCTATAAATTAGATATTTTCTTCATTCATCTAATAGCAAACTGGAAGTGAAAATAAAAGTTAACATCTAAATAAATTTCTAAAGAAGCATCTTAACCTGAAAGGCAGTGAAAGAAAAAAATATATTGGCTAATTGATTTTTTTTTTCCTCGTAGTTCAATGATAAAAAGCATTCACTGCAAGACATGAGCCTCTTGGATGCCAAAATCTTCTGTGCATATATGCCATTTATATAAAGCACTTCTCACGTGAAACAAATTGGACCCATTAATCAAGTTTAATCAGTGCGAACTGGTGTAGACATTTACACCATCTTAAGTTAAAAGAATTCAAGCAAGATTAACAGTGAAAGCTGTTTTAGCAAACACATTGCTTTTTAAGCCAATGAAATCATAAATCCCTGCTTTCATACAGATAATCACAGGTTTAACTAAAACCTATGGCAGACAGTTTCTCAATATAAATCAAACCATGAAACACTTCTATGAAATATAAACCTCATACAAAAAGCATGCAAATTGTGACAACCAAAAGATTTACTAAAAACATGTAAAACCAGAAAAATTGTTTGAGCTTTGTGAAAATCATTCTTAGAAGGATGTTTATAACTATTGTCTTCCTCTGAACTAGTTCAGTACTCAAGTGTTCAAAGCACATCGTAAAAAAAATAAAATAAAATTATTACCTGATATGTAATAAAGGTCCTTTAAAAGTGGTTAATGCTTTCTTTGCATTTTTTGGTTTGAACTCTGTTTTGTCAGTTTCCTCTGATTTGGAAATTTGTTCTACAGAATTCATCTGAGTAGAAATGATAGTTACAATGATTAACTAGAAAGCTGGGTTACACGTTACAGAATCATGCAGGTACTTCAAAGAATATGGAGGTGGCTTATATCAACAATTTATGTACTGCAGACCAAGCTTAATATGTTTTCATTCTCTGAAGCTGCTTAAGTCCACTGAATAAAATGATTTCTTACAAAAGTTACATTATACATTAAACATGCATGAAACAAAATTTCTGCTTTGGTTTTTTTTTTTGGTGTATCTTCCTGATGCCCAAGTTGGTTGTTTTCGAGAACTCCAGACACATTAAGTTATAGCACCTCAAACATTTAAGATTATGAAGCACTGATATTACTCTTCCACAGCAAAACTTCTCACTTAGAACAGACACCCCAATACAATCACTGCAACACTGAACAGAAAATGCAACAAAAATTTCACACTTTATTGTATTGCAGAGGTGCTAAACATATCTTCACACTGCTTTTAGATGGAATTCGGAAGTATTGGAGAATTTAAAAGAAAGAATGCTGATTGAATTGATGCATCCAAAGCTGCAGATTTCTGAGGGTTTTCCTCTATTACATTAAGAAAAATACATGTCAGCAGACCTGGAGATCTTACTATAAAAAATGAAAGAACTCTGGTATTAAAGAGCAAAACAGGGGGTGAGGGGATACAGAAAAACGAAAGAATTGGCGACATCATGAGTCAATATCAGCTACCTCAACAGTTTGCTTAGCCTTGTTTTTATTCCACTTAAAATACAGAGAGGAGACATGAAGAAAATTCAGTTTATGTAAATCTGAAGTATGGGAATGAAAGGAGTATAAAATCTTATAGAAAATAGGTTTCATAAAGAGAAACCACCCAGAAATTTTATTTCATTTTTGCTATAATTACAATTATAGTAAAAGGTTAGTGTGTAAATACACTGCACTAGTTATGTTTTGGCCTTTATTCTACATAAATCTAGGTAAAATTACCATAGAAAATATTACTACAGTAGACATTAGAGGTGGAATCCTCCTTGCCAAATGCAGGAATCTACAGGACAGGCACTTCCTAAGTTTATTGCTCATGGCTCCCTTTGCTCTGTGGAAAGAAATCAGCCCTTCTATGGGATGAGAAGAGGCGCATATATATATATAAATCAAATAAGGGGAATTCTTAGTGATGACAAGAATCTGCACATGAAGACTGGGAGTGCAGTAAATCATAATGAAGACAATGTATCAAGGATCACTTGAAATCTTTTCTTTCGGAAGCTGGCCTTACTAAAACAGTATTTGCATATTTACATTTAGATATAGTCAAGTAAAACTAATTTAATTACAAATATGAAATGCCAGCCATTTTAAGACAGTAAGAGAATATTTCTGAAAAACACATTTTGGAAACTGACATAATATTGAAGTGGCAAGCAATTGTGTACTTGCTGAAAGAAATAGCAAGGACTATTCTTAAGTACATGAACAGAGGAACAGTGAGTTGAAGCAAAAAAAATAATCTACTTTTTACAGAAGTAGTACCATCAACAATGAGATATGGTCTGAAATTTTAGAAGTACATTAAAGGCAAGGCCTTAAAAGTGCCTTAATATTAATTGATACATGATAAGCAAAAATGGCAATCTTATTAGTTCATTAAAAAGACTGAGTAGCAGCTTGATTACACTATATAAAAGAAGATAAAAGTAATGATTTGGTTTATGTTAAGAGTGAAAAGTAAAAAAAATACTTTAAGTAGAAACTGAACTCAGCCAAGCAAATTAAAAACAAACACTGAGGCTCTTAAGCAACAACATCAACTCTCTGTACAGGAATTCTCCATGTTTCTATATCTGAGAATCAGA
>VXAK01005294.1:22906-65297 GCA_013399435.1 Arenaria interpres | reverse complement strand
CTTGTCTTTTCATTCCTTCTTTTTGGTTCTTCCTGTTTAAGGTGAAATTTAAATATATAATAAAATACTGGAAATTCAATCTTACAGCACATGGTTGTCTTATCTGGGTTTTAAACATTGTTTCTTTTCTTTACAGAATGCTGCCTTTTTATATGGCCTTGGTTTGGTCTACTTCCATTACAATGCCTTTCAATGGTAAGTTGGATTAAACTAACAGTGTCAGTATTGTGCAGTGTTTTATTAATAGGTGACTATTTTAACTTCAATTCAGTGTGAGTGTACGATAGTTTAAATTTTTTTATTATAGATAAGGTGTTTGAAGAGATACTGTCCTGGGTTGCATATCTGACTTACTGTAACATACCTGTGGTAACCACAGTAGTTGCTTGAAAAGGAAAGCGCAGACAGGAGAAGCATTTCAGCTCCCTTATAATTTGATTCAGCAAGGGGGATGGAGCAGTGTAACTCAACAGGTTTTTGTGAATTGTTGTTATCGATAGTCAGTAGCCTGTGTTTTTTCGAAAGCCTGTTTACAAAAACCCCTCACTTTTCTCTTGTAAAAAAGTGGTGAAGTGGGATTGTTTTCATTTAGCTTGGTATTCAGTAATTTTTACATAGCTGTAAAATGTGAAAATTTTGGATGTGAGAAGCAGTACGCTCAGACTTGAATCAGAATGCTTAAAACTGATGTGAAAACACAGAGTTAAAGTTGTAAATTCAGGCAGGGCTTTGGGAACTGAATGGGGCTGCTGTTGGATGGAGGTGGGGGGGAAGGTTTTCTGTTGGGGTTTTGATTTTGCTTTGTCAGTGATGAGAGAAAAATAATGAATGGAATAGACTCAGTCACTCGGGTTCTATTGAAAGGTCCTCAAACTTCTATTGGGCTTTATTCTTGCAGAGATACAGTTAGTGTCCTTGGAAAAAAGTCAGAAAGGTGCAATGTTTAGGTCAGTACTTTTTTACTTGGCAGATCGTGCTGTTTAGCACCTTCCAGTGGGTAGAGCAGCAAAGTCAGGTGATTGTGAGGCCTAAGGATTATTAAATTAGAACTTTGAATTTAGATTTTTCTTCTATGCTTTTAAGTAAGCTTGTTGAGAACATGAGAATAAATTGATGCCGAATTTATGATATCTTAACCGCTCATAGAGCTTTATGTTAAGGTTGTGTAGAATAACCATATTTGCCATTTCATTCATACAACAAAGTTATGCGTAGTGTGGGACTAAGGAAGTTGTGTATCATTAGAGTATTTGGTAGAATTTTTAGAAGAAGAAAATTTAACGCAAATAAAATCTTACACCTTTGTGTGTGATTTTTTTGTGTGTCTGTTTTTAATCCTTTTGACTGCTTTCCCCCCACTTTACTAAGTTTTCTTGGGGGTGAGAGGAGTGGGATGTGTGGTTGTAGGTGTTAAGGTGTGACAAAATCGTAATAAATTTGGAGGTAATAGCAAGTCATTTACAGTAGATATGTTCTTCGTAGATCTTAGTTCTCCACAGGACTTTCTTGCAGATTGCAAGGAGAATCCTGCTTCTTTCAGAGTGAAATGCTAGTCAAATTGTCTTATTTCCTGGTGTAGCTATTCTGTCTATCATGGAGTACAAAAATCTGTGTATTTTGGGCAGGTAGAGACCTCTAGACCATTTGAGGTAGTTTAAGCTATTGTGCTTTGTCCTTGGAAGTTTTTTTTTATCCACACTGCTTCAGATATTCGTAGATTTTAATGAGAGGCTTGTACATAGCCCTCCTAAAAGGAGAGGGTAAGGAAGCGCTTGAGGTTTTTTCATGTCTCATATAAACAGGGAAAATAAAAAAGCAAGTGGGAATAAGGTGAGTTTTAGAATACTTGTTAGTATTTTTTACATTGGTTTTTAAGTTTTCCAGCTTTCATAAAAGGCAGTGTTGCATTGGTTCCAAGGCACACATGCATTGTAATTCAATGTTGTACACATCTCTGTATACTAAAGCAGCATTACAGCATTATCTTAAGTACAAATCTTAGCCAATACATCATTTTATGTTGATGATTTTGTTTGACTATTCATCTAAGAACTGAAAGTTCTCAATGTTTGTACACATGTTTGCAATAGTATGATTGGACTAAACCTATTTATTGCAATTATTATAGTAACATATGACATAAGAAATTAGCTCCATAAATTGAATCAAGTATAGTAAAATAGGTCTTACAGATCTTAAGTTTTGATGCTCTCTTCTTTTATGCAATTTATCATCAAACAGTAAATAAAGCGGTAGACTGATTTTTCCCTGTTATTTCCCTGTTTCTCAAGTAGGGTAGAACACCAGTATAGAGACAGCTGAGATATTCACGTATCTTGAATAATCTCATAGCCTCCTTAGTTGTCTTTTAGATTGAACACTGAAAGAATTTCTGTAGTTTATCAAAGGTTACCCTTCATTTCTCTGCAATAGCTGCACCAAAGTGTAGTGTCTTGAATGCCAACTTTTCTCTTTTATTTTAGTAAGGATTCTGAACCTGACTAGTCTCTCATTTGCTGATTTACACTGAGTCTCTCCCAGATAAAAAGATGCAGTCCAAGCTCTGGAACTGTGTTCTGAAACTGGCTCTAACACCCTCTTTGGATCCCAGTGTACCAGCCATGGTGCTTCAACGCCAGCCTGCAGTGTTTTCAATGTCCGCTATCTTGCAAATTGCGGGACAATTTCCCCTTTCTGATGAAAGACACCTTTCCTCAGAAACACCTTACTGGAGACTGAGATCAGTCACTCTTATTGCCCCATTGAGCATACTCTTAGGCTCCTCAGTCCAAGGATCCCTTATCAGCTGTAAAATTTCAGTGTTACATAAAACTCAGTCCTTCAGCATTGACACTTTTGTGGGACACAGTCCTGAAGAAAGCCAAAGACTAATGCAAAAGATGATCCAGACCCTTTTCCTTACCTCCATCATGGCTAAAGATGCAGACTGTCTGAGGAAAATCTGTCATCTCTGACTAGAACTTTTTGGCCCTTCTACAGCCGTGCTTACCAAAGCAGAAGCAGTGCCACCATCTATTTTGTCAAGCGATGTCTAGAACCACTGTCTCTGCATCCGGCTCCTTTAAAGTAATATCACAGCCAGCCCAGTCTGTACTGCTGTATCCTGGCACTTCTGTAAGCTAGGGTGTTCTGTATGCTGGAATTTCTCCTGTTAGCGTAAGTGTGACTCCTTGGAACAGGAACTAAGGGAATTCAGCACAAAAAGGTTTTTTTTCCCCACTTCAACTCTGATTCAGAATTAGATCTTGACATCAAGAAGACAACAGCAGCCTTTCATTATTATCTGATTCAGATAAAGACATTTAGTGGGCAAGACGGAGCAAGCATATACTTCTATCACCAACATACAAGCACTGAGCAGCCTCTCCACATCCCATGTCTCCTGCTGCTGAATTCCACAACCCTCCAAAGGCCAAGCAGACAGCAGAAAGCAGCCCTCAATTATCTGTGGTACTGCATCTGATGTCACCATGCAGGCCTCCAGACACCTGAGAAACACTCTTCTCCTAAGAAGTCCTTTGAAGGCTTCAGTGAGGCAGGAGCATTCTTTTCCATGTACTTACAGGAAAACACACAAAACTTACCTTCAACTGTGAGATGGCCTTAGCACAAATCACATTGGACCATTTACTTGAGCTGAAGGAGTCTGGTCTCTCTCTTGCTCTCTCTAGCTGTCATTCTCTTTCATCTTTTTCCAGGAAATGAATTCTTGCCCTTCTCGCAGTCATTCTGAAATAGTAAAGCAGCTGTTTAAACTGCTTTTAAAGTACCCAGGTCTGCAGTGGAACACAAACTTTTTTTCCGTAGTCTCATGCACCAACCGTCAGTACTTCAAGCCTTACTCATTTACCCAAGAAACTATTGTTTTATGGTGGTTGCTGTTTGCCTGTGGGAGAATCCTGTGCTGCCAAGGTCCGTTCTTTGCCCATCTTTGCTTCCTCTACCAATACTTTTTTATTTTGCTTTGCTTTGCTTTGTTTTAGTTTGGTTTTGTTGGTTTTTTTTTTTTTTTTCAGAGGCAAGCTGTTAGTAACAGAGTAGGATTTGTTCTTGAGGGAGTCATTTTTATTTTTTTTTCCTAGCAGGACCAGATCCTTCAGTTGATTCTCAAGCTGTTTCTGTCAGTGGTTGGTAGATCCAAGGAACTGGGCTTTTTCACCCAAAGAGTAGCTGAGTGTGTAGTCGGGTGTGTAGGAATGCAAACCACCTAGTGGGGACCTCCATCACTTGCGTGGGGAACACCCCATCCATCATGCAGACAGCAACCACTGGACTACTTCATCAAATGCGATGTCTGCTCTGAATGCCTCCAGGTATTTAAGTAGTTTGTGCCGTTGCGGAGGGCATTCAGCATTTGTTGAAATAGCCCAGTGGCTCCATTTTGCCTGGAAAGGCTCTGAGATTCACCCAACTGACAGTGATGTTGCATTGATAATTAACAGTCTGTGGAGTTCCTGCTTTGGAAACACTTGCAAAGGAAAGTCCAGGAGGGATATAATTTGAGAGTAGGAAAGCAGCTTGTTTACCAATAACTTGTGATCTTTAAGGTGTATGTCTCTTTTGATGCTTATTTTCCTGTTTTGTCAGAGTCTTTTCAGCTGGCCTGGTATTTGTAGTTAGCTTCATAAGGAGGGCAGAATTTAAGCACACACCGTGTAAATACTGCTTTGTCAAGTACTTCTTGGTTTTAGATGGCTGAGTTTATATATGTGTTTTTCAGGGTATATAAAATGGGAATGTACATGTAGACCACACATACTAATTGTAATTAACTGTTAACAAAGTAGTAATTAACTTTCTCTTTTGTTGTCTGATCTTTCTGTGGTTTTGTATCAAACACTTTTCTTGGATTGATGAAAACACGTAATACCTGCTAATGCTGGGAAAAAAAAACACTACTCTCAGTTGCTGTTCTGGAGAAATATTTAAAGAGTTTGCTCCTCAAAATGTTTCACCATTCAACTGTTACAGTCCCATGGACAGAGGAGTGGTATCTAAAGACTGTAAAAGTATTTCATAAAATTGCAGTGTCCTGACTACTGCTGTATACAGACATTTTGTTTACATTCAAACTATGATTATGAGTTTCAAATAGAAATCTGTCCATAGAAATGTGTCATTATTTCATAGTGAGACTATGAAATGACATGAAACTTAGAATAGGTGGTCAGAAAATTGAAAGAGGATAAAGAATAAGAAAAAGAATAAAAAAATAATAATACGAGTATTAATTTTTGAATAGTTAAATCAATGCTATTTTATATTCTTTCATCTAGTTCAAAGCTGATTTTTTTAACAGCCTATTCAAGTAAAACCTTCCAATAGAAGTCTTATGAGGGTTCACTAAATGTTTAATATAATCTTCTATTAATTATTATTCAACTGCTTTCTTCACTTTCATAATGGTAGGCATTGTTGTATAAATGAGTGGGTGGAAAGATAGCTGCAGTATTGATTTTGGAAGTCTTGATCTGGAGATGATAGATTCATGTCATTTTTATTTTTTTCTGAATTATTGTAGCAGTGCTGTGCAAAATGTAAGCCCAGAGGTGCATTTCATTCTCCATAATGTCTGTTTTCCAGTCCTGCTTTCCCATTTTCAAGTGTTAGGTAGCCTTTCCTTCCTGTTAGTGGAAAAGCTCCCAAGCTTAGAGAAAACTCTTATTTTAGACTCAACCAAAATTGTTTTTTTACCAAGCAGTTGGTCAGTATCTTCAGAGAATAACCCAAAAGTTGTCTCTTACTGAATTTAGACTACTGACGTTTATTTCTGTAGTATGAGAGCTCCCAGCCCTTCATTTGATGATTTATCCTTTGGACTAATGTATGTTTAGTCTGCTGAAAGATTAAAATGAAAAGCTCTGTCTGTGCATGAAGGCCAGTTAATTAGTGGTGGAGACTAACAACCTATTTGAGGAAGACTATGTGTCATCATCTCTGAAGGAAGCTGTTAGCCTCTTAAGCCAAGTCCTTCTTGGTATGTGACAGATCATCAAGCAATTAGCTTATATCTGCTCTTCCGGTTTTGGTCAAACCATAAGAGAGCTTTGAGGGAAAACATCTGAGTAACTTAGATGCCTTGGATCCTCTAGACCGAAACCGTTCTGGATGTAAGCTTGGGCAGAGGACAGAAACAGGATTAGTGATGTTTCAGAGCAAAGAAAGATCTGTACGAGAACCAAGTGACTCCTGTATCCAGAAGGCTCAACTCAGGCAAGGCCTGAGGAGCAGCCCAGGAAGGAGTGCAGTTATCAGCATTAGGCCACATTCTTTCTCGTTTTATGTGTTTTTCAGACAACATGTACTCCTACTTTCCGCTTCTTTTCATGTCCACTTCCTTCTGTGTTGTACCAGCCTGTACCCAGCCCTGTTGTCGTCTGCATTGAATGTTACTGAGCACTTACAACTGCAATGGATGTCAGTGATGTTGCAGATGTTTTGCTATTGATGTTGTAAGGGGCTGAGTCTGGAGATCTGGGAATGGCACTGGGAAACAGACAGTCCCAAAATAAAGCTAGTTTTTACTGTGGTCCGTGTTCTTGATGTGGCCTGTAATCTTGAGTGCACTGCTATTTTGTTTAAATGTTTCCCATGGGCAAAATTAGATCAATACTAATTCAGCTATGATATAGAATTGCTTGTCTGTCTGCAAGAGTTGATAAGTAAATTGTTTTCAGATTTTGAGTGTTTTATTCTATGAAAATTCTGCTGGCTATTTAAAAATCAGGCTATAGTTACTGATCTAGACATGAACACCTATCACTGGTAGAAGTTGTTGAAAATGCTGCCTTTCAGATCACTTTATTTGTGAAATTTTGATGATGCCCTTTTTCACAGTAGTGGGGGAAGTAATTTGTATTTGTTACTATCAGCGATTGTCATCTTGGAAAAACCGAATTACATAATCAATTACATAATCAATATAGAATTAACACTAGAGTTAAGTAAGATGGTAAGATGCAGACCAATATTTTGAATGGAGAAGATAAAATATCCATTTTTTAGTTAGAAAAGCTGCTTTGGGGAATATTTTGTGTATTCTTCTGACATTTTCTCCTTAATTTACTCATGTATTACGCTACATTATAAATTTAAATTTATGCTACCTGTCAGAATTCTCTTTTAGTTTTTATTGTGGCATCCAAGGATACAGAATTTAAGCTGCAAGCAAGACACTGACCCAGGAGATCCCGAGCATTTTGAGTGCATATGGATTCATTTGCAAACATAAATCCATTACATATTAGAAACTGAAAGTAAATTTCTAAGTAGAGTGTCTTTTACCAAACTCTCTAGCAGTGTGTCCATTCCATTGCCAAATGAATGCAATGGATGGGAGCAGTCAATACTCCCTTACTGCGCTCCTTTGAATTTTTTAACCTCTCAAGGAAATAATGCCCTTAAAGCATCTCTGCCTTTCCTCCTGAAACCATCAGTTTACAAGTGATCAAATACGACTGAAATGTACATTACAATGTTACTATTTAGCTTTCAGTATGGGAACTCTTAACAGTGTCTTAAACAAAAAATCTCTGTACCCTTTGACTTGGTTGTTTTCATATATTTTTCCAAGCATCTATCAAAGTGGTTTGGAAAGCATGCCTGTACTTCCTGCATAGGTTTGTGTCTCAGGGAGCGATGTCTTGTCGTACTAATTTTCTTCCTCCTCGTACATTTTGGGCTTGTCTTCATTGGAAAATTGCATTGAGTTGCAACATAATCTCAAAGACTCATGATAACTACTAATGCTGAACCTGACTCCACAAGCAGCTTAGACAAGGACGAGTGGTGTTGCCATGTCATCTGTAGGGAGATACAAACCTTACACAAACCTCATAGAGGCTGTCTGTGACTAGCAGGTTCTGTGGTAAAAGTGACACAGTCTTTACATGTTGTCCACTGATGATAATTTTACTGGTTTTTAAGTGCTGTGTTTTCTGAAAGACAGGGGTAGACAACATTCTTGTTCTTTTGAATGAATGACAGTATACATTCAAACTGAATTTCAAAACTGTCCTTAAAAGTCGGTTGTTATATCTGTGGCTTTGTTTAACTCTGTTGCTCAGCTGTGGCAATGAATATTTCCTGTTCAGTAAGCAAGAGACTATGAAAATATTATTGTCTCTTACAGTTTCTCTTAAGCTGGTTTTTTTAGAAATTCAAGTTTCAGTGATCCTTGCAAATGAGACATGACATAGGGGAAATATGGAAATACTATTTTCTGACCAAGCAAGCTAGCTAAAACGTGAAGAATGTGAAGCTTGCAAAATATATATGGGCATGGTCACAATCTCCCACGTGGCATAGAACCACAATGTCTTTATTCCTGATTTTTGTCTGCTCTTTGATGAGCACCATAGCCACTGGTTTTCTTCTTTTTTAGAACTTAGGATACTGTCGTTGATCAAGATGTAAGTAATGGATTTTAAGTACCAGTGGCTAGCATGCTGGGTACTGTATTAGAGTTAAGACATAAAACTTATACTTCGGCATAACAAAAGCATAGCTTAAAATATGTGCCAATATTTAGTGATCAGTCCAGTTTTTGGCCTTTCAGTTTGAACAGTGTTCTTGTAGATGATGATGAGCATACTGTTATGAGACATAGATCCTTGTTTGTACTGAGCTATGTGATTCATCACCAACCATACTATTACAGAGAAGATTAGTTGAGATCTGAGACTGCTTAGCTGATCCAAGTTTGTCCCTTTTGTGCTTCAACTGCTCATTTTCCTTGTGTTAGCAGAGAAGTAGGGTACCAGGTAAGGAAAGCCTTTCTGAAGGATTGTGGTAGGGGAAGCTTCAGTTCCACATTAAAAAAGTAGTATTTTTTAATGCTCTCAAGTTGTGTTTAAACAAGTCAGATAATGCTTTAGGTACAGTTTTTTTGCATTGTCTAGAGGAAGTTCTGTGCCTTTGGTTTGCTCTGCCACCAAGAATGAGAAGAGCCTGTAAGAATTGTAGAGAATAAGTGGATTTGCTGATGGATTAAAAAATGATAATTTATGTGTTTTGTCAATAAAAAGGCCTATGAAAAATATTTATTGAATTTCCTGTTGCAACTGTTAACCTTATAAATAACACTCCACTTGGAGAGCAGGAATGAAATCAATTTGGCTGAACATTGTGTGCTTTTAGGCACTGTGGTAATTCCTGTCCAGTGTCCCTGTGCTGCTCCACAGTGGGTACGATTCTCCCCGTAGGCTTGCCTGTCATCTGCCTGCTCAGCGTCGATCTCTGGGGTTGCTTAGGACAGCAAATGGGGACGGGCTCCCTGGCATAGGTACTTGGATCCTACCCTAAGTGAGACTGATTCAGATTTCTGTCATTGTACGAGGAGTGATGTATGTGAAGGTATTTTGTTTCAACCTGTCATTGGATTTCAGGCAAGATAACACAATGAGTCTTAGCTTCTTTCTCAATTTTTCTGTGCATTTAAACCTGTTATCTTTTAGCTGCATTGCAGCTGTCCTAATTTTATGCAGGTGGCCTGAGAGGCAAAACAGTCCTGTTTAGAATCACATTCTTTCTACTCGGAAGATGCAGTTGTTATATAGCATTTTTTAATCTGGTACAGTGCCATCATGAACAGGGTTATGTGTAGAGAGGATTTAAAGGTAAGGCAGTAGAATCAGAAGCCGTCTTCACCTATCACGGGAGTATGAAAAACAAGTTACAGCACGAGGAGGTGGCAGGCTTTCATACCTGTTTTCCTGGAGGTAGTTGGATGACCAAAAAGTAGTGGAGCAATAGGCATTAGTTGAGTCCCTGCACATTGCTGGTGCTATGAAAGAGAGGAACAAAGTGGAAAGCAGAGCAGGTTGGTTCAACGGAAGGAGATATGCGTGATCTCTTCTTTTAGGCCTTCTGTTCTGCTGCTGCTCTTGGAGGTCTGCACTACCTAGAATCAAAAGCAACTTGGCAGTTGGTAGTGGCATGAATGATCACTGTGTTGTTCTAAAGTTGCACTGATTTTGTTACTAATTCCTGAGTCATCCTTTCTGAAATAGCAGATACTTCACTGTATTTCGTGCAGCAGATTAGTTTCTCTAAATTAATAGAAAAGATTAGATTTCCAAGTATACCTGGATAAGTGGAGTACAAAATTTTCCAGTCCTTGAAGAATCAAAAGCCATGCACTGAAAACATTGCATGTTAAACCATTATTTTGGTATGTTCTTCTGTAACAGTGCTTTCTGATCCACTTTCTGTTAGTCATATCAATAACATTGATTATAAAGTAGTGCTTCAGTAAAAAACAATTTTTTAATCTTTTTTTTTTTTTTTTTTCCAGGGCAATTAAAGCATTTCAGGAGGCGCTTTATGTTGATCCCAGCTTTTGTCGAGCCAAGGAAATTCATTTGCGACTTGGGCTTATGTTCAAAGTGAACACAGACTATGAGTCTAGTTTAAAGGTAGGTTTAAGTCCTTTCAAATTGAATTAACATTTGTTACAAGTTGTGTTACACCTTAAAACTGCAAGGAATAGCTTATAGCAGTTAACTCCTACCTGCTTTAGAAATAGAAGTGCTTCAATATGAAGTCTCTTTGTCTAAAGTCTGAGTAAGGGTAGGATTTGAGGTGTGTTAGGTGCTAGAAATACTCAGAAAAGCCCAGCAGAATTATAGATGAGCATTGATACTCCAGTAGATCAAAGATTTGGTATAGGGTTCTCGTTAAAATAACCTATTCTGGGAGGAGGCTGAGGATGTACAGAAAGATGGAGGAAAAATAAGAGAAGAACTAGCAGCTTAGATTTCTTGATGTTTGTTCTTCCCAACCCCCAGCTGCACTATTGTAAACTGGAAGTTCTTAAAAATCATTAAAAATCATTAAAAATAGAAAGCTTTTATGCAAAATAATGTTCTCATATCAATTTTTTATATTGTTTCTACTTTTCTAGCAGTTAATCATTCTTTTATTTCCTGGTTTAAGAGTCAGCTTCTAAGGCAACAATTTCTGGCTAATCAGTTAGAAATGGTTTGTGTTAAAACAGTACTTTGTTTCTTCCGTACTCTCTTAAATTATTTTTACTGCTTGCATTTTTTTTATGTCCAATTGTAATCTATCATTTTATCTCCCTCCATTTAACATGTGTGCTCATTTTTTTCCTCCCTCCATTTTCTACTCTGTCACCATATTCTTTCCTTACTGACCTCTAAATTTTAGGTATGTATGCCTTGGAAAAAGGAAGTGTTCTTTAACGGAGTTTCATGTTGTGTTGAGAAATACACCTGCAGGGTTGAGAATTTTGTAATTTGTAATTAAGTATAATTTACGTTTCTGCATGTTAATATATCCTAAAACTAATAAAAACATTGCATGTTTTGTTTTCAAGAATCTTGTGGCTTCCTTTTCCAGGCAGATTGTTTTCTTGGAAGTTCTATTTATGAGGCTATAAGAATCACATTGTCCAAGATTTGAAAGAGTAGAGTGTTATTCTCAATTTTTCCTTTCAGTATTTGTAATAATAGGAAGCACTTCTCTTATCAAGCTTCCTTTTTTCACCAAGAGTCCAAGCCTTGACGTAGAGAGACCAGTGGAGTTGGAAACTGTGATTAGAGAGGATGATATTGACTAGGAGTAGGAAAGATTTAGTGCAATAAATGGCAAAGAGAGCAAGGGGAGGTAGAGGTAGATCACTGTGTTGGGAAAGTGATTATATGTGAGTTTGGTTGGTCATATTTCCTTGTACCTTGGCACAGATTTAGTATTCCCTGTTGTGAGAAACAGGGAATAAAAGGAGTGCTGAACAATTACATTTTGGTTTTATTTTTAAAGAGGTATTAAGGACAAAACATGAGAGTGAATTTACAAGGAGGTAGTAAACTTGTGATCAAGTAGTGGAAGGAACTTTTACATTGTAGTTTGTAATAGAAAAAAAACGATCAATGACTTTTTCCTGTTGTGCCATGGAACATGCAATTCTGTCACTGAATCAAGTATTTAAATAGATATTATGAGAAATCCGTCTAAACGGTTGACTGTGTTTGATCTTCACAACTTGGCAAAATAAAAAGCTCACTGATCACAAGGATTTTGAGTATACAAAACTTTTGGTTTTCAATAAACCAACTAGGAATGAGAAAAGCACCAAAGTAGTATTTTGAAAATAGAAATAAATTAATCTTATGTAACACAGAATTATCATTACTTTTATGTCCAATGACTAAGTCACGTAAGAAAAAAAAAAGGACAGCAACAAGAACAGCTTAGCCTAGGGCAGAGCGAAGATCTTCAAAAGGATGATGAAATAAACGTGATGGGGGGCGGGGTTACATTAAGGATAGTTTCACATTGTCCTTAAGTCAATATAACTGCAGGTTGTTGCTAAAAGGTTGCCTCATTTTCCACCTTGCAATCCTGATTGTGTTGTTTGGCACCCTCTGCTGCATTGGATCGAGTGATTTTTCCATTTGCAGACTGAGTTGGAGCAGCTCACACTGAGATTTGCCAGATCCCAGTTGCTAGATCCAATGCAAGGTAGATGGCATGAGTGTGAATGGGGAAGGAGGAGGGAAAGCTGTATTATCCCCTTCTGCTACAAAACCTAGTATGAAGCTGTACTCTGGAATTATCAACTGAAACACATACAGTAGAGTTTCTGGTTTGCTTCTTTTGCTGGGAGGTTGCAGTCCTTAGCAGAGAATCAACAACAGTGAGGAGCAAGAAAAAAAAGACCGAGTGGGGCAATCCACAGGGTCTTGAAGAGTTTCAGCTGTGTTCAGCTCAGCTGTGGATATAATGTACAGTCCTGAGACTGATTTACTTTGAAAACACAATGTTACTGATGGAAACGTGTCAGCGTGTACATCAGAATATATCAATTGTGGAGTAGACTAAGTGGAACAAACAGGGCAGTATCTTCTTTAAAAGCTTATCTCATTGATCCCTGAGTTGAGGTTTAAAAAAAACACCCTCAAGCCAGAATTCTGTGAGTGACAAGAATATGAGAGGCAAGTTGGAAAACACTTGGTGAAGAGAACAAAATGAAGTGCTGGTGTGGTGGTTATGCACAAGCATGGGGAGAATAAAATGAGGAAGAGATGATGAAAGAGTGTGGAAGGATGTTTCCACAGAATGTCCGTCTCATTCTCTGAGACTGAATGTCTTGTCTTTCCACAGAAGATAAGTAATGCAAAATAATGAAAAGACAGAGTTGTCTTGTTGTGCCTTTTTTTGATTTTGTGGACCTTGTTAAAAGGATCTAGGATCTTAGAGGGTGGTTATGGGGCTTAGGATCCAGCCTGCTAGTGACTGGCCTTGCACACAGACCCTTTCCCTGGGGCTCTGTGTTACATATTCCATAGCCCAGTTTGAGCTTCCTATTTCACACTGGGGCAGCCAGTGGAAGTAACTTATCATCTGATATTCACTTGTGACTGGTCTGGATTTCACAGATTGTACCAATTTTGCATTAATGTACTTTAAAATATCATAATATTTTTGATGGTATTTAAACATTCATGTTAAGTCTGTAATTGCTAAGAATAAACCATTGCCAACAGATGAGTCATTGTCAGAAAGAGTCTTCAGGCAAAGGGGGAAGATGGGAGTCTCAAGGTCATATATTCCATGTTTTTCATGATTTTAGACCATTAACATAAATCATCTATATTTTATGTAAGCAATTTAAGCAAAAAATTAATTTTTACTATTTTAAGATGTTGATGATCAAGGTAATTACTGGAGTGCTGTTTAAAAAGCATAAAATCAACTCTTAGTGTTTTTTCAAAATCAATTACTGCTTTTGCATGTTTTTAACATTGCTACAGTTAAGGCTTGCAAATTACTATGCGAACTTTTGGCTGCTCCGTTATCCCATTGCCATAAACTCTGGCAAGAACACCAGTACTGTTGAAAATTACTTGGCCTTCAGGCTTACATTAAAAGGAAAAAAAAAAAACAAAACAAAAACAGCCTTTCTAGTTGAACAGAAAACAGTTCTTGTGAACCTGACAGGGCAGTGTTACCTTCAGTGGGGATACATGTAAGCTGAATTTGCCCTATTCATCGGAAAAGTACAATTAGTTCCAAAATCAACTGGCAATGACTTGGGAAAGGGAAAAGAGGAGATTTTATTATTGACTACTATAGCAGCAACATCCTATTAAGCTTTACCTCACAGTCCTAACCTTTTTACACTTTACTATGTGTCCCGCTCCTCCTTATCTATTTGCCATTTCCTACAAACAACACTAGGAATACGTTTGATGGTGTTAGCTGTGGTGGCGCCGTGATAATCTGAAAGGAGAATAAAGAAAGATCTCTAGGAATATAACATATCTTTTTATTGGTTTCGTAAATATAGGTGGAAAAATGTTTAAGCTTTTGAGTACGTGCCACATTATTTCTGGCATGTCACTTGCTATTATAGTAATTTTTCTATTTATTGAATATATTTTTTTCAGTTTTAGCCTCCTTTCTCAAACATGTATGTAATCATCCTGTCTTACGGATGTGTCTCAGTTCTTCTCTGAAGTACTTCTGAATTGTAACCAACTTCTAGCCAATAAGTCAGAATGAAAGAGATTTCAAGTTGTGGATGCCCCATCCCTGAAAGCGTTCAAGGCCAGGCTGGATGGGGCTTAGAGCAACCTGGTCTAGTGGGAGTTGTCCCTGCCCATAGCAGGGGGGTTGGAACTCGATGATCTTTAACGTCCCTTCCAACTCTAATCATTCTATGATTCTATGATTTCTGTGCAACATGTTGCCCCAGAGCCATTTGAGCTCTGCAAGCTGAGGACC
Source organism: Arenaria interpres (assembly GCA_013399435.1). Classification (NCBI taxonomy): domain Eukaryota; kingdom Metazoa; phylum Chordata; class Aves; order Charadriiformes; family Scolopacidae; genus Arenaria; species Arenaria interpres. The sequence goes on along the minus strand of VXAK01005294.1, from coordinate 50,528 downwards.
ACGTGATCTGCTTGGCTTGGTCCACAACAGAGGTTCCAGATGATGGGTCATGGTTCTGGTCTGTTGGGACATGACTGTCCCATCCACACAGGAGTTGCTGTGCATCGGGCAACCCTGATTCCTCTCATCCGCCCAGAAGCTGAATGCAGAGCTGGGTAGAGCACAAAGGGGGAGCTGGGTTTGTTGCATGGGGCCGTTGACATGCATGAAAGAGAAGCTGCAGAAGAAAAGAAAAATTACAGATTTGGTATTATTTAGTTCAATAGTTGGGTTACAATGGAAAGGGCGGCTATGGGAAACCAATCTTCCATCTGGTGGTCATTCTGCTTGGTGGTGTTAAAGTGCCATACTTTGCTTTCAGTGGCAAATTAGGGCTATGATCCCAAAAGCCTTTTGAATGTAAAACTCAGTTCACTTCCGGGGAAAAAAATAAATCTTAGTTTTTCATATCTATTAGAATGATAACATTGAGGGAATTAGAAGGATAACATTGAGGGTGGGTGGGAGATTTTCTGTGGGTTTGATTTTGTGAGGTGGCGTTTTGTTTGGGAGGTTTTTTGGTGGTGGATTATATTTTGTTGTTTTGTTTGGTTGTTTTTTTGTAATGGGTGGTCAGTAGGGACTCTGGACACAAGCAGGTTATTTTACAGCAAACCAAGCTATGTTTTCCTCTGGGAATTTTGTTTGGTTTTTAAATATTGCAGATGCATCCTGTACCCAGTAACAAAACCCTTAGAAGAATGAGAACTAAATTACTTACATTTTCAATTATCTGCCTTTTAGTAGAAATACTGATTCTGCCTTTCACTTTGAGAAATTTTTGCTCCTTATTTACACACGAAACAGCTATCCCCTAGTAGTTTGCTGCAGGCCTATGCTTTGATCTTGCCCATAAATCATCAATTTAAATACAATTTTAATTTTTTAATTATTTTCCTAAAGATTCTCATTTGTTAGTATTGTTAATACATACTGGTTATATTAGGATAAGAAAAAGTCTGTGAAGGAATTAGAATTTATTGGGAAAATATGCATGAATTTGCATGAAATAAAAAAAAAATTAAATACTGATATACAGATGAACAGCTTGAAGTACTTATTTATAGGCAGTCAGACACTTTTCCATCACTCACTCAACATACATCTTTATGGAAGATATTTTTAGCTACTCCAGCTATTGTATGCCAACATGTAGCTCTTACAGCCATATTGTTCAGTTGTTTATGTTCTTTTTTCTCAGTAATAAATAAAAATGTAATTATGAAAGTGAAAATTTGTGTTTTCAAGCCTTCAAGTGCTGTTTCACAACCTAGTTATCTTCCGTATGTGCTTAGATTAATAATTTTTAAGCTTAAACATGTTAAATTGAAACCTTATGTATTTATTCTTAATTATTAAAGAAAAATTAAGTAGGCAAAATACATAAAGTTATGAGAAGTTTTAATTTCTTCTGTCTTGTTTTATGTCCATAATTCTACCAGAAGCTAATCAGCAACATTTTTGGGTAAAAAAGAAAACAAAGGGCTTTAGCCTTTTGGTAGCAAGGTAGATACCCAGGATTTCAAGCACTTCACCTAAAAAGCATTTTGTAGAAAGCAAGAAGAAATGAGTCAAAGGATTAATTTAATGAAAAAGTAAGTGGATGGAAAATAGCATTTGGGAATGAAATTGTTCTCTAAGTCTTTGTAGTTTGCATATGCATACAATGGGGAGACATGTACAGGAAGTAAAAACATGAAAGTTTTGTATCGCAGCATGGCACCATCATCAAACTGCAAGAGAGTTATTAGTGCAACTGGTTTTGACAGTGGGTCATGGTATCATGATGTCTGGCCTACAGAGTATTTTCTTTTGTTCTCTCTTAGTTTTGCTTGGGTTTTTGAGTCATTTTGGAGTTTTCCTAGAAAAGAAGACTGTAGGTATATTTTAGAAAGGTCATGATTATGAAGAGGAGTAAATGCTGTAGTTCAACTTAACATGCTGTGTGGTGTCTTCTGTCGTTTTTGGGGTAAAATAGAATAAACCGTGAGAAGAGAAACAGTTGAGTGTTCAAGCTAATGAGGATTGGTCCTGGTACACTTAACGTCGTTTGTGGACCTTCTCGTGAGAGAGGTATCTTGGTTCAGGTTTATTAGCTGTAACTGTAACTGAAAGGTTGGCATTGGGGGCAGGCAGTAGTAGCTAGCTATGCATGCTGGCTTGGTAGCCACAGGTACCTGGCAAGGATTATGCTGTGAGGCAGAGATCTGCAGGTCCTGAAGCCACCCCAGCTTGGGGTGGTGCAGCTCCCTGGTGATGCTGGTGGTGCAGCAGCAGGGATGAGCTTCCCGGTTGACCCCCTCTTCCCGTGGCACTTTGTTGCTGCTGGCAGGCCTTCGGACTGCTAACCTGTAGCTAAACTCTGATGTTGCACAAATAATGATAAAACGTACAGGCAAACGTGAGCGTTGAGATTTGTGAAAATCACTGTGGTGTGCTATATAAGGTGTTGGTCAGTAAATTCAAATGCAGCTGCCTTCTGGCTAGTGCAAATACAGCTTTTCTGATCTTTCTGTTTGAAAAGAGCTTTTCACTTACAGCTAGTCAAAACAAGAGATTCTTCTGAACATACTGCAGTTATTCAGTTTATGTGTATATATGGCCTTTGTTTCTTCTGTCCTCGAGCAGTCGCCTTCTGCCCTGTCCATGTAACGGTTTTCCTCAGTCTTAAGGGTTGCTTGTTGGGTTTTTTTGGGTGGTTTTTTTTTTTTTTTTTGAATGTTGGACAAAAGTAAGGGAGTGTTTACCCTGCACAGACCTTCATTTTAGGAGATGAATTTGCTGGGAGCTCAGGAGAGGCTGTAGCGTGGAGCCATGAGCTGAGGCAGCAGCACATACAGCACGTCCTCTCCTGACCCCTCTCTCTCTCTCCCCCCATGGCCCCAGGCGGGCCTGGCAAATGGAGGCCTGGCGCCCTGCCACCCGGCGGGTTATGCAAGGCCGCCTGTGCCCTACTTCTCTGAACAAAGGGCTGCTCTGAGGAACACAGCCATCATCACACCTAGGTCACATAGGCAGGAACAGCCATCTCCTGACAGAATTTTACTGAGTCATGATGGAGCTTTCCTTCATGGTAAGTCTGTGGGAGAGTCGTCAGGTTTCAAGTGATGGCTTGCCTTGCTTGCTAAATAAATGCAGAGTGGGGAGCTATTAAACTTGCTAATGTCATCCTCCAGAGGAGGAGGGAGTAGAATCACTATTTTGAGGTCTCAAGCTTGGATGTAAACAGAGACAGTGCTGAAAATCTTGCACTAAGAAGAAAACGGTTCTTTTTTTTTATTTTGTGTTGGTCACTTATTGATTAAATAAACAACAAAAACCTGGGTGCTTGCCTCTTAATTGTAAAGGACTAATTTGTTAGGAGAACTGATGTTAGTTCTAGTAGTGAAAACATATTAAGTTACCTAAATCGGGGTCAGATTGCTATTATTTTACCACCAGACCTAATGCTTTCATTAGTTCTGTTTATATTCAATCCACCTTACTTCTGATCCTTGGGAAGGTTACCTTCGAAATTGTTTCCACAATCAGAGGCAAGTCAAGGACTCCAGAGGAGACAAAATAGGCTGTAGATAATTGTGTAATTACAGATGGCTACAAATCAAGGTATACTATGACTTGAGCTGCAGCTCTTGAAGAGAGCCTGTTACTTTTTAGCATTCAGAACACTGCCTTCTAGGTAAATCCTCTTACTCGGGATTTGAATTTCTATAGACTGCTGTCTGCCTTGAGGTATTGTATGTCGTCTCTGAACTGCAGCGGCCTCTCCTGCATAATAACTATTTCACACAGCAGTAGCCAGCTTCAGTACTGCAATATTTGAGAGAGGTGCAGATGTTTGCTAGCCGCTTCTGTTTGTTGCAGAAATGGAAGTTGGAAATTGTTACTATTTTTTATTTTTTTTTTTTTTTATTTTTTGGTGCTGGTAATTGTGATTAGTGGATCTGCTTTTGGCTGATGAGGTTTATGTGTTAGAATGCATGCATGCTTTTTTTTTTGTCTTGATTTTGAATACTGAACGGGGAGCTATGTATTATTTATCTGGTGAGAGGTGTAGGTTTGCTCGTATATGTGCATTTCTAAGGTTCTTGGTTTGAAAGATTCTGAGTTTTCTGTGTATTGCTTTGCGATAATTGTTTAGTGCAAATGGTTTATTTTGCTGTAGTTACAGGCTCCGGTTTATCAATTTCTTTACTGTTTGTAGCTTAGTGAACAGTGCAAGCAGAAATTTACTACACAGAAAATTTTCATAATGTGGATTTTGAAATTTAAAAGTCAGCTAATGTAGCAGTAAGAATTTAAATTTTTAGGAGGCATCGCTGAGAATATTACTGTGTTTGTTTTTTTTTTTACTGTACAGCACTGATACTGCTGGCATATTTAAATATTAAAATGTTTAGATTTTTTTATATGGTTGTCTGCTTTATCTCACTGAGTCTTACTGCAATAACCCTTCTGAAAAGCTACTACAGAACAGTTGTCAATCGTTTCTCTTTAGATCTGCTTATTTTCTATAAAAACATTGCTAGGCGAAAGCGAATCTCTGCCTTTCTGCTTTATCTTTTCATATTAATTGTTAGTGACAGTGCAAGATGACACATCTGTGCAAAAAGGATTTTGTACCATTTAGATCTGTATACTCAATGTACAGGCCAAAGCATATAGGTCTGTTCCTTTTTTTCTTTTGTCAGGCAAAATGCAAAATAAAGTAGAGCATTTTATTTTTATTTAGTCTTTTTTTAAGTTGCCTGCTTAGTAGAATCACTATGGTAACCGACTAACGGATGTCTCTGAGGCACACAACCTGCATTGCAATGTAAGTGAGGGGAGATTTTAAGTTGTCTGACTGCTGAACAGTAGAGGAAAGAACAGGCAAGGCAGAGAAATAAGCTGATATTTAATATGTATAAGCTATTATTTAATTCTTGTTCTGAGGTTAAAAAGTTATTTTACAAGTAGTGTATATAAGAGTACATTGTTTTCTGTTCTCTTTTCTGGGAGTGATATTGCTAAAATGTTCATTAAAAATCATAGATTTGTGTTATCATTCAAGTTTGTTTCATTTTTTAAAAGCTGTTATATATTACAAATGATGTTGATAGAAGTCAGTGAGGATGTAGGCGGCATCACTGTGTGCCTCGCAGAGCTCATGAGAGCATTCTTTTTTATGCTTTGCTATGCATAATACAGTAATTTTCTAATAATTTTTCTGTTAAAAATGTTTATTTAGAAATTTGGTGATCTGTTAAACTTTTCTTATAAATCTTTGAGGTTTGTGTTATATAGACATACTATACATGAGATATTATTAGCACCATGAGGAAAGTTGTGTAGCTCTGAGTATGACAATATTGAAAGCGAGTTGCATATATGTCCATTAGTAAGGATTATTTTTTTTTCTTCACAGCTACACTAATAAGCTCCTGATGCCACCTAGTTTGGCATCCTAACAGCTGGAGCTAAATTACAATTTTTGTGCTAGCAAAATAAAATATCAGTAATATTTTGTGTATTAGAAGCCACCTGAAACTCTATTTTGTAGATAACTGTATTTATTAACAGTAATATTTTATATGCTACCTCTTAGGTTCCTATATTCCTAGGCCTTATTCTCTATTGAATCAATGTGTTATTCCAAATCTTATAGTGTAGGAATTTTCTGAAGTTTGTTGAAAAGTTCAGAGGCACTTGAGTTTGTATGCCTGTGTTTAACACACATGGTTGTGTTTCAAACTGTAAATACTGATCGCTAATTAGCATGACACTTGTGAAATGATTGGTCACATCCAGGCTTTCTGGCAGACAGACTTCATTTCTCTGCTTGTGTGACCTTCTTTCTAGAAGAATGAAATACTTGGCTCAGAACTCCAGAATGCAAAGATGTTTTGAAAGATATTTTTTGTATCTTTTGAGGAAAAGTTAATAAAAATAAACAAGCTTTAATGTTTAGCTGAAGTTATCTTAATATCTGGAGGAGAGGATGTAAGAACTTATGAACTCCATATGAACCCATGTTTTAATGTAAAGGTATTCATTTTAAGTGCTTTTTCACGAGAGATCAGTTTTTTAAAAAGACTTCAAATCACTCAATCTGAAGGAAGAATATTTTATTTTTCTAGATAGACAAATTGAGAGCTTGATATTTATCTCCATGACCTATATGACTACATTCGCAGTTACGTATTCTGAGGAAAATTTGATCTTCCCATTTTAACCATTCATTTGATGGTCAAATCATTCTTCCAGATGCTATCTCAATTATTTTGTGAAGATATCTGTTGCCATCTTACATTACTAGTAGCATTGCTGATTCTGCAATAAAAAACTTTCATTTAGTAAACAGTTGAAAAGAAATGGAAAATTTTCTTTAAGACATATGATCAAATGCAGTATTGATTTTTCAAGTACAAAATTGATTTATTCTTAGTAATTTGCCAAAGTGCTAGCATTACTTTGTTTGAAAAGCAAATAATTCTTTTTTTTCCAGCATTTTCAGTTAGCTTTGATCGACTGCAATCCCTGCACTTTGTCTAACGCTGAAAGTAAGTAACCTATTAGTATTTCAATTTATTTTGTTTCAGATTTTTTTTGTGTCTTATGCTCACAACTGTATCAATTTTTAATGACCCAATCCTTCAAAATCAAAACAATGAGTACTGAGAGAGGGAGACTACAAAACCTGTCTCCATCTGTTAATATTGAGACAGATATTCCAGTGGAATTATGGATTGCTTTAGTAAATGGAATAAGTAAAAATTGAGACTTAGCTTATTAATTCCTCTGAAGACTTGAGTTCTGGAGGAAATGTACCATTTGATTGTTCATTTATTTACTTATTTATGTATTTGTAAAAATAGTGCTTGTGCCATGGCACACATTTAATAGTAATTATTTAAAACTTTGTGGCATCTTGGTAATCTGTCATTTTTCAGCAATCATTTTAATGCCATTTATAGATCTAAAACTCAGCATCAGCCTTATGCTGTTGAAGTAAGAAAAAGTACAAAATGAAATTTGATTATTTGTTTTATTAGGTGCCAACCATATGTTAGTCTGTACTTTAACACATGAATCTTTTAGTGAAGTATGATCTATCATGTGCGGTGTATACTGTAGGCTGATACAGAGCATCCTGCGGGTATTTATCCATAGTTAGTGGATTTGTATGCAGGAATAAACATGTGTTACTGCATGTTTTGGCATCTGTAAGAATTAAAAGACAGTTGTGAATGAAATAACTCCCTCAGTTTTTAAAGGACCTTCATGCTGCTTTTGGTGTTGAGCTTGAGTTACCTCCTAAGTCTAACTTCAGAAACACTGGATAAAGTATTTAAAAGCCTTTTTGTATTTCCTTAATTCAGAGCTGGATGGAATTGTGAATATTCTATCAGCGAGAGTAATGAAAGGGGGTTTGTTTACATGGGTGAAACTGCTGTCTGTATCGGTGCTAAGGAGCCAGCTGTGCTACAAGGTCTTCTCTAAAGCTTTGTCACTTATCAGGAGCAGGCACAGCTAATTTTGTAAAATTACTTGCAAAATTCTTCCTAAGTCAATAGGCTTTTATTGTTTTCTCCTAGATATGTGATTCTTTATTATTTGCATATTAGTTCATATTCGGTTTACACTGTATCTCTGAAATTTTGTAAGATTTTCCTAACCCTTCGCCCACAGTCCCCTCTGCCCCCAGATTTATCTAGATGTACAGCCCCATGTAGAGGCTTCATTGCCCTATGGCCTTGGGCACGGTGCCTGACAAACCCAAAGGTAGCCAGTGAAGAGGAATGAGAGATACTTTGGCAGGTTCTCCTGTACTACTGCTCTGACCCAGGGTGTTGGGTACTGTCATGTAAATGCTTGAGATCACCTTAATCCTACCCCTTTCATTTCTAAAGACTGGGTGAGTAAGAGCATTATATTGAGTGCGCTTCTAGCAGAAATGTTTGAGTACTAAGCACATCTTTTTATTTAGGCAGTCTCTAATGTGACACCTTTAATTTTTTTCCCCTGTATGGCATGGCTTCCTTTTGTATTTTCACACTGAAGCGGTTTGCTCTGAGGGGATTTTTTTTTTAGATAATGAACTCCCAAAACAAAAGCAGAGATTTTTCTTTCCATCAGTACAGAGTGGAGTTTGATGATATGGCGAACATAATGGGTGTGTTGTGCCCTTTAGCAAGTAACACAAAAAAAATTATTAAAGGTTTAGGTGATGCATTTCATTATGACCTGGTTTCTGAAGTGCACTAGGCTACCTTCTTTATAGTGAAGGAAAAAACAGTGCACAAAGGGAGCTTTTCCCCTCCCTTGTGACCCGCAGAGAAACCCTGGGAACACCAAATTACCTGTATAAACCCCTTGTAGCTTCAAGAGAAAGAAATCTGTGTAATGGAAATAAGTGAGCTTGGCTCAAACACAGATACTTTCTTACTTGTGGTCCTCGAGAACATCAGGCAAAAGCCTGTCTCAAAAGAATTTTTCCTTTCTCATCAAATCAGAATAAGAATTGCATTTATCTCAACTACCTCTAGCTATCTACCAGTTGATGGCTAGTCTAGGTTAGGAGTTCTCAAGCCATAGAGATCAGGCACTCCGCCTTTTCTTTAATAATTTCAGCAGCAATGGGATAATTTTCCCTCTGCTTTCATTTCATCATTCCCAGAGATTTCCTTTTCTTTCTTCAACTAGCAATTTTCTTGCCTCCAAGAGCTGCTAGTAGTATTACAGCATTCTGTGCAATTCGTATGAGGAATTTAAGATGCTTTACAGTAATGATCAGAATGCCATCTGTAATTAAGGCTTTTAGTTCCATTTAATAAGGGAAGGACAATTCTGAAAGAGGAAAAAAAAAACACCTAAATTTAAGATTCTGTATAAAGCTGTCAGTGTATACCGTAGTTTTCTGTTCTGTAACCCAGCTAGGCTGTCCCTTGGCAGTTGAGTGAAAGTAAAAAATAAGTCTTTATTTGTAACTCAGTTATGTACAGAAAATATTACCAGCGTTTCTTGTTGTGAATCTCTGCTTAAAGAGATTTGATTGCTAAGTTACCAAAAGGTTAATAGCTCTGCATTTCAGAATACAACTAAAATCCGTGGACTGCCCTTCTGCAATACCTGTTTGCAGTCTTAATGCTTTGTTAGGATAGATACTCATTCTCTGACAGTTCTGTTATATTAAGCATAAAATATCAATGTAAACAAATAATTTTTTTTGTATCTTCAAAATGTAATTTATCTTGGTTTTGCATTGATAGATTTGAAATGCTGTTTATCCTTCACTTGAAAAAACATTGTAATTTTGGTTGTCATTTATTAAAACTAATAATTTTGATTTTCCCACTCTTACAGTTCAGTTTCACATTGCCCACTTATATGAAATCCAGGTAAGCTTTAAGCTCCTTTTTTATAAAGTGTGGTTGCGCGTCTAGCTATATGATGTAATCAGTCTGTGGATTTCGGATTATAGATGCTTTTGTGAAGTTAGGATTATGTCTCAAATCACTAAAGAAACTTTAATTGCTGTGGCTGGATTAAAAGTATTTTGTATGTGGACTGTCATGCTATAAAATGGAGTAGCTATTTCAATAAACTTGTGTATTTACTAGTCTCCCAAGTTGAGTGCAAAAAAACCCTAAACATAACTTCTAGTAAAATTCTTTTATGAGATTATATATTTAAGAAGTTTTATATAGATATAAAAAATATGTAGTTTCTCAATTCATATAGATTCCTGTTGTTTCTCATACATACACACACACAGAGTCAAGTCTAGCCAGCTGCCCAGGTGACTTAAAGTGCATTTGACATGAAGTTTTCAAATTTAGCTGAATATACGTGACAGAAACATTTGAGGTCAGAGGTAAGCAGCACATAAAGCTGTGTTATTAATTCTATATCAAACCCTACCAGAGAGTTTTTTAGGTGAATCTATTGGGAAATTAACGAACGCTTACCAGAAACATAAGTAAATTAAAACCAGAATATAATTAAATTCCAGAATATAAGTAAATTAAAATCAAGTATCTACTGAAATAGCTATTGCATATTGTAATTTGACTGACTGGTCATATAATGCAGATTGTATGCCCTTTTATCATGTTTATAGGTACTATAGGACTAAGGAAGTGATGTGACATGAAAACAAAAACTATTGAAATTAAAATGGATGGCAGAGATAAACTACATTTTCAGTCAGTTGAAAAGTAGCTTGATAAAGTAAGTGCTGTCTTTTGATGGCATGGTAAAAAATGACTTTAGGTACTTATATAAATAAAATTTATAAATTTGATAAACAAGATATTTTTCTTTTGAATGCTTTTTGTGCAAGAGCTATATGACAAGACAGAACCCCTCCGCCCAAAAACACCATTAAGAAACTTCATGGACTGTTACGGTTCTTAACTGGCCGCTGTCCAGATTTTGTTCTGAGCACTGGAGCACATCTGACAGGTTTATGTAACAAAGCATCCTCAGCACCTTAGTTCTTTTGATCAAGTAAAATAGAAAGTTGAACACCCCAGGTCACCATGCCAGGTGCCTTATATAATTGTGTGACCAAAGTGGCAAGTGCTTAAGCTGTGGTTGCTGACTGACAATTGTAGGCAAGGCGAGCTTTATTTTAATGGAAGTCAGAGCAAAAAAATTTCAGTGCGTTCTGCTGTTGGTTTGTTGGTTTGTCTCACCGTTCTGGTAGTGAGTGGTATCCTCTTCTCTGGAATTTGAGAAACTTAGGGTCTTGACTTCATTCTGGGTATTACCTCTCACACAACAAAGAAGTGTTTTTGGAGGCAGACTGGTTGCTTGGTTTCTTTTAAAGGACACAGTTCTACAGTTTCCTGAACCTCTCCCTATATTTGAAAATTATCTACTGTCTAGTAGCTAATGAAAGAGTTAATTCGTTCCTTAATTATGTACCTTCACCGCACTGGATTTTAAATGATGGGTTGCCAGCCTCTGAACAAGAGAATAGCCTGGTGCTGATAAGAGTTAGCAGTGGTTTTTTGTGGTGTTTAATGCTAGTTTGTATTCTTACATCCGTGGAAGTGTGAGTCCCTCTACTATTTAGGATGGTAGCTTGTACGGTGTCTAATGAAAGATCTTGTGTTGGGTTCCCCTCCCTCTTCCCATATCTAAGACCATCCATGATGCAGCCAAACATCTAGGATTTTAGATCTTTGGAATCAACATATCTAAATAAAACCCAATGTAAACATGACAGTTTTCTGTAATATTTTAAGGCATACGTATAGACAGATTTCTAAAGGGTAAATAATACAACAAATAAAAAGTAAAAAATGTTCTAGATCTAGTCCTATTTTAATAGGACTTTCTGAATGCTCTGAAGCATATAAACATCTTTTTCAAAGTGTGAATATTAGGCACTCGTGTTTACCTATTTCACATCCAGATTGCTGCCTCTGCTGTCATGCTATACAGAGAACTTATGTTCATTTGCTTATCCTTCATAGTCATAAACTACAACTTTTGTTCCCAATGCCAGGTTTAAAATTTTTTCCTGATTGTTTTTATTTTGCTGGACATGGATATTTTATTTATTTATATTATTTGTTTTCTTACCAGTTGTCTGCATTTCATGAACACCAATTTAAAATCTTTTCTACCAACTTCCCCTTGTTCCATTTGAAAGTATGTAATTGCTGCTTTAATTTTTCTTCCTGACTAGAATAAGGTTTTAAAATCAACAGAGTTGTCTTTTGTGATTGTGAGATCTCAAGAACCTAATAACATTTAAAACTTATAATAGATATTTATATTGTTTAGAGTCGTCTTCTCAGTTGTCCCTTTTAAAACACCAGTAATACTGTGTACTCTTTGCATAAAACAAATGTAACTAAGTCATGATCATTTGCATCAAAGTGGCCCCATTTATTTTAGTAAGTAAATGCCAGAATTAAGCCTGATGTTGAATTATCTGAAAACATATTTTTCTTTAAAAATTGTACAGAATTTTTAGAATGTTAAAAAAAAAGTGCTCTTGATAACACGCCGTCAACATTTGTATCTTCTAGACTTTTGTGGGAGAAGAGGAACAGAAAAATTAATTTTAGATACATTAACTGTTAAATATTGTTAGGGTAACACAAAGATAAATGCTGAATGATCACAAAAAAATTCATCTATCGAGAAGTTTACTCCTTTAATATACGCAAAACAGCTGATACTATTCCAGAAGTCAATTAAGACTAAAGACCACTATCCTAACCTGGAAGTATGTTTTCTATATCAAGACCGGTTCATATAGGAAGTTAAGAATTGAATGTTTCCATGCTTTAGGCACACTTAAACTATATAGCAAATAATGAGATGGCATACCTTATTTTCCAGGCATAATCCATGGGTATGTTTTAATTCTACATATGATGGGACTCTTAACAGGACAGCAAATATGTTGAAAAGGCAGTTCAAATATACTGAAGGAAAGAGAGAGGCAAAATCATACCAGCCACCAATTACTAATGATCTTCATTTCTGTTACGAATTTCTTGGGAGGAATTTGTGTAAGGTTTTTTCAGATGTAGACTCACATTCAAGCATTCCCCTTAAAAAGCAGTATATTCGTTTTAGTGTAAGGAGCATAATGCATGTCTGAGGAGTTGACCAAATTTGATAATTTGCAAATCTCCCTCAATTACTTTAAGTAGCCAATTCATATTAAATACTATATTTATGAAAGTTATTCTCTTACCATATATATACGTCACTCATTAAAGCTTTCATATGCACTGTATGCAAAAAAAAAGTTCTAGATTTTTTTGTCAATGTGTTTGTGTGCTGTCAGTGCTGTGAAATCGTTGCTATTGGTGATCTGTTGTAAGCTTTATGATTAATCCATTTACTTTTTTCCTTTTGCAGAGAAAGTATCACTCTGCAAAGGAAGCTTATGAACAGCTTTTGCAGATCGAAAACCTTCCTGCACAAGTAAAAGCAACTGTCTTACAGCAGTTAGGTATGTAAAATTAACTTTTATTTTTCTGTGTGTTTCTTTTTTTCCATCTTCGCCTTCAGCAGTGTTTTTTAGGGCTCCAGAGTGAGTCTAAGACACTGATTATGATATGTGAGATTTTCACCCAAAATAGAATGCATAACAGTAGATAATTAAGTAAATAAGAGAGGAGGACAAGATTTTAACTAAACTTACAAAATTAAAAAGCTCTTAGACTTGCTAGAGTATGTGCGTTACAGGTTTTGGGCAATGAGAGGGTGGTCTTGCAGAGAACGAGTGCAGCAGTTAGAATTCTGTATTCTCTGTTCTGCCTCTGAGAAAATCCCTTGAATAGTTAGGTTAAATGCAGTAACCCAAAATACTCTTCTCTGTTGCAGAATAGAAGAACATGGCAAATGAAAAATTTGTCTTTTCTTTCTCTTTAATTGTAGAACATAACAAAAACCTATTTCTGTGACTAAAAAAGTTTATTGTCAGATTCCGTAAAAGAAATCACATAAAAAGAGAAAAAGTATTATTTTAAAAAACACCTGCCATCCTCCGTATTTATAGAAAGCTGATAAATAATTTTTAGACCAAAATTTCTAATGAGTGGGTAGAATAAATTACTTTTGTCCTATATGCCTTAAAAGTATTTCCAGAATATTTTGTTAAAATTGTTCAACCCAGTGCAAAACTTCTTCATTCACTTTCTCCATGTTCTTCATCTAGTTTATTATTCTAAATATTAATTTAGCCTGCTTATGCCCATTTTTATTTCCCCCGCCCCCCCTTCATAGTGGTCATTTAATTCAAATTAATAACTGGCAGTAAGCTATGGCCACAATGCTTGCTTTTTTTTTTTTGTAATGCAGGTTGTGTATGGATTTGAAGTGGGCTAATTTGTTTAGCTTTTGATTATTCTGTGTGAAATCACAAATGATACTGCTGGAGGAGTTCACTGCAGGACTCTAGGTGCTGATCTTTTTGCTTTCATACGACAGGGTTGCTTGTATTTCAATATCCCCTTTGAATATTTTTTTAACTTGGTATTATCCCACCTAATACAAGTTGTCAGCAGTGAAGACAGGCTTCCTAAAATAGCTGACCAATGCTTTTTCAACTCTGATGTCTGTTGCCACAATAGAAGCAAAGGTTTGTCGTTGTATTCGTAAAATCCTATCAGAGGTCTCTGTGTTAGCAATAAGAGCAATGACTTTGAGAATTGTCTGCTGCCTAAAAACTGGATTAACTCCCTTTATTTAGTCAGCATAGGTCACCTAGTTTTGGAGCGTGGGTAGCTTCTATGTGGAGAAAGGGACAGAGTGGTCTTAACAGAACATTCAAGGAATAATACTATTTCTTTTGCTCCTCGCTGTTACAGTGGTATTTATTGAAGTATGGTGCTTATTGCATATTTAGTCTCTAGCAGGTGGTAATAAAAATACCTCAGGAAGTGTAGTCTGGGTGGTGCACTGCAGCTTAGAAAAAATAATAGAAAATACCTGCCATCTGCCAGAATGCTACTGGCTAAACCCAGTATTTCTGTGTTGAACTTCTTTTTTTTAAATTCCAACAGAAAAATCATTTTGACATGAAGGTACCCTTTGTTTATTTTCCTTAGCTAGTTAATGTTTATTGAGCCAGAGTTGAAATTTAGGCAAGTTCAGATGTCTTGTGAGACAATTATTAAAATCTTTGCTCTTGTTGCTGGTTTCCAAAGCAGGTCACTGTGGATTCTCAGATAAATACATATCCATTTGAGGTAATGCATGCTGACTAGTTCAGGTAGATGTAACAGTAAGATCTGTTGGATAAGAGCAGTTTGTTTCTTCTTCTGTGCCATTTCATTTGCTTTCCAGACAACGATTCTTTTTGCCGCTTTGCCTAAAATTACATTAAATTAATGAGACTGAAGAGCAAATCTGTCTCAGTTTTCTTTCTCTAATTGTACTCAGCAGTTGCATAAGAAAGAGTGTAAGAACAATGTAACCATCTGCATAGAGGTTCCCAAAGCATTCTTCTGATGATTTTTGGCTAGGGGCTTCCCTAGGTGATGTCCAGAAATTGCGTGAGACATCAGGAGATGCTAAAGAGGTTCATCTCTTCAGAGACTGAGATGATGAAGTTTGTTGGGGAAAGCAATTGCCACAAGTTCAGCATGAGAGTGAGTGATCAGCATAAAAAAATCTGCAGCATAAGCTGGGCTAGCACATCCTCTTACTGAAGCAGCATGGGAATTTGTTACAAATTGTATTGTAAAGACCTGGAACAGATCCTGGGACATTTGTGAAGTATGGACAGAATCTGCATTTTTGTTTATTATGCTAAAAATGCCCCAGGAGTGGAAGAGTAGTCACTGTGCTAGTTGAGAATTTGGGTCAGGCCTTGCAAATGGGCAACGGCACAGCTTACCAGGGTCTTTCTGTCACCTTCTTTCTGAACATTGTTTTATGCATGAGGAGAAGAGACATCCAGCTTCCTTTACCTGTGCTATTCTATTAGAAAACTTATGGCTGTTCTCCCTCAGCCTCTGTCTTGCTTTTTGCCCTTTTTACCTCCCTGCACAGGAAGATAAAATGGGGAAGCAACCCTTGTTTCAGCAGCGAAACTAGATAGAGATTGCTAGTTCTCATTTCTGTCTCCTAGAAGTACATTATTTCTTTTTATCAGTGAATCTTGGTAAAGATCTCCTGAAGATACATGTTATCTTTCAGACCTGCAAGCTTCTGATGAAACAAAGAAACAAGCATCACCACGCAACATTTCCAAAGATTCAGGAAGTTGTTTAATGTCTTTTTTTACCCTTGTTTATAATCCCTGAACCTTTACCTTTATCTTGGGCTTTGCCTGACACTGCACCCGGTGCCATTACCCTTAATGTACAGTTATGCAGGTGCATTCTGATAACCACTCTCACATAAGCCTTTTTTTCTTAAAGCATGGGTATTTTCTGTATGCTTAAGAACTTCAGGAACTTGGGATTTGAATCAAAATCATAGCTTGTTTATGAAGTCCATGAGAGAAAGTTGTGTATGTTAAATATCTCTGTAAAAATCACTGAGTTTTTTGTTCCTTTTTTTTTTTTTTCCTGATGGGTAGGGTTTTGTCTTGGTCCATCTTCAGAGAAGATAAAGCACTCTTTTTTTCAGCACTGTAACCACTTGGCTCCTAACCTGGCATTTCTTGCAGCCCAGGAAATAGTCAGACTTCTGCTTCTGACCACAGTTTCTAAGTGATACTTCTTAAAACACCTTAGGCAAATGTTGATAAATAGATACAATTTTCTTTTAGACTGCCTTTTTTAAAGATTGGAAGTTTACCCTTCATTTGTGAAAGTGTCACTGTGACTGTTAACAAATGATAGGTCCATGGAAGATAAAATAAGCTGTACAGAACAGATAGAGTAAAATACTTAAGGTATTGTCTAATTACAGAGAGTGAGTTAAGGCTGCAAATACCCATCAGTTCAGTTCTCAGCCTTATCTACTTTGTCTAGCATTTCAGATGAGATCAGAATCTGATTTGGATCTTTTGAGTAGTATTACCTGTTCATGTAACTACATGTCTAACTAGACTATATCGGAAAGGATAAGCTTCGGGTGCTGGAGTTTAGCTGATGAAGGTTTTAAATGAACATTTAGAGCAGGTTGTGTGTACAACTCTATAGGTAACTAAAACTTTATACAAACCTTGGATATTTTATGAAATTGGTATGATAGTGTTCCACAAAGGACCATTTATGGGTGGGGCACTGTAAAAACATAGGGACAATCTGTTGTCACATCTGAGGTTTTACACATGTTGGCTGAAAAGCAGTGGATTGTTAATACAAATACATGGAGATTAAACAAACAGCAAGACATTGTTGACCAGTGTGGTATGTAGTGATTTCAGCAAGCCAGCTGCCTGCTACAAAGGATTTCCTTGTCCTCATGATGTTAATGGCAGTGAGATGATTTTGTGGCTGCTTAAAGGAATACCATCTAAGCATAAAGATAGATGAGGAGCAGCCTGAGAAGATGATGAAGGTGCTTTATTTGAAATGGTAGCTAAGCCTTGCATCAGTGCTAGAGCAGAGATGCGTTTTAATAACATGAAAAAGATTATATGGGAGCATGGATTGGGGGAGGCCTTTAAAGTGGGGATGAATAATTTGTCTAATGAAACAAAAAAAAAGCATTTGAATGAATATGTTGTGTGGTTACATGAGGAAATAAAATTATCTTTTCAGCAGAATTTGTTATGTAGATACAAAGTGATTGAGTTTGTCAAGGTGAACGGAAAGGATGTTGTAGCAATGGAGATGGAATGACAATGTAAGAAAGATTTAAGTGGAGATACAAAAATTCTTACTGAAGTTCTGTTGGGGAATTGTCCAAATGTAGATATGGGATAAATACGAGGATTTAGAAAAGGCGTAAACTGAACATAATATACAGATACTGGATATGTATACAGGGAGATTGGTGGTGTTTTTCACAATGACAGGGAAGATATCTGTGTTCAGAGGAGGAAAGAGTTAACATTTTCAGATTAACATTTTATAGTAGAATATTGAGCCATTGTAATCTACTAACCTTGTAGAAAATTATTTAAACAAAAAAAATGCTTAAAAGTACCTGAAAGTAATTTTGACTTAGGGTCATTTTGACCTGTAATTTTTGTATAGAACTTTAAAAATGTTTAAAAGATTAATTTGTAAAATTATCTGTAAGTAATATTATTGTTTGATTTTCCTATTTTTAAAGAGGAACTAATGTTATGAATATCCTGCTGTGCTAAATCTTAAATGGTCTTCAGGAATTTAACTTCTGCCATTTCTGGATTCTTTTTGTAGGCTGGATGCATCACACCGTGGATCAGCTTGGAGACAAGGCAACCAAGGAAAGCTATGCTATACAGTATCTCCAGAAATCTCTAGAAGCAGATCCAAATTCTGGTCAATCCTGGTATTTCCTTGGAAGGTGAGAAATGACTTTATAGACGCTGTGACTGTATTTGTAAATTTATTGAGGATACTTATTATTGTGAGTATCTTACATTGTTTTTCTTCGTAGTTTCAGAGGAAAAAAGAAGGGAAAGGATGTATGTATCTGCTGAAGTCTAGTTTTCTGGAAAGTGTATAAAAAGACAAGGTGCTAACATATTTGGGATGAATATAGATTAGAAGTTAAAATGAAGTATGTTACACAGGTGGTCCTGCTTTTTTTGGAGTTATATTCAGTCTATACATTTACAGTAATCTGAGTCTGCCCTGCCTGGTTTTACCTGTTCCTCCTCCTCCTACCACACCTTCTGTTCTCTTCTTTTTTTTTTCTTGGCTTTTTTTTTGTAAATTCTTAGTAAATGTTGTTACTTTTCTTCATACTTTTTTAATAGTTCGTTTATCTCTTTATTTTTTCAGAATTCTTCTAATTTCAATCAATTTTTTGCACTAAAATACAATTATTTTCCCAGGTATACATCCATTTATAAACAGTGTATATTGCAACTAAATATTAGACCAAGATAGCTCAGATTGATTCATTATAATATCTACTTAAGTGTTGCATTAATGCTGTACTATCAGACAATATTTGTTACTTGAAAACTAACTTATTCCAAGATGTAAATCATGTAAATTCGATGGCTCTTCTTGGTCTCCTTTTTAAGAAAACAGAGTACTTTATGGAAACCAGCAGTAACTCTTGAAATAATCAGGTTTTGGAGAAAGCTTTGAGGGCAGTTCAAGTCCGTACGTGAACAGGTCAGTTCTGTTGAGAAATACATTAGAAATGAATTACACGAAATAAAATTAATATCCTAACCTCAGTATCTTCCAACTGACTTGCTTGGAAGTTCTGGTCACATACAACTGGGACCCACTTTTGGTTTTGTCATCTGAATTATATTCCTCCAGCTGTTTCCTATAAGACAGGGCTCTTTGACCAGCTGTCTGCAGGCTAAGGGACAAACACTGGCACTCGGTGTGAAGGGCAGAGGGGCTAGAGCAGGTGTGGAGGGAAAAGGAACCAGCGATCGTCTTATCATCCGCTGGGCTAAAATCCTGGTTTTAGCTGGGTAGTCCCCTTGCGTGTGCCTTTAGCTAGTTGAGTTCTTACACAGCAGCTCTATGAAGTTTCTGTGCCCAGTTGCCGTACTCGTGCTTCTATGGTGCCATGACTTTCGTGTGGTTAGAGTGAAACCTAGGACCATACAAACAAGAGGGAGAAATGCAGGAAAGGGGCGGAGAAAATCTAGTGGAAGCATCTTTTATACTTTACAGGGAGGAGTAGAGCAAAAATGTTTCTGTGCCCCATTCTTCCAGCCCATACACTGGCAGAAGAAGAAAGGAACAGGGTTGTGCATTTACTCTTCCTCTTTTTTCCCTCCTCATGTATTCCTTTGTGTTATTCCTTCCTCTGCTGGTTGTCCAAACTGGATAGCACCACTACACTTCTCGTTCCCACTGAAAAAAATTCATCATCTTGTTTTTCTGCTGGGTGCTTGATGTTAGTGCTATCCTAACCAGAGTCTTCATGTATCTGATAAGCAGACAGATTGAAATGTGTCTATTGGAAATTGGGTTAGATTGTGATTAAAATGATCTTCTGAAACATTGTATTTAGACTATAATGGATGCTTACAGGCAAAGTACTGCTAGATTTTATTGTATTGCTTTCCTAGTGTGCCTCAAGAATACATGAAAGACCGTAGCATGGTTGACAAACCTTTGCCTGTACTGTTCTGCTTGGTTTTTATTTTCTACTAGAATAAATTTTCTGATGTTATTTATGTGTTTTGAAAGCTACCAGTTCTTTTTCCAACAGGGAAACTTACTACAAACAATATAAGAAGCAGAGCTGTTGTAGATTAAACTAGTAAATGTATTTATATTTTTAAGATTGTATTTATTTGAAGCTTTTAATTTTAAAAAGGTAGGTATTATTTCCTGTGATATAACTCTAGTTCTCTTTAGAGTTCTGGTATTTCTGCTTATAATGCCAGAATATGTTTGAATTTGTATGTGAAAAATACTCAGGTAAGAAATTACAAAAAAAAATCCAAACCAGCAAGATTTTTATAAACATTTATGCTCAATATATGCAATAAATCTTAGTGTTTTGCTGTTCATTATTTGAAATGCTATTAAGATGTGAGAAATGCACATGAAAAGCTTCCTAGGCAATCAAGAACTATCCTGATTGAGTTAGTCACTATTTCTTAATAATTCTGAAACTTTTCTTGTGGAATGTGAGGTTTCATAACCATGTGTTTGATGAAATACGTAACTTGTTTCTTTATAATGCTGTGTATAGATATTGTAAATATTGTACTTATTTAGTGATAAGTTACCACAAATGAAAGAAATGTAAGTCTTTAAAATATGTTATGACTCTTTCTTACAAATACAGTAAGCTGGGGCTTAAGCACTTTTGTTGTACTTTTCAAATAAATGATTAGTAATACATATGATTAAGATGTTAGAGTGTGCTTAGGCCTGGTGTTCATCAGCAGCAAATGTTTTAGATTGATCTAGATGAGTATGTATTTGTATGACAAAACGTTTCTCGTATCAGTCTTGGTAAACCATCCTCAACAATTACCTTCTCTAAATATTACCAAGATTCTTTGTTTTTCTTTCCTCCCAGGTGCTATTCAAGTATTGGGAAAGTTCAGGATGCCTTTATATCTTATAGGCAATCTATTGATAAATCAGAAGCAAGTGCAGATACATGGTGTTCTATAGGGTAAGAATGATATAGGGCAATACAGTGATATAAATCAATGTTAATATACGTAAATAAAGAATATATGCTTTTTAACTCTCTTGTGGTCTCAAGGGGACCTTAAAGCTTTTTTATTTATACCTTCATGTTGTCAGACTTGTCTGATTTGAAGTTTAAATAATAAATTTATATTTGCTTTCTCAATTTTTTTAAAATACTCAATGTGCTATGTGTGTGAACTTTGCATGTTAAGATTGTATTTATTGTATATGCTTATTACTGTGGTTTATATAATAGCAAAGTTTATTAAGGGTTTTGGGTGGGTGTGTATTTGACTTGTTTGTATTTTGACTTTGTTATTAATTCTCAATTTCACTAATCTTTCTATTCAGTGTGCTGTATCAACAGCAAAATCAGCCTATGGATGCTTTACAGGCCTATATCTGTGCTGTACAATTGGACCATGGCCATGCTGCAGCCTGGATGGACCTAGGCACACTCTATGAGTCCTGCAACCAGCCTCAGGATGCCATTAAATGCTATTTAAATGCAACTAGGAGCAAAAATTGTAGTAATACCTCTGCACTTGCAGCACGGATAAAGTATTTACAGGTAAAACTAACATTTTAAGAAGTGGGAAATACTCTTCCAAATACAGAGCAGAGGGGAGGGGAGAAGTAGCACACAAGTTTAACGTGCAATTGTTTGTGATGTGTATAACCTGTTTTCATATGTATTGTAAACATATCATAGCCTGTAATATTTGATTTCTTCATTTTTAAGTGGAACTTAGTTCCTTATAAACCCTATTGTGCACATTTAATCAAAGCATACTGTTTTACATCACTTTGCTTTTTTCTTTGTATTGTCTACATTTTTAAGTTCTCATAACATATAGAAAGAATGCACACACGCTATCTTTCACTCTTGTTTGCAATTTCAGAAAAAAGGAATTATGAGACCTCTGAATCCAGAGCTCATCTTTGTTCTGATTCTCACAAAGGTTTATATTCTGGTTACCCTCTTTATACTTAGCACCTTTCTAAAACCCCAAATTTTAAATCTATCCTCTCTTTAAGACGTAATTAGCTACAGCATTTAGGAAGATTTCATGGACTTGCTCTTACTAAAGTAGGCTTGTGTTAAATTTGCTTTTTACATAATTTTTCCTAGGCTCAGTTGTGTAACCTTCCACAAGGTAGTCTACAGAATAAAACTAAATTACTTCCTAGTATTGAGGAGGCATGGAGCCTACCAATCCCCGCAGAGCTTACCTCCAGGCAGGGTGCCATGAACACAGCACAGCAGGTGAGAAGTTGGGTTATGTTCTGCAGGTGCCCAGCTTTAAGGGTTCTTTACAATCGGTAGTGGTCAAGCTTATTTTATTGAGCACAGGACTGGCTTTCATTAATAAAAAGCCTTTGATTTATTTGCAAAGGGATATTAGATCAAGAAGCTCCCCATAATATGGGAGAAATATGGGGGTACCAATTTAGAACCTTTGTGGATTTTCATGATTTTAAAAGATTTCATCTTAAATAGAAATGCTGCAGTGGTTTAATAATCCCATGAAAGGTACACATTCCTCCATTGATGACCATATGGAAACTGATTTTTCAGTTATTGAGATCAGCTTCAGAATATCTACTCGGCCCTTTTAATATATGTGGGCTGTTAAAATATATAATTTAACGGAAAGAATTAAGAATATATAGAACCATATTTTTGTCTTCCTTCTGTGATTCTTAGGCTTGTAAACCTCATCATCCAAATACTGAACCTGTACTAGGCCTCACTCAAACACCAATTTCACAGCAATCCTTGCCACTACACATGATTCCTTCTAGCCAAGTAGATGACCTGACCAGTCCTGCCAAGAGGAAAAGAACATCTAGTCCAACAAAGGTATATATTCTGATGAACTAAGGAGCCCCCTACCAAAATTATATGGAGATATGCATTAAAATGATGCAGCATGCACAGAATTTGTGCTGTAAATTTTAATCCTTTGGCATCAAGGTGGGGAATGTTTTTAGAAACTTTAAAAAACATTTTTCAGTGGTGTGTTTAATGAGGTTACAGTTCAGACAGGAAGTGCGTATGGGCAACACAGATTGGTGGCACTATACTACAATCACAGTTGTATAAGTGAAAAAGTACAATCATAGTCCGATGATAGATAGAGAGGGAGACGATCATGTCATCCTGTCTATTGCCTTTGCTTATATTTAAAATTCAAGTGTTTCATCATCATGTAATAGTGTTACAGTAGATAAAGTATTCAATTTTAAAAGTAGTGTATATTTTAGTTAATTGCATAATTTGATTTGATTGTTTCTTGTTATGATATTAGATGCTATTTAAGTTTTTCCTCTGACTCTGGGAATGGTAGAATGAAACTTGGCATGTTTTAAGTATGTTATTTGTTTATATTGTTATTCTTGAAACAATGACTAGTACTTTCATAAGTACGGTAAAATCTAGACAGTAAAAGAAATAATGGTGACCCTTTGATAGTCACACGTTTTAATGTAATGTTCTCTCTCAGAATACTTCAGATGTTTGGAGCAGTGGCCATACAGTGTCACACCCTCCTGTACAGCAACAAATTCATTCTTGGTGCTTGACACCACAGAAATTACAGGTAGGTATGCTGAAGATCTCTAGAAGCTTTGTATATTTCTTGTTTGTTTCATTCTTCCTTTTAAGAAAATAAATCTGGAATGGTTTTTGGTTTCACATTTCCAAAATTTAATACATCTTAAGTAAGTCCCACAATATAATTCAAGTTGTGCTAATATTTATGGCTTCTCCATGTGAGATCAGTTCTGTGATAAAATAAATGATCTCTAGCAGAAACTGAAAGCTTACCTTATATGAATTCTGTCATTTATAAAGTAAGAACATACAGTAAGTCTTTTTTCTTACAATGTTTTAGAGATAGAGACATAAATATGCACACTTGTCTGCCAGATAAATTTTGCTGTTTCTTGTGGTGTGGGGGATATTGAAGGAGTTGTATAAGTATTGTAATATCCTTTTTACTCTGAGGTAGCTTCTTTTATCAAATTGCATAAACAAACATGCATATTCTACAAAATGCAGATATTCCAATGAAATCTGGTACTGCTTTTCTGTATTTTATGTCAGCTAATACATTTATGTGAAATGCTAGATTTTATTTTTGAAATCTTGTTTCAGGTCTTCTTTGTTACGATGGTTTGTTGTCTCTTCAGCTCGTTAGGGCTTGTAGTGAGCTTCTGCAGGAATTCCGTATTTTGAAAATCAGGCCTTGCTGGAACCTTACCCATGTATCACAGACACTGCTTTGGATGCAAGGAAAAATAGAAGGGAACGCAGTGTTGAGACAGAAGGCATTCTGACTGACTGAGCAGTATTCTCCTCAGCTCTAATACTGTTTTTCAGCTGTTTCTCTATCTGAACAATATTGACTTTATTACTTGGTCCTCCCTAATCACTCTTCTGTATCTCTCTCTTCATGCATTCTCATTATTTCTCTCTGCTTATTTTATATCCTACTACTTTCCCCCCTTTTTAGTTTCACCTGTTTCCAGATCCAATTTCATCCTCTAAGCAGTATCTAAGTAGGCTTCTCTAGCTTATCTAAGTATGATACACTGGATTTGCTGGCAATAGCTTGACAAGGTTCCAGCATATATGAATAGGAAAGCCAAAAAGATAGGATGCAAGATGAGGGTAAATAAAACCTTTATTCCGTCTTCTAAGTCAGCCTTTTAAAAGTGGTAGCTCAGAGACTGGATAGTTATGGTAAAATTACCAGACAGAAAATTAGTTCTGTTTACCTCAAGCCAGGACAAGAACATGCACCAAGTGGCTCAGCTAACAAAAGCAGAAGGGGAAAGGGCTATGGCCACACAGTAGCCGCTGGGGCTGCAGCGTGGCAGGGGAGGGAGGGATGGGTGTTGGTTTTGCAGAACTGGTGGGCAGCAAGAACAGCGCTGCCCGCAAAGCCTCTGCACCCGTTGCACTGGAAAGCAGCGCAGACGTGCCTCTGCTGACATATGTGCTAAGTCAGTCTTTCTGATTCCTCTTACCCTATTTAGGCGTTTTTTAAAAAGCAAAATGACAACTGAAGGGCACTGGTTTTGGCTTCTGTGTACCTGGTGCACGCACTCCCATGGTGACCCGGTTTTCGTCTCACAAGCAGAGATAGATCAGTCTTATTTGTTGCAGTCCCCCACAGAAAAGAGACTTCAGAATGGAAGCTACTGTTAATCCAGGGAGTTTGGCGTGAACCATCTTTAACTGCTTTTTCAGATAATGTTGGCCATTTTCTTTTAGTTGATAGTTTGCAAATGCAACTGTTCAAAGCAGAATGAACTACACTTTGTTTAATACCCATACTTCAGTTCCATTTGTGTATTACTAATACAGCATAATTAAAGCAAAGGAGAGGAGAAGGATGTAGAAAAATAATACATGCAGATCTGAAAGGAACTAAAAGAAACCTGATTCGTGTTTGGTTTTGGTGAGGCTTGGTTTGGTTTGGGTTTTTTTAGGGTTTGGTTTTTGGTTTGGTATGGTTTTTTTGTGGGTTTGTTGTTTTGTTTTGTTTTTTTTTTTCCCAAAGGATTTATTTAAAATGATGTGAAGTAGCTTAGTATTTAAAAACAATCAAGAAAAATGTCTATATGTCATCTTTTGCATACCACAACTTTTGCCCTCCTCTCCACGCATCCCCCCTTCCTTCTCAGATAGTGCTTTTGTGTTCCACAATTTCAGCACTTACGCCATGTCACTCAACAGCAGCTGGCTTGCTGGTAGAATGATGGTGTGTGCTGTGTAGATTAAGATGGATAAAGATGAGATTTTTTGGTAGTTTTATCATTTGCGAAGGAGCTCAGTATCAGAACTTTATTGTTCTCTGTATGGTTTTCTGGGTTTGTTTTTTTATATTTTCTGGAGAAGTTTTAACGTGTGACTTAAGGTTGAATTTGCTTTGTGCTGGACAGTACTAATAAAAGAATAGCACAGTACAAAAAAAAAAGTGTTAAAACATACGTAATGGTAATAAAAATTCTATATAATCATACTTGAATGTAGTTTTCTTTTACAGTACCAGCACACTTAATTTTAGTGTGATAATAATATTTATACAGTCAAATAATTTAGAAAGTGTCTTTAGTTTTAGTAAATAGTAATAAAGTTTGGTTACACAACAGTGTATGGACAGATATTTTTCTGCAACAGAAGTCTCAGGCATGTTTTCAGCTTTACAATTCTTGTCTTCATGGATAAATTTTAGTATTGTAGGCAGAAAGTTATTAAGAAGCACATGCAATTTTAATGTTTCTGAACTGTACTGCTGTTTTTTAGCACTTGGAACAGCTGCGTGCAAACCGAAATAATCTAAATCCAGCACAGAAACTTATGCTGGAACAGCTGGAGAGTCAGTTTGTCTTGATGCAGCAACACCAGCAGGTGAGAACAAAAATATTTTTCTCCTACAAAACTTTTGTCAGTAACAGTGTCTGTTGTGTTTCTTGAATTCTGAAGAATTTTTATTGTACAGAGTTCTCATGCCCTTTACTATGTTACATTAAGTCAGTTTTTTGTATAATTATGGTTTACTGGTTGAAACGTAACAGGTTTAGCTGTGTTTTATTATAGGGCTACCAGATAATGTAAAAGTTTTCAAGTCACACTTTGAAACTAAAGTGAGTGGACACATCTAAAAGCAGTCTTAGTAGAAAAATACTTAGTTATAGTGAGCCATATTACATCTCCTCTCGTTAACTTCTCTCTCTCTCTTAGTATCCAACTTCTAGCAGTAAAACGCTAATACTCAAACTGGAAGGCCTAGAATAAAAGTGTACTGATAGCTTTATGTTAATATTTGCTCTGTGCGTTTGTGAGCATGACAGTCATTTCTCAAAAGCAACTGTGAAAATCTTAAAATCAGTATAAGATTGGAGTTGACAAGTGCAATAAAGTGTGATCTTCTATGATCTTTACTTTCTAAATTCTGCAGCTAATGTTCTTGTGCTTTGTTCATCTTCCATTAGATGAGACAAACAGGAGTTGCACAGGTACGATCTACTGGAATTCCTAATGGGCCAACAGCTGATTCATCACTGCCTACAAACTCTGTCTCTGGTCAGCAGCCGCAGGTTGCTCTAACCAGAGTGCCTAATGTCGCTCAGCGTGGAATCCGTCCCGCCTGCCCAGGGCAGCCTATGGCTAATGGACCCTTTCCAGCAGGCCCCATTCCCTGCAGCACAGCAAGAACGCTGGGTAGTACAGACACTATTTTGATAGGCAATAATCACATAACAGAAAGTGGAAGTAATGGAAACGTGCCTTACCTGCAGCGAAACGCACTCTCTCTACCTCATAACCGCACAAACCTGACCAGCAGCGCAGAGGAGCCGTGGAAAAACCAACTATCTAACTCCACTCAGGTATACGATTTGAGTTAACTCATAGAGTGCGCTAATGAAGCTTGATAAGCGAGTCACTGTTTGAAGTCTCTCAATTGTAAACACACATTTTGTGTTTCCTAAAGTTGGTGATCTAGATGCAAATGAAACATAGACTAGCTTAAACTTGCTTATTACTTTTTATTGTTAAAAGTCTATGTATTAAAATTAACTACTTTCAGGATAAAGAAAATGAGCATAAATCAAAGAGGGCAGTTACATACTCCTCAGCTGCCTGCATTTGCTGAAGGGTTTCTTTAAAAAGGATTACTTGAACATCTTTTTGTTGCTTCTTTAATGTGAAACGTTGTGAATTTGTTTTGCGTGTAGGAGGAATGTGCATATTTCATGGGAGGCTGAATGTCGTAGTTACTTTTTACATTACGTTGCCATCATGTTGTAATTAGTACCCATATTTTGTTTTGATATGATCTTTCAAAATTAATACTTAGGAATCAGTCCCACAGATT
>VXAK01005294.1:2906-17906 GCA_013399435.1 Arenaria interpres | reverse complement strand
AAATAAGTCATGCAGGTTTGTTCTGTCATTACAAATCAGTGTTCTCATTGCAAAACTGATAAATAATCACAGAATGGTTGAGGTGTGAGGTCCAGGAAGCGACCTCTAGAGATCATCTAATTCAACCTCCTGGCTCACAGCAGGGTCAACTAGACTAGGTTGCTCAGGACCATGTCCAGCCAGGTTTTGGATACTTCTAAGGATGGAGACTCCGCAGCCTCCCTGGACAAGGTGTTTCAGTGTTTGGTCAGCCCTGAAGTAAAAACATTTGTTTTCTTATGGGGGTTCCCTTTGCTGAAATTCATGGGATTCCTGTTGGCCCATTTCTCCTGCCTGTTGGTGTTGCTCTGAGTGGTCACACAGCCATCTGGTGTATCAGCTTGCCCTTAGAGTTCTGTACCAGAGATGGCTCTTTTGATAGTGATGGTTTCAGTACCTATAGCTCAAGTGTAGGAGCTGTTCATGTGGTGGATTGTGTTTTAAAAATGCAGTCTTTCAGCTAGTTTTAAGTCTGTCATAGCTTTGACTCTTCAGAGGTATAAGTCTTGGTTCATCTTATGTTCCAGTTGCTTAGCAGGTATGTTACTGTTGATTTTTGTCTTTAGTCGGTAAGCTTGACTCATTTTAGATCAGATGCATAATGGATTAAGGCAAAAAGTGAGGCCAGACAGTAAGAAATGTGGCAATGATTGCAGTGTGATTGTGCAAATTGCATGGTGTTTTCCCTGTTGTCTTCATTGCTAGCAATACAGGACGGCATGGCGTTTGGAAGGCTAGGCTGTAAAAGTTTCAGGTAATACTTCTTAGCAGTGACTTCTGGCAAAGATGTTTGTCTTAGGTCTGCCTTACTAAAAAGCAGTGTAGCAGAAACACCAGGCTTCAAGCCTTGACAATTCTATGTGCTTCTTAGCTATTTATTTCTTATCTCAGCGTTGTTAAATCACCAAAAATGTCAGGTAAACTCCTCCCTCTTTACAAAGAAAAAGAAATGGTGTGACACTGGTGTAGCTGTCAGAGGGTAGGAACCTCCAGCCAAGAGTGCTGGGATTTGATGCTTGTATCCAGGCAAGCACGTTTTCAGAGTCTCTCAAATCCAACTCTTCCACTAGATACAAGCTCTAACAATAAAAAGAATAATTTCATAGACTCCCCAGCATCAAGGAAAAATGTATTTGCCACAGTAGTAATTTTTTTTTTTCAAAGACTTAGTGATTATTCTGCAACCTTTTGAGACTTCCCTCCCGCCACGCCACTTAGAAGCCCTATATTTAGACATGCAGCATAATAGCAGAGCTCTGCATATAGTGTTGCTCTTATTGCACGGTGCTGTGTCAGCACTGAACAAATTTTATCATCAGAGTGAAATTCTTAGGCATCTTAAAGTATTGTAGGAGTTTTTCACGGACGATGTTACGAGTGCTGACACATATGATGACAATGGAAAAGTATTTCAGTGGCTGGCTTAATTTTCCATTAAAGCTGGCAGCAATACTTGTAATTTTGTCTTTACTTAGAAGGGTAAAGGTTCTTTTATGAAGCTTTGGAGTATATAGGTACTTTGGAATGGCTATAGAGTATGAATGTGCTGGCAGGCGTAAGTATGATGTGTTAGTTACATAGACAAGTTTGAGACATTCAGTCACCTCTCAGAAATAGCTTTATGTTGTTATATGCTGAAACTTTATCTCCATGGGAAAGCTAGGTACCTGTAAAGTCTATATTTACTGTATGTAACTGTTCAGCATTAATGAACCAGTCTTAATGGTTCATTAATGAATCAGTCCTAGTATACATTAAACAAAGATAGTTTATTCCACTGAATGTGAAGCAAACTCCACTAGATACAGTTTAGACAAAGCTTTTCAAAGTAATTTACTTCCTTCAAAGGTAGCATGAGCTAATGCTTACATGTGCTAACAGGGAGCCTGTCAGATGGTAGTTAGCTTTGCAAATCACACTTCACAAATGTGCTTACTGCTCACAGCCTTGGCTACATAGGCTGTCTCAAAGTCCTTACATTTTCTAGGTAGTTTTTGGATAAATTTGTCGCCTTTCTCAAAAGAATTTTATGAAAAATCCAGACTTGCTGAGAAATTGAAATTACCATTTAGAGCACTATGATTTCTGTGGCCATTTCTTAATAGTTGTTGCCATTTGTGAAAAAGTTATATAAGACGCCTTTAAAGTTCACCGAAGTCCCTTTAAATCATAAGCACATGGTTACTGAATGTTTTGGTTTGTACTCTTAACTGCTCTCTTCCACACTTCACTTTGTTGACAGTTGTTTTAGTTGAAATGTTACCTGTACTTTTCTGGTGTCAGAATGTTTGTTGGAATGTTTACCATCTCAATATATTTTACTCCAGAATGTTTTATTTTGGGATTATGTAGCAAATGTAGTGCTTTTGAGCATTACTTGTTTTGATGTTAAAAAAGTGATAAAAGTATGTTTATATAATTCTTTCACTGCACGACATAAATCAATTAAATGCAAAAAAGCTTCATCTGTTACTGTTATTGAGAGTTAGTAGTTTCTAATATACTGGGATTTGATGACTAATACTGATCATGGCATAGCGGTCTATAGGTATTTGTTAGATAAATTTCCTAGAAGAGAGGAAAAAACCTGTAACGAGCTTATTTTGTCATCTTTCAAATATTAAGCTTTATATTGTAATGTTCAGTTTCAAGTGAAATTTCTACACCTATTACATTAATAAAAATGAAGACTTTTAACAGCTGTTTTTTTAATTGGGACCATGTATGTGTTCTTGCTAATAGAAGTATAAAAATAGCTTTGATGTCTGGTATTAGGGATGAGTGCATTGCAAATCCACATAAAAGAAATCGTGATAGACTTGCAGTTCTTTCTTGAAGTTTAGCTGAACTGTGTCTTCCAAACTTGCTTAGCAGAAATTTGCATGCAGCTTTCTTGGGAGAGTAACGGGAAGTGTATTCCGCTATGTTGCATTTTGATTGGTTTAGTAGTACACTGGTGAGATCTGCAGTTTGCATTCTGTAGCAAAACGTTGAGCGTTTTTACTACAAAAATCCTAAAGGCCCATTTAATACAAGTCTTGTCTTTTGTGCTCACTGGTAGATGTAGTATTTCCGATGATACTTAATTTATAAAGCAGAGGGAGGTACAAAGGTACTTTTCTGTCTTTTTTCCTACTTTGAAAACTGTGGCTTCGTTATTAGCAGGATGAATTTTAAAAGCTTTGTTGCTGAGTGATGCAAAAGTGTCTGCAGGGGCTTTTATAAATACACGTAAGCTCTGGGGCAGGCAGGTAGAAGGCTGCTCTTCCTGTGCTCGGAGCTGGAGAGCCGGTGCTGAGGTGCCGGGGTGCAGCTCTCGCCCAGGCCCGTGGGCCAACAGCAGGCCCGTGGGCCAACAGCAGGCCCGTCAGCGAGTCGCAGGCAGGGCTGAGCGCTGCGGAGTGCCCACGACCGAGTTCCTAGCTGCACCTTGCATAAGGAGAGGCAGAGCAAATCGGCCTGCCAAGGACTGTTGACAGACTCCAACTCAAACTTAGTAAATTTAGTGCAGAAAGGCTGATAATTTAAGCACAGCCGGAACCTATAGATCTTTGCCATGACTTACGTGTCAAGTTTACTTTTCGCTTGGCCTGGTACTGCCACTGTGCTTTCTGTAACTTAGTCACCAGGATGATACCAAGTTCTGCTTTAAATTGTATGTAAAAGTTTCTAACAGCATTCAGGGACTCTATGCAATATTGACCCTTTAAAAAGTACTTCCTAATGTGGTGATCAGGTCTCTTGTCGTTTCTGCTGTGTTTCACTGAGTTCAGATAGTCATTATTTTTTCCCAGGCTCACATAATCATCATTTTCCAAGGGAGGTAAGCTAATACTTTGCCCCATGCAGTTTGCAGACAGCTCAAAAAGTGTGAGATGTGCCTTTTGCTTGCTTTCTTATTGAGTAGAGATTGAGAGCTCCCTCTTCAGCCTTCCCTGCACCTTAATTCAGCAAGGCAGAGAACTTCAAAACTGGATAATAAAGATGAGCAATGGGAAAAGTGGAGGAAAGACTTGGTTTTTCAGCAGCCAGACAGATAATTTCCGATATATGAAAATTCTGTTGTGCTCATTATTGCTGTTCCTGACCTGTGCTGCAGCTGGTTACCTGTTAGGGAAAAGGTCCTGTCTACATGTTTTTTTCACACTAATAGAAATAATAACTCTATATAATATGACCACTATATAATATATTAGTAGTGTTTTTTTCCTGCCATCCTTATATGTCTTATATTTTACAGGCATAAATTTGAGGACAAGGCTATCCAAGCCATGTACTAACTAGCTGATTAGCCCTTGCTTTGTTTTAAAATCTCTAGAGGTTGAAGGTGTGCATGTGACAGCTCAGCAGAGCTCCGGGGAGAACATCCTTATTAGAGATACTGTGTGCATGATTGACAGAGGAGAAAAATGTTTTGAGGGGAAAATACTGAAAGATATTCTGCTGAAACAAATTGCTTATTTGTGAAATAAGTCAACCTTTAATACATAGTAGAATAGAATATGTGCATATACTAATATATCCAATGCTATGAACTTCAACACTGCATGTTAACTGCTATTTTAACACAGTGCAAGGTAATGCAAAAGCAGAGAATTTAAAGTACCTCCCATAATACAGATTACATTTGGATGCTATCTCTGTAAGAATTATCTTGAGGTACAAAAGTGAATTCGTGACCAAAAATGTTGAACTTTAGAATTGCTGTAAAAATTGCAGAAAAGCTATCCACGGTAGAAAACTGAAAATAATTATTTGGTGGTTTCTTGGTGGTGGTTTGGGTTTTTTTTTCTTAAAAAAAATAAAACCCCAAACACCTCTGATAGAATAAAATTCTTGCACAGGGAAAGGGGATTTGTCCTGTAGTACCAGTTTTTATGTATTAGAGCAACACTGGTTTAGGCCTTAAATATATTAATCTTTGCCAGTTGTTACATACATACCCTTATTTCATTTGATGTGTTCAGAAAAACATTCTGGCTTCAGTTCTAATGCAGACAATAATACTCTGTTCTTCTGGCATATTCTTATTGTCATCTGTCAATACTTGGTATGTTCTCTTGCCCTCTTGTCCTAATGGTATTCCCTAGGGAGAAAAAAGACATTTTGGCAAGTATGAACAGGTGCAGGTAACTTGCTTTTTTTTAATAGCTGGAGGTCTAGATTAATCATTCTTATTTTCCTCTTATGCTGCATTTGGCAGTGTTTACTATTTGCTTGCTTCAAAACCAGAGTGTTTATGTTACCTGTAAGTCACACTGAAATTCCTCAGAAGTCTTAATTGTTAAATAATCTTTTTTTTTTGAATGCTTATAGGTTTTAAAAAAAAGTCTTGTCTAAGAGAAGCCATATTTTGCATCTTTTAGACCCTACAGGTTTATTTGTGCTTAGAGCACAAAAACCTGAAATTATTAGCAGTTTGGGATTAAGTAATGCACAAGAGTTGATTCACAACGATATTATAATTGACTTACTACAGGATAGTGAACTGCAATATAATGAAGTTTCTCAGCTCACAGGAGGGATTTTTATCAGGAAGCAACATGGTAATACTAGCTACCAAAACCTGACATGCTTGTTGATTTTGCTAGGATTTTGCTTGTTGCTTAAGGGCAAAGGAACATCAGAGATCTGGAAGTTTGGTGGTTTTTATGGTAAAAGTTAGAAAAATTACAAAAGGGGTTCAGAAATCATGCATGACAATAAAAAGGGAAGTACTCTGGCAAAAATAAATGCTGGGGGATTGTAATTTTGCTTTATGTAAACAAGTGTTGTCTTAATAAAAGCTGCTCAAGTGAAGCCATTAGGTGAAAGGAGAAGCTTTGTATCATAAAATGCAAAACACATGCCAAATAGAAAACTCCATTTGATTCTTTTATTGTTGTATGTGAATAGGTTGTCTGGTCTGTAGAACAGAGTTGGTAAATGTTTTGGTTTGCCGAAGACTAAAGTGAGTGCTTAAATAGGGCAAGATCATTGCAGAGGCTGAAAAGTTTCTTTATATCCGTCTTCCTCGGTGAGAATGTCGAGGAAATATTTAACAGAGACCTATTCTATTCATGTGGTGAAATGAGGTTGTTTAAGGAGGCTGAGAAGAGGTCAAACAGAAGGTGCTAGCATAGCAATTGATACTTCTACAAGGAGCTTCCCTTGAAGGGCTAGACAGTGTTCATTGAAAAGCTACAAGGAATTTAGAAATGCAGTAGCTGAGCTATTGACTAAATATGCAAATTTCATTAAGATGCTGTTCTGGAGAACAACAGGGTAACAAATATGCTCATCTTGTTATACTGCTGTTGGAATTTACAGATGAAAGAGAATTGAGGAGGTGATTCTGGGAAGTGTAAGTGTGCTTTGGTTAGTCTTCCCTACCAATAAAACTGATTGCAACAGTAAATTTTAACGTGGTTCTAAAACAACTAAATTATTGTATTTGGTAAACTGTCTACATACTAAACTAAATTTCTTAAGCCTCTGAGCAAAATAACAGATAAAAGAGTGTACTATTAAATTAATTATCCTTCCCTAGGTTCCTAGAGAAAATGTGGTTGAGGTCATTTAAAGAAAAACTTAAAAAAGCAAAAACCACGCAAGTAATTCTGAGCATAAGTGAGAACAGTCTGATTAAAGGAAGAAAACATAGTAGGAACAACTGCTCCAGGTTTGTTACTAGAAAAGATTATTGTTAATTCATGGGAAAAAAAAGAAGAGGCTGCTGCTTTGTCTAGTTGTGGATCAGGTCTCCTTACAAAACTGTTATCAAAAGTTCTTTTCTGTACTCTTAGAAATGTAAGTATCTTTTCCCCGTGAGCAATCCTACTGAAAGGAGAATTAATGAAATGTTATCACTAGAATTGAGATTTAACACTCAAGCTGTTTATTTCTGCTTAAGTGCAACCAGTGGATTTCTAGTTCTGTGTTTCAACTGGTGCATCTAATTAACATCCTGGAGGAGTGATGTTAATAATCTAGTATCTGTCGCAGTTAAGAGGGTCCATCACTTGCCTTTTCTTAAACGGACGGTCAAGCTTTTAAGTAGTCTAGAGAAGTTCCTGAGTTGACTTAGTAAGAAATAGCTTAGGTGATTTGTTTTTTTTTTTTTTTTTAATCATTATTATTAAAGCTTGTTTACAGCCTTGAAAGAACAGGCAAAGCTCCAAACAAAACTTTTATTTGATAATGACTTAGAGAGGTCCTCAAACAATTCTAAAGAGCCCAGCTGGATAACTGGCCAACTTTGTGTTAGCTGAAAGTTGCTGTTGTCATTTTTATGGGGATATATGAAGAAACTAATTTGAAAACTTTAAGGCATTTCTGAACTTGAAAGCTTTACTAATCCGACTTAATTGGGAAAAGTAAATGAGAGGGCTAGGCTTTGATGGTAATGCATATTAAAAGGGACTAACATGCCTTTTTATAGTTCTTTTTGCGTGCAAAGAGCAAGAGTGGAGAGCCATCTATTGAGAAAAGAAAGTGACAGGACACCAGGAGAGATCAGCTGCTTCTCAAGGGACCTTGTGAAATGATAAAAGTATAGGACAGCAAACTGAAGATGGTCTGGGCTAAACAGTCTGGAAGAGGGTCTGATAAATGGCCAACATGTACACAAGCATAGGAAATAAGCTTCATGAAGAGGAGTACGAAAAGCAACGCAGAGGCTAAGTAATCAGACATCTCGTTGCTCATCAGGCTCTGTTGAAGCTATGTTGAAGCCTGGGGCAGAAGCAAACTTGGGCTGATCTTTCTGAAGATGCTGCTCCCTGGCAATTAAGCCTGCTTTGTGAAGTCAATTAGTGAATCACTGGTTTGGGAACTCTGCAATCAAGAGGCAAAGAGCCTAAATCTATTTCAGGGGAAGTACTTTGTGGAGAAAGGAGCTGGATTAAGTTTGTGGTTTGTTCTTAAAAACAAAACCAACAAAAGCAATTCTTGTTTTATTGGAAGGTTTCTTTGTAAGGAAAGGACTTTTTTGGCTTGAAGGCAAAATTGTTCAATTGCTCTAAAGGCACATTAATTCTGGAAAGCCAACTTCACCATAGCAAACGTTTTAAGAATAAAATTTGAAATACTGTGATTTCACAAGCTAAACACTGGTTAGAGCAAGAAATTCCGTTTTGATTCAAAAGGCAAATACAGAGATGGGACGCAGAATTACCTGGGAGTAAAATAACATAGGAAAGATTTATAGTTTAGGAGGAAGGCAAGTGTATGAAAAAGTTCGGTACCACTTTTTACAATGCTTTTCTTACATAAGTCATTAATGTAATTCTGTTTGTCTTATAGCCTGAGAACATGGTGATTAGCAAATGAAATAGGAAGGAAAGATGTAAAAGTCGTTTAGAAAAGAAAAAAGGAACATTACTCCTTACATAACATATAATTAACCTA
This sequence comes from Arenaria interpres, assembly GCA_013399435.1. NCBI lineage: Eukaryota > Metazoa > Chordata > Aves > Charadriiformes > Scolopacidae > Arenaria > Arenaria interpres. The sequence continues at coordinate 9,479 of VXAK01005294.1, read as the reverse complement.
TGAAATTCACTGCCAACCTATACTATTGAGGTCAAAACCAGAACAGAATTTGAAGAATTATTTGAAATATATTTGCATAATGAGAAAATCCACAATTCTATTGTAGGAATTTTTTTGTAGGTTTAAAAAGGTTTTTTGTAGGTATTCTCTGGGAGTATTGCCAGCTAGTACCTGGTTGTATGCTGGAGTAGAGAACTGCATGATAAACAGGTTGTATAATTAATTGGCATTACTTGAATTTAAGCTTAATGTAAGCTTGACTTCTTTGTATTCCCTTTCAAAAGCGCATCTCTCTCTATTGTCTACAGAAAGAGTTTGGGGAGCTGAGCCTTAGAGAACCCAAGTTAGGTGTTGTGAGTAACCACCTCCTTCACAGGGTGATGGGTCTTGACAGACAATTTTTCTGGATTTTTGTAGTAACTTGGAGTATGAATGCAATTAATTGTATCCATTAATTGTTAAGAAAGGCTGGGTGTTTCTGTTTTGAATCGGGACTGGGTCAAGTAAGTACTGTGCATCACAGTGCTTCAGCTAAGTCCTTCTGCAGGCATGTTTTTGAAACATTCATTCTTTGTAGATTAATTAATTCTGATAGATTTGAGGTAGAGTATCACATAAATCCACAGTTCCTTATATTCATGTTTAATGTGATTTTTATTTGGGGAAGAGAGGGTATTAATTTTGTTCTTCAGAATAACTATAATCTCTTGAGTGATAAAACCTTGTTAATTCTCATGCAGCTAATCCGCAAATAACAATTCACTTAAACAGACTGACTTCACAACAAAAATAACTGCTTAAGTGCAATGATTGTGACTTACTCTGTTTTGGCCTGTAAAATGTACCTAAAATCCAAATGTGTAGATAACTGGGAATTGCTTAGGAACTTTTCATTGTTATCAGAAAGTCCCAATTTCCCAGTTAAAAACAAAAAGGGAAAATATTTTTAAAAGCACTGAAGCTAGGAGTTCTAGAAGACTCAGCAATGAAGTTTGGAAGAGGAAAACTACAGCCAAGAATGAAAAAGAAACACAAAAACCACTCATGTTTAATGACTACACAGAGTTATTAGAATAGTCAATAGAGGCAAAGAGAATTCAGTAAATATTTCTGTTCTGTGCTTGGGAAAAAGACAGTTACGATGTTCACATCATGGGATGTATGGTAACACACTCTCTGTTTTCATAGTAATCAAGAAAGCTAAACAGTAGTTATACTTAAATTCGATATTTTTAAGTCAGAGCCCTGGATAACATACATCCATGAGCTCAGGCCGTAAAATTGTTGTTTATCATTCATACAGATATATTTTTTATAGTTCTTGGAAAACAGAAAAAGTTCCAGAGGATTTGAAAACCACTCTGGAATTGCTTTCTGAGAAGTAAACGTAATCCTCTCAGTCTGCCATTAGGCTCAAGTGAAATAGTAAAATTATTGAGGTGATAAATTTCATAAATGTAAAGGATAGTAATTAATGATATGGTGAATTAATGGTTTTGGAAAATAAGTTTTATCATACTGACTTTAATATTCTTGATGTAGTTGAGAGTTTGTATAATAAAATAGAGTTAAAATTAATACAACTGTGTAACGCTGTTGGCTTTAAGCTGGTACGGTATCTTTTTTTAGTCAAGTAGAATGACACAATGTCAATACAGTGCTTATGAAGTGTATAGCAACTACCTGATAAATTTCACATAATTGTAAATGTTTCAGTGATCTTCTCCTTGGAATCGGATTTTGGTCTTGTTTTAGTTAGTTTTTGCTAGTGATGTAGAGCTCTGGCAGGGGAGTCTCTAAGGCCAGAGCAGCTGGAGTCCATTTTCCCATGGGGCAGGGACATCCCACCTGCATAACAAACGTCTAGGTTGTCGTTGTCCATGCAGTGAAAATAGTAAACTGGGGGGAAGAAGTGTGGTAGACGGATGAAGGCATCATCTCAACATAAGCCATAAGTCTCAATTTGTCAAGAAATTCCTAGAAAATACTAAATTATTTTGTTAATATTTGCTAAATGCACAGGCTGGGGAGTGAGTGCTATATAATGAAGAGGTGAGCGACTGTTGCAACACAAACTGGATCACACCTCTGCTTCTTGTTAACTGTGTCTTTTGGTACAGCCAGAGGGGAAGTTGTTCTCTAAGACTGAATGCTGTAAGCTGTTTTTAGAAGGTGTGGGAATGTATCCTAGAAAGCAGTAAAATGGAAAATAAAGGGGGTGTTTTAATGAATGTGGTGATTGATTATTCAAGATATCCCTTAAGTACCTGAAATCCAGGCACCTACTCTGTCCATAGTGGTTGGTGTCACTCATAAGCACTCCAGTTTGAGTTTGGTCCTTAGAGTCAAGCAGTTGCATGAGGTGATGTTGCTTTTACCCATCAAGCAAATTGCAGTGGGCCAAGAGCTGCAGCTTTGAGTCAGGACAACTCTGCACGTCAGCACGTACATCTGCCCTTACCTTTCTGAGCCTGACAGCTGCTCCTGTCTTCTCTTCGCGCTATGTGGGAATGAAGGGTGTTCTCCTGACTGCACACTCTTATGAAAAGTCAATTTCCTCTGGAAAGCCAATTTAAATGAATGAAGCCTGTCCTCCTCTTCATTCCTCCATTGCAGCATTGCAGGTGACGGTTTGGGCATCCAGTTTCTTTTTAGAGCCTAAATCAGGCTTGTTTTTTCCCAAGCCTTGACTGTTGCCTCTTTCAGCCAGTATGAAATCCTCTCACAAAAAATACTCTCTTGAAGTAGATGCATGTGAGATTTTCCTTGCAGTTGCTGTGGTCAAAAAGGGTGTCTCACTTTCCTTGCAGTGGCCATCATTCTCTATTTCCAGAGGTGGAGAGGCCGGCAGTGGATATTCACACTGCTTCATTTCAGATGCTGGTAGCAAATCTTTTTGGTACTTCTGTGATGTTTTTTTGTAATTTTCATTGCTCTAGTTTGCACATTATCAATTACAGTGTTACTCTTTATTAGCTCTCTTGTATTGTTATTGTTATTAATAGTTATTCTGATTCATGTACAGAAGAAAGATGATAGAGTGAAACTGGTGTGTTAAAGATAACTTTCAATCTTCTTCCCATCTGTTTCCTGTGCTGCTTGAATTACGACCATTTTCCTATCTCAGCTTTGCTTTTCTTTGGCCCATTTCCTCTCTTGAAATTTCCTCACAGGGTGTTAGTAACTTAATAGGAAACTGTGGTGTGCATTTGGCAGTATCAGCTTCAAGTGCTGGGTTTATGAGGTATCTTTCCCCATCTGATCTTTTCATCTGTACTGTCTGCACACTACAGTTGTCTATCTCCTTTGCCTTTTCAGACCTGTAATTGTAAGGGTACAGTAGATTCTCACTTCTCTATTTTCCCCCTTCCCTGAAGACCTCACGTACCCTGGTTTTCCTGAGCTTTTACTGTGATGGTTATTTTGTTGTAACTACAGTACCTCAGGTCCTGCTAGTTCTGAGCAATGTCCTTTTTTCTTTGCATCTTTTTTTTTTCCTTCAGTCTTTCTCATCTTCCTTGCCTCAGAAATTGCCCGAGAACTGCTTATCAATTCAAACTGAATTTTGTCATGGCTTTCTTTGATTTTTAATACTATGGATTTGCTTTTCTTGGTTTTTTGTTTTGTTTTTTTGTTTGTTTGTTTGTTTGTTTTTTGTTTTTGGTTTTTTTTTTTTTGGGTAATGCAAAAATTACAGCTAGTTCTAATTCCTGCTATTCAGATTATAGTTTTGCTTTGTATAGGTGGTCTGAACCTCAGATCCATGCAATCATCGTTGATAAATTTCTTTGGGAGATGGTGATTTTATATTGTCATCTTTTTTTGTGTTTGGGGACAGTGGGGTCTTTGCAAGAACTACATCAGACATGAAGCGTTGGTCAGTGAGCTTTCTGCCAAGTTGGATGATGCCTAATCAAAGCTTCCACATTGCTTTTTCAGTTTCTTTGAAGTTGCAATCTATTCTGGCATTAGACTCACTGCACAAGGAATAAGCTGTATTTGGTATTTTGACAGGCGTGCTTTGGAGACAGTTGTTAAATATGTCTCTGTCTGTATTGCTCTGATCTTCTGTCAGAGGGGAGCAATGTATGAGTTAGAAAGCTGGTATAGGTTCTGAACTGAATGACTGACTAGTGATGAGCACCAGTTTCTCAGGATGCTCGTCTTTCCTGCAGCCTGGGGTAGGCGAGGTGTTTGCTTTTTTTCTTTAAAGGCTTTGTCATAACAGTCAGTCTGATGTGATCTCAAGCCCCAAGGTTGTCTTATTCGTGGTTTGTGGTAGCTTGATTTGAAGCAGTGCTCTCACATGCCAACTCCCAGCTCTACGATGTTGCTCAGTGCAAGTGTCACAGTTTCTGTGTTTTAGAGACAAACCCTATTGCTAGGAGTTTCATCTAATATGTCAGGTGTGTTTTCTGCTGAAGACTGTTGTTACCAGAACACCTTTTTTTTGTAATGGGTGAGTTATATGAAGACACATGACTAAATTATGCATTAGAAGTATCCCATTTTATGGGGTATTGAGAGGTGGTAACAACAGCTAGTGAATCAAGTGAGGTTGGAAGAAGGATTTGAATAGTGTTTAGTGTAAAGAATTTTGAAGTATTTGAGTCATTTTTAACAAATAAAAATTTAGGGGATTAATAAATCTTAAGTTATTAATATTACTTAAGTAAATTGACAAATACTCTCCTGGTGATAGTGACTTGAAATTGAATATAGGCTAAGCTCAGAATGCTGTTTTTTCAGGTCATTCATTAAAGAAAAGTTAACACACATATGGTGGGTTATCCACATCTGGAAATCTCCAGAGAAAGGCTGAAAATAAAACAAGTGGGGTTCTCACCCAGGTACACGTATGGGTGTTGGCACAGCATCTTGCTCAGGGTAGGTCCTTTCCTCTGTTGCCCAAACAAACGGATTATGCAGCAGTGGCTCCTTCTGGCTTCAAAATGTGTAAGTCAGAGAGAGGGGTAGGTGGTTGTTCAATTTAGTGTCGTTACTATAGTTGTAGTTGTTCTTTGTGACTCAGCAGATTTTTTTCTGAGGCATTATCATTTTCTTTGTGCTCTGCCACAGTGTTATGCACAGCGTTACCGGACTGTGTTATCTCAGCTGCTGTGAATTGATCATCCACCAGCCAGTGCCGACCTAATAAGTTTCTTCTCTATTTCTAGTTGGAACCTGCTTTCTCTGTTAAATTTTGTCAAATGAGTCATACTTGCTTTTATTTGAAATGACTGTATTATCAACTAATGGTGATGTTGCAGATTTGGCAGGCAAAGTGGGAATTATTTTGAATATTGTCAAATTATACACTGAGAATCCGTGATTGAAATATATGGGCTTTATTTGCATCTTGAATTATGGTTTCTCGTTATACATCATTATTTTGCAGAAGAGATGACACTAATATATATGTATCTTATTAGCCAAATACTGACAGAGGCAGGTCTTCTTTCATTTTAGGAATCTGGGTAAAAATGGCTTATCTAACAGTAGTATTCTATTGGATAAATGCCCACCTCCACGACCACCACCTCCACCATACCCTCCCTTGCCAAAGGACAAGCTGAATCCACCTACACCTAGTATTTATGTAAGTAGAAGTAAGAAGTAAGCGGCTGACCGCTTTTTGTACTTGTTTGGATATCTGAATTACATAATGTAATTATTTTAAAGATGCAGTATTCACAGCTGAATTCTAATTACAGTGCTCTCCCAACTAGTGTATAAGCAGGGAAAATGCTAACCTTAAAGAAAATTCTGAGGCTTAGTTTGACTCTTAAAGTACTTGTAAATTAAGAATTTCTGTAAATGAGGAAAAACAGCTTCAGAATTTTCTTGTCGATTTTTTTTTTTTAAAGCTCAAAATATTGGCAGAATAGGCAAAACAGTTCATTAGATGTAATGTGCAGTATTTCAAATATGTTTGTACATTATTTGCAAGTGAGAGTTTAGCTATAAATGAAACTAATTAAACTCTTCTAACAGTCTGCTTCAAAATACAGTAAATCAAAAAATGAATAAAATTTATAGTGATGGTAAGAACAAAATGTAATTAGGAAAAGACGGGCTTTAGTTACATAGTATTTTCTTATAGAACCATTAAAACTTCTGTTCTGAAAATATAATTTCGTATAGCTTAAGAGTTTGAGCTAGCTTCCTTACTAATAGAAGAATAATTTATAGGATGTCCACTTGATAACAGAAGAATAAATTCTAGTATGTCCATACAGCTGATGTGAAAACCTCAAGTTAGCTTTACTCAGCCCAACTTGGGAACCAGAAGCAGTTGGCACTTTGGTGTGATACTACACAAGCAGACTGCCCAAGAGCTGGATGAAGTTGAGAGCAATAAAGCTTCCAACCGTTATCCAAGTGTTGCATCTAAATTAATCTACCTTGTTAAAAGTCTGTCACAGCTTTGTTGAGTCTGTACAAAGCTGTTAAGTCCCCATGTTGCAGCACGCTGTGTAGATGTGCCAGCGTGGGTCCCGATATTTGGGAACTCTGTATCATGTTTTGTTTATTGAAAGAATGTCTCTGGCACTTTAAGAGACTCCCAACAAC
>VXAK01005293.1:131395-146710 GCA_013399435.1 Arenaria interpres | reverse complement strand
TTCCCGGGCTCAACTTCACCCCCAAGTTCTCTACCTCCTCCCCTCAAGCAGCCCAGGGGAACAGGCAACAGGGGTTGTGGTCAGTTCATCACATGTTGTCTCTGCTGCTCCTTCCTCCTCTTCCCTTCCATAGAAGACAGTCCTCCACGAGCTTCTGCAACATGAGTCCTTCCCACGGGCTGCAGTTCTTCACAGGCTGCTCCAGTGTGGGTCCTTTCCATGGGGTGCAGTCCTTCAGGAAAAGGCTGCTCCAGCGTGGGTCCCTCACAAGTTCTGCCAGTAATCCTGCTCCAGCCTGGGCTCCTCTCTCTATGGATCCACCAGGAGCCTGCTCCAGTGTGGGCTTCCCATAGGGTCACAGCCTCCTTTGTGGCTCTGGCATGGTGTCCTCTGCAAGCTGCAAGTGGATATTTGCTCCCCCATGGATCTCTGCGGGCTGCAGGTGGGCATCTGTTCCACTGTGGACCTCCATGGTCTGCAGGGGGACAACCTGCACCACAATGGGCTTCACCATGGGCTTCACCATACCCCCATCTGCTCCCGCACCTGAGGACCTTCTCCTCCTCCCCTTTCTTCACTGACCTTGGTGTCTGCAGAGTTGTTGCTCTCACTTATTCTCACTCGTCTCTCCAGCTACACATGCCCAGTTCCACAGCAACTTTTTCCCCTTCTTAAGTACGTCATCCCAGAGGTGCTACCATCATCCCTGATGGGCTCAGCCTTGGCCAGCAGTCCATCTTGGAGCTGGCTGGCATTCACTCTATCAGACGTGGGGCAGCTTTGGGCATCTTCTCATGGAAGCCTGTAGCCCACCCACTACCAAAACCTTGCTGTGCAAACCCAATACCCGATGTTTTCCCGTGCCGTAGGAAACTCTCTGAAGCCTTTTGAGTAAGTGAAAGGCGGGGGCGGGGGGAGGGAAATAATCCTCTTTTATCCATCACTAAACTCTCAAAACCAAACCCAGGGACTCACTAATTCTGGAGAGGTTGCACAAGGCTCCTGGTAGGACTCAGAGAGCTTGTCTGAAAAGCCACAGGGGCTGGTTTGTTAAAAAAAACCAACTTTTAGCATTTGCTGATGCTGTTTAACTTCTTGCTGCTGCCCCGTGCTGTCTGGTAAGTGTCCCAGAGCCCTGGCTAAAACAGGAACGATACAGATTTTGAACATATTATTAGTAAACCCAGGTGACTCATGGCTTTCAAAACAGCAGTATTGCTACTGCCTCGTTCACCAGGGAGCACAGGTTCTTCATAAGACAGGAGCCAGCAAGGAAAATGCACATCATCAGGGTGTCGGGTACATCCCTGGGCGGTACCACCACAGCCTGGTATTCAGAGAAAAGCTTCAAAGCAATTTGAAAATCATCAGGTCAGGGAATATAAAACTAAAAAATGGTTACACGCTTTCTGGAGATTTTTTTTACTTCAGAAAATCAAATTTAAAAAAAAAAAAACAACAAAACCCAAAGTTTTTTTTCAATAATGGAATTGAGTTGTCTTGTACCTCACCCTATAGCCCATCCTCTAGCTTTTTAATACTTTAGCCCACTCTTTTTAGTGCTTTCACCTATCTTACCACCCAATAGATGGTATTTTTACATAGAATTATAGGACAATTAACTTGGGAGGTGCCTTTGGGGGCCTTCTCAGATCAGGGTCAGTTTTTCAACAACTGAGAAGGCCCTCAGAGAACCCCTGCCTGTTGTTGAAAATGGGTCCTCACCAAACAGTCATCCTTTGGGAACCTCAGTGAACCCAGGGATGGGGCAGAGCAGTGCCGGAGGTGTCTCCGCTGTTAGTGGAGGGGGTGGACTTTGGAGGATGCAAAGAGGAGAGGGCTTGGGACACAACTGGCCCTTCTTTTACCTATCTATCTATAGAAAAAGTCTGTTTTCTGTTTGCTGATAAGTTATGGCAAATGAACAGCCAGCTACTTTCTGGAAATAAGGGTGATTCCCAGCGAAAGCAAAACTCCATCCATCAGCGTGGTTCAGAAATTGAATTTTCAGCGGTGACCAGTGCGTGGCCTAAGAACGGAGCATGAGGTCCAGCTTCAGTAGCCACGGCCAAAAACTCCACAAGAAAAGACACAACATTAAAAAAGCAAGGTGAACAGCCAACATATGACCAGGAGGGGTCCAGAAGCCTTTTCAGCCGACAGAGGTACTGTATTTTTTATGAAATATCCAGCAGACCAGCGTGGAGCTTGTGCTCCTGGAGAGAAATGAGACATGCAAAGGGCAAAGTCTGATGGATGTCCCTGGAAAACAGCGGGCAGCAGCTGCAGCAACTTTCCTCCTAAGGAGATGGGGGAGAAGAGGTAAAGACAGATAAATATTTCTATTATGCATTTAGAAAGAAGCAGGTTGGTATCTTCAAGCAAAATGAGAGAGGCCATATATTTTTAGCTGCTAAGTTATAAGCGAGGACATTAAAAATCTGTATTAGACATAAATAGGTTTAAGTCTTGCTACATACTCAGGAGGCCTGAAAGATCTCCCTAGGAGATAATTGGCCCACTCATCTTCATTTTGAATACATCCTGGTGTACGAGGGAAGTTCCTGAAGCCTTACAGAGTATTAGCATTAAGCTGCTGTTAAAAAGGCATAGAGGTGAGCCTGGTAGTTGTAGGACATTTAGTCTGACATCAGCCCAAGGCGAACTGATGAGGCTGCTGTGGAGGAGCTGGGAAGGAAGCTGAGCCTGGGACAAGGGGGAGTAGAAAGGTGTCATTTTAAGGTTTGTCACTACCTGAATCTATTTTAATTGGTAACAAATTAAAATGTTTTTCCCCCAGTCAAGCCTGGTTTGCCTGTGATGGTAGCTGGCGAGGGAGATCCCTGTCTTTACCTTGACACCAGACCTTTTTCACCCCGTTTTCTGAGGCGCCGGAGCGAGCGAGGGGCTGGGTGGGAGCTTGGCTGTTTGCAAAGGCAAACCTGCCGCATGGAGTTCACAGGAAGCAAAGAGAAAACGCATTAGCTAATTTTAAAAAGGGATGATGAATGAAGCTAATAAATAAAGGCTAAGGAGGCCAGTCACAGGGATATATCCTTGGCCCTCCCAGGAGATCCCTGCCATCACTTCCAGCCTGTCCTTGGATGCCGTAAGTCGGGGGTCTGATGCCATCCCAGGTTATTCCAAAACTTGAAAATAAATGCTATTGGCAGATTGATTATTTTTTTTTTTCCTTCCTTACAGGTATTTTCACCTTTGTACACCTCTACTAGTTCAAAAAGCCCAAGCAGTTTCTCTCAGAAGTACTGATTTTTAATCTTGTTTGCCCTTCATGTTTGGTTTAGCTAAAGAGAAGGAGCTCTTGTAGGAGTGTGCAACTGTTGGCGTGTGCTGTGCCTGCTGTGGTCCATCCCCTCTGGATCTTAACTACCAACACAGGGCTTTCCAGGGACCTGCTGCTAAAAGTCTCCCGGAGCCCAAGAAAAAGCTGAGCCATATTTTCCAAAAATATCCACTAGAGGGTACTCAATGACCTCCCAGTGAAGGCAGGTTTGGCTCCGAGCGACTGGGAGAGGAGAGCCCAAAGAAAATGGTCACGGAGGGTTGCACTAAGGATAGCAAAGCACAATGCAGGACCAGAAAGCACAGTAAGGTGGATTTTAGTGGGGGGAAGAAATTTTGGAATTAGCTTAAATCCAGCAGGAGCCTCTCTGTACCACGGCTCCAGCGACCGGTGGAAAGGGGGCAATGGGAAGAGGGGGTTTGGTGGCCCTTTGCTGGGAAGCGGAGTGGGGAACGGGAGCCCACGTCCAGCCCGACTGTGGGACGGGACTGGGGGGCTGGCCAGGAGCCCGATTCACACCCCCATGACAGCACCCCGCTGGTCTTTCCTTTCTCCCTTTTTTTCCTGAGTATTTTTGGCCAACCTGCAAGGAGCGAAGCTTCGGGGGCAACCTCTGTGCTCGCTGGTTTGATACAGCTGAGTTTTTCTGGAAAATACGCTTTTCTTTTTTTTAATACTCTTGGCCACTGAGAGACCTGATCTTAGATATTGAGGTATTAAAAAAAAACCAAAACCAACTCATCTCATAAAATGACAACAGTGATTGCTGTTCCACAGCGATTTATTTTATCGTGCTAATCACTCGTGATCATTTTAAACGGGCAGCAAATGACTGTCCTTTGTAGGCAGGCTAGAAAATGAGGTGATTTTACCATGCAGATAAGTCACAAACACTCACAGAGGCTTTATAAACCCAGCAAATCCACTAATCATAAATTTCTGTTCGTGTTATTATTCCAGGCTTTTATTTCCCCATTAAACGCTGCAAAGGGCACGTAAAATGCTGGGCATGGTCTCAGCAAGGCTGGCCCTGCAAGGATATGCCATTCATCTTTTGCCTTCTGCTTTCAAAAAAAAAATCAATAATAAGCACCGTATTTCAGGGTTGAGAGAGGACAATTTTTACTATCCAGCAGGACATCTGAGTTATTGACCTTGAACGCTAATCAGTATGTTTGAATGTTCTCACCAGGTTTAGAGCCGAGGCTAAAAAAAAAAAATCTAATTAAATCAGCAGGGGGCATGATTTCTTCAAAATCTCACAGGATTGCCCAGCCGTGTGCTGGGTTTTCTTCCCATCACACAGCACAGGGCTGCCCACCAATACTGTTTTTAAAGATCTAAAGTGGGGTTTTTTCCCAGCTAACCTGTTCAGCCCCTGAGCTGCCCCATGGGGAATCCTCAGGTGTTATCGGCGTAGTTTGGGGTCCTACAAAGGGACCCTCTGCCCCACCGGTGGGTCAGTCCTGCAGGGTGTCGCTTTAATCCTCCTGGAGTCCTCTCTTTTCTTCTTTTCCTGCGTGTCCCAATTTCCCAGACTATGTCTGCCCGTCTTCTAAATCCCTCCAAGGATGGTGACCCCACCACTTCCCTGGGCAGCCCATTCCAAGGCTTAATAACCCTTTCAGTGTCAAAATTTTTTCTAATATCCAATCTGAACCTCCCTTGGTGCAACTTGAGGCCATTTCTTCTTCTTCTGTCTCCTGTGAGTTAGAAGAAGAGACCAACCCCCCCTGGCTACACCCTCCTTTCAGGGAGTTGCAGAGAGCGAGAAGGTGTCCCCTCAGCCTCCTTCATACCAGATGTTGAATCTTGAGAAGCTCAGGTTCTTGGTCCTGTTTTTTCCCTCTGAAAACTTACTTTCAAAGGCTGGGCACTCAAGCTGTCTGGCATTACAAACAAAAAAGAGGGATGAATTCCTGAAAAAATTGACTCTTCCCCTTTCTAATTAGCAAACCCCAATTAATAGCTATGAGTAGCTTTAGGGGTATGTTTTGTTTCCTTCACAGACAGACTTATGAAAAGGCTTTACCTGCTCCCAGTACACGTGCTATGTCTCTGTCAGAGCCTTCTGTGAGGAAGACACCGGTGGGGAGGGTACCTGAGGGGGCTGGGGGTAACAGTGGCAAAAATCCAGGTGCTGGTTATGAGCACGGATGAGGGAACACTGTAAGTACTTTCTTAAGGAAAGCTTTTAAATGCTAAAATTCTGAGAGGGACTATCCTCCAGTGGCTTCTCTGGGAATTTTTTTTTTTTTCCTCATATTTAACTTGTTCCCAATTATGTCCCATTGCAAACCCTCTGCTTAAATATACCTGCAGGCCGGTTCAAGGACAAAGCAAAGGTATAGTCAAGGGTAACTGGAGGTGAATGGATTTTATCCACTTTCAGCTCAGGATAATGCAATTACCCACTTCTCCAGCTGGGTAAACTTGACATTTCTTTCCCAGTTATACCCCCAGCTGCTTTTCATTGCTTTCACCTGCAGAATAGGCAGGACAAAAGCAACAAGTGTGCAGAAGGTGGAGATGGAGGAGCAGTGGGGTCTGAGTGCCCACAGTGGTGTGGAGAGAGGAGAAAAGAAGGGGAGATGTCCTCCTTTATTTTTAATATTTCGTCTTGGATACCTGATCCGAAGGTTTATTTTCATGATGAATTCTTATTCAAACTCCACCTTGGGTTCTCGGTAAGTTCAAGTTCACCTTCAGGCTTTGATCATTAGAGAAAGGGATTTTTCTCCTTGGCATCAAAGATCGCATGTAGATTTAGGGGTTTTGGTCAGCTGTGCTCGTTTGGTCTTGCTATAAAAGTTGGTAATTGAGACAAAACTGTGTGAGTAGATCAAAGTTCAGAATACAGCGTAACCCTAAATGTGTGGTTCATGTGGTTTATAAAGCAACACGTTAGTTATTTTAATAATTACATGGCATCTTTGTGTTTCATCCAAATGCCTGTTTCATCCAAATGCCCTGCCTTCACTTCAGTGCCTCTAATTAGGCGCATTTGATTGAGCCGCTGGTAACCTCTCACGTGTATCTCATCCATCCTGGCTTTTTGTTAGCCTAAAAAAAAAAGGGGAGGCTGTAAAAGGCCGGTTTGGGCTTCGTTTCATGAGGCTGAGCTGCAGTTTCTATTCACGTACGATGGGGAGGAGATCTGCACGCCCAGGCAGACCTTCCAGAAGATGAAGTGCTTCAGCTTTGCTGCTTCCCCGGTGAATATGCAGGTGTGCATTAAGGGCCACCCACCTTCTTCTCATCTCGGGGATAAATCACACCCTCTGAAGTGGGCGTGTGTTTCTAGGGCTTCCAGTTGCTTCAAAACCTTGGTGATGCATTTAAAGTGATTTATGAAATGCAGAGGGGGAAAAACAAAATAAAAAAAAAATAAAAAAAACAAGCAACTGTTTTCCACTTGAGAAATATTTTCTAACCATATCTGGTGAAAAGGCAGAGGTGACAGGAGCCAGGCTGCAAAAAAATGGTAATTCTTTTTCTCCCCAGTCCCCCCAGTCAATGGACAATCCTGGAGAGTTGTATACTCTCATTCTGCACACATGTGTGCCAAGGACTTCCTTGGACATGTAGGTCTCTACATCTCCTACCTGCAGGCCCAGCAGAGGGTCTTCTGCCCACCCCCAGCCCCTCTGAGACCTTGTTTTAGACACATGTCAAATGGGTCGACTGGGCTGGATTGCTCTTTAACGCGGTGTGAGCCAACGGAAGAAGCAGTGGCCACTGGAAGGGTTAATGGTCCCAAGATGGTGTGACCAAAACTGGCTAAAATGTTTGAAATGCAGGAGGCCCACTGATTTGTTAAGTGGCATTTTCTCACTTCTCCATCCCAGTCCTCTCCGTGTTTTGCTGAGGGCACCTAGACCAGAGCCTGCTGTTGGATTATAACCCCAAAGGTTGTCCACATCTTCTCCAAAGTGGTCAGATTTAACTGAGACATGAAGAAGGGGAGAGGACAGCTCAGCTTATTTTTTTTAAGACTTTTTATCTCATACTGAGAGCAGCCAATTTCCTCTGTCATCTTGCTTCCCAGATGCCTTCTTTTGCCCCTTTCTCCTGGAGTTTACATTGTCCAGGAAAGACCGGTTTACCTAAAAAAAAAAAATGCTGTCCTCTGCAAATTGCTACCTCTCTGGGCTGCAATTTTAAGGTCTCTAAATGTGTTTTAAAATGGTTGCTAGGTTTGCCTTTTTCCAGCCTCTCATTTCAGTGTCTGCTTTTACTAAGAGTTTGCTCTTTTGGATGTTTTGGTTGGGTTTGGTTTTCCCCTTGCAATGACCTGAAGAAATCTCCTCTATGTAGCCCCTGCTCTTTAGCCAGACTTGTAACGGGTGTGGGATGTGTGGGTGGATCTAGACACTCTTGGAAGTCTCTGTGGCTTAGATCATGTGAACCACTTCCCCTCTTATTATTTATTTAGCAAAATATAGTGGCGTCATTTGGTTTTCAATGTGTCAACGTGTTTCCAGGTAAATCATAGAATCATAGAATGGTTTGGGTTGGAAGGGACCTTAAAGATCATCCAGTTCCCACCCCCTGCCCTGGGCAGGGACACCTCCCACCAGACCAGGTTGCTCCAAGCCCCATCCAGCCTGGCCTTGAACCCCTCCAGGGATGGGGCAGCCACAGCTTCTCTGGGCAACCTGTTCCAGTGCCATAAATGCTGTGTACAAGATGATCATCACGTGAAATATTAATGAGTGTAGGGACTGGGAGAGGAAGTACGCATCAGTGCTTGCAAATCTGCTGGGTACCATTCTTTGGCATATATATATACATCTATACACACATATATATAACACTGTATAACCCGGGTACCCTCCAAAAGAGGGATGCTGCATCCAGGCTGTCCATGGGGAGTAGATTATCCAAGCTCCTTCCATGCTTGTTGGGGAGAATATGCGCTGGTCCTGGCTCCAAGAAGCTCATCTTGCCATCACAGGGCTCATACCTTTCTCTCACCACTCGCAGGTATCATCACCATCTGCAATTCCTGCATCCGAGCCACCAGTTTGGCAGCTGGGAGCAAGAGCTCTGGGAGCTGGAAACCAAGGGGAGAAGCAGCGCATTGGGGAGGAGAGTTGGGTGGGCTGAGTCTCACGGGGGGCTCCTTTTGGTTTTGGAGCCCTGCGAGAGAACCACAACCCCTCAGGTATATTTTGTCCCCTTTTTAAAAACTGGGGCTGTTCAGCTGGCACTCAACTTATCACACACCCCCGTTGGGCTAAATTTCTGAAGCAAAACGAGTGATATTACAGCAGAGATAGGTTTCTGGCTTTACTAGATTATGTCGTCATATTGATGTATGGACGCCCAGGAACACATCTGTCTTGATTTACTCATTGCAAGTGGGCAATGCTCCCTTTGTTTTCCAACTTCTCAGCAATGCGGGCCATTAATTAAAATGTATGGCTCTCTCAAGTGCTATTTTAATTGCATTTCAATTCCAACCTAAAGGGCCGGCAAATAATAAAGCTGGGTATTATGCACCCTTTGAAATGCTGAGAGACGTAGGGGGGAGCAGACAACTCCTGCAATCAATTTGCTCTCCCACACCGCTCAGTTCCTGAGCGTGCCATTTGTTTGACTAATGGATGTTATTTTTTTTTCTGTAAAAAATCAACAATTTTAATATTGTTTTCCATCAGAAACTATTTGTGCCTTGCTTGCGGATTAAGGAGAAAGTTCTTCAGCATCTCTCCCAAGTGCTGGTGAAACCATCTGCCAGAGCAGCCTCTTCTGACCTGGAAGGTCTCAGTAACAGAGTACAGTTTCATACCTCAAGCTCCCAAACCTGGTAAGACCATTAATACCTTTGCTTTACTGTTTGACTCGCTGGCATCAAAACCCATGGTCCTCCTGCCCCCTGCACCCCAGGACCCACCACAGAGTGGACATCTCTGCAGGGAGGTGAGAAGCCCCAGAGCTGAGTGGTGAGACCTGAATGTCATGGTCATCTTATGTGCCCTCTTCCATGGGGATCTCCTGTCCAAGCAGCTTGTCTTATTACCGCTCGGCATTTATCAGCAGAGCTTTAAATTTCCCTTCCTTGATCAACACTGTCTTATCAGGGTTTTCTCTTGATAGAGAGATTAAGTAATTATCTTGTGGTCGAGCAGCTGTGTCCTGCTCCTGGACACCACTGACTCCATCAGAAACACCTCCCGTCAACATTTCTTCCCACGTGATACTTTTCTGTCTTTGCCGGAAAATCAGAGGGAAATTGTAGGACTGAAAGCTCTTCTAAGTCCCCATTAATCTTCTTACTAGACTTACTGAAAATATATATATTTAAAATACAGGAAAAGCTTTCCAATAAGAAAAGGCTACTTCTTGTTTTCTGTGCCGATTGCTTCTCCAGCCTCACTCCTTTTGACTTGGCCGCCGATTTCATCCCTCATTTCATAAAATTTGTTCCAATCTGACACCTGTTTTTGTCTCATGGCAAAGCTTGTCCCCTTCACTGGAGGGAGCGTTCCTGACTTGGGCAGTGGCAGACTCCTGATACATTGAGATTTCCTCTCCCTTTTTTCATCAAGATGAGCAAAAATCAGCTAATACAGAGAAAAGCATGTCTAATGCTTACTAGAGAGTCCAAATTTGTCTCATATTCCTTTAAATATTTTAATCAGATGAGTGGGAGGGAGAAGCCTGGTCTCATTAATCGGTACACTGACAATGTTCGTGGATAAGCTCCTGAGGGAAGAATTGCGGGATGTGGGTTATTTTAGGCAGCATTTGCCTGTCTATGCAGAACTGAAAATGCTTGTGATGTACAACGGTTGACAAATACAAAATTGAGCAATTACGTGAAGCCAAGGGGACCTATTCTGTGCTGAATTACAAATCACGCCACATGGACGGGTCCGAGGGAGCAATTGCACTGGCTGATGAAGGTCCAAACAAGTCTAATTACTTAACAATGACATCAAACCCAACTTTTTATCTCCCCTCAGACCCACATCAGTAGGAGGAAGGGAAAATCTTGAAAAGTTTAATGCATCATCAAGCACCACCCACCAGACCAGGTTGCTCCAAGCCCCATCCAGCCTGGCCTTGAACCCCTTCAGGTCTGGGGCAACCACAGCTTCTCTGGGTGACCTGAGCCAGGCTCTCACCACCCTCACAGCAAAGAATTTCTTCCTGAGATCTCATCTCAATCTCCCCTCTTTCAGTTTAAAACTGTTCCCCCTCATCCTATGGCTCCCCTCCCTGATCAAGAGTCCCTCCCCATCTCTCCTGGAGCCCCTTTAGGGACTGGAAGGGGCTCTAAGGTCTCCCCGGAGCCTTCTCTTCTCCAGGCTGAACCCCCCCAACTCTCTCAGCCTGTCCTTGTGCAGAGGGGCTCCAGCCATCAGAGCATCTTTGTGGCCTCCTCTGGACCGGCTCCAACAGGTCCATGTCCTTCCTGTGCTGAGTACTCCAGAGCTGGACGTAGTGGTCCAAGTGGGATCTCACCAGAGCAGAGTAGAGGGGTTTAGTCTTTCTGAACACCCACACAGCCACCAAAACATGCTGCTGCAGAAACGAGGTCCTCCAGGAGCTCCCTGGGAAGAGTGTCAAGGAATTTCAGACGCTATTCCAAAACAGGTGATTAGGTGTTATGACAAGATACAGCATTACCCTTCTCTACTTCCACAAGTCCTTTGGAATCTTATTTTTTAAACTTCTAGATCTTGCTATGCTTGTTGGGCAGCAATAAAATGGACAGTGAAGCCACACTGGAATATCTGGACAGATGAGCTTCTGTGAAGTACAGTTTCAATGACAGGTGATGGAGGTTGGCAATAAGGTTACTGGATTTCAGCTAAGTCCTAGATTTCTACTTAAAACCCAGGGATTTGTTGTAAAGAAGTACTTCCAACCTCCAGTAGCCTCTTCAAAAATCTCTGTCACGGCCTGACTGCACACATGGCTATTTTATTAATGATGGTGCGTGGTGCCTTAGTGGGCAGGGACACCGGACTCGTGAGAGACATGGCACATGGTAGAGAAAAGATCCCTGCCCCAAAGATTTTGGATGAGCTGTGGGCACTGGGGAGCTGAAGGTAACTGTGGGACAGTGTGAAGCGGCACAAAAGCAGAAGCCACGGTCTGCAGCGGCCAAAAGATATATTAAAATGTTGCTTTGGAGACACCTTGATACTGTGGTTGTGACCATGAAATCAAGCTGAGGTTTTGGAAGAGAACAGCACGGTAGAAGGATGAGAAGACTCTGTGGGATGTGATTTATTTATTTGAACTTTATTCATTTATTTGAACTTACCCCCGAAGAGAACTAATATCCCATCGAATAATGGCCCACGTGTGCTCATCCCAGCTCCATCTAAGACTATGGTTTAGAGAACAAAGGCAACATCTCAAAGGGCATTTTGTTACTGTTGCTCTAATGGATTTAAAAAATTCCATGAAAGAGGTTAGAGATGCTGCCTGTGAATATAATTCTGCAGGTTTACCTCAGCAGCTCTACAAATCAGTTAGCGATGTAATTGAAAAGCCAGCAAGTTGGAGGCCGTGTTAAAATAATGGCAATATTTATTCTGAAAAAAACCCCAAACCCTTAAGACACGTTTTGTCAAGGTATTGATTATGAAATGCGTGTTGTTTTTATACAAGCTCTATTAAGGGATAAATTTTGAAACACCTGGAAGGGAAAAAAAAGCTGTGACTATCTCTAGTGGCAGCTAAAGCATATCCTAAGAGAAGAGAGAAAAAGTGAAATGGGACACTTGCCGCTATTGTCTTTCTCTTTTTTTTCTCAGCATAACAAAGCAATACAAATAAATCAGCAGCTGGGCTCCTTCCCCCCTTCTCCCTCCACAGAAGGTAAGCAGATCGTTTCCCAACTAGCAGGAAGATGACGTGACATAATTATGATGTCTGCAATCTAGGAATGAGGATAAAAAACCCCACCAATTACCATAGCAAGGCATTTCACCTGCCGTCTTCTGGGGAAACTTTACATTTCTAAGTAACACTGCCTAATTGGAACCTGGCTGTCACTGAGCAGCTCCGCACGTAAATGTAAATACTAAAAGCAAGGCCGTGTCCTGGGGTCCCGGTGTGAGAGGACCCCCACAGCCAGGGTGGGAATGTGTTTCTGCGAAGCTGAGGGTCACAGAGCGGTGACGTGGCACCACCGCTTTGCTCATTTCGGGGTTGCCTTTCTCCATTTGTCCTTCCCCTTATTCCTCATAAAAATTCTCTTGGCAGAGAGACGGTGACACGCTCCAGGTCTCCGGTGACGCCCTGCCGCAGCCAAACCTCCTGCCTTGGCACAAAGGTGAGTTCTAGTATCTCCCACGGCAGAAAGCACTGGGTTGGCTTGGAGCAACCTGCTCTGGTGGGAGGTGTCCCTGCCCAGGGCAGGGGGCTGGAACTCAATGATCTTTAAGGTCCCTTCTAACCCGAACCATTCTGTGATTCCATTCAGAATTCCAAATCCCGGGGTGGTCACGCCTTGGTCTCTGAGGCCCAGGGATAAAAGAGCCGTACTCACACAGCTCACGCTTAGGTGTCCAACCCAACTTGTCCAACTCCCTCCATTGGTGTCGAATATGGCAACAGAAAGTCTACATCGGTCATTGGTGTCTTCAACACTGGCTCTGTTGCACATGGTCTGAACATGTCCCTCTGCGACTACTGTCTGCTTCATATTTATTTCTCTGCCAGTTAATTAAGCAAGATACTTGAAAACAGAGCATTTCAGCTCGCTGTTGTTTTGCTTTTGCTCAGTTGTTTGGGTTCTTATTCCAGATGATGGAGGTGCCACCTCCCGCCCCCAGCAACCTAATCCGCTGCTCTGGCGCTTGTGCTGAGCGAGCCGCAGGAGTTACAAGGAGGATGGAGGTGTCCCCGTTTGTTTCACTACGGTGCTGATCCCAGCGTACCAGAAGCCGTGGTCCTAGCCCTGGCGTGTCAGAAAGGATGGAGAATAGCGCCCAGCCAGAGCATCTCCTCCTGACTTCAGGTAGGGCAGGATTTTGCCCGTCCTGCACTTCCTGAGGGGTTCAGGGGGGGCTCCTAAGCACATACAGGCTTGAGGAAATTCACCTAAGATGCCTTCTCGCTCCTCCTGCCCTCTCTGTGAGCTCGCCTGGGGCCAGCCCTCGGTAGGGAGCCGCTTGGGTTCATCACACTGTGCCTCAGTAGGGCTAGAAGCAATGCCAGCAGCACCTCCCCGCCGCTGCAGGCATGCGGTGAAGGTAAGTTAATTAATGTTTGTGAAGCAGCCACGTTATGGGCTAATGAATGCCACAGGAAAAAAAAAAAAAGCAGCATTAGGGAATTAGTATTTGAGAGCAGGGTTTGGCTAGCACGCGGTACATCAGGCCTGGGGCCACGTGTTTGACAGCAAGGAAAAACAAAGTATTGAAGAAGCTCCTTCCCAGCGCAGGGCTAGTGCCTCCCCAGCTCTGGAGCAGCCCCACGGGGAAAGCCAAGCAGGGGCTGGTGACAACCAGGCACTGAGGGTCTGACCCCAGCAGGGCCACCGCCTCTCCTCGGGGTGCTTTTAACGCAGCCCCCAGCTCTGTGTGCACGTGTGGGGTGTTATTACCCAAGTTGAAGTCAACCAAAGCCTGCTGAGCTGAAGTTCACAACCTCTGGCTCCCCACAAGCCAGGGGAACAGTGCCAGATGATGCCGGAGGTCCACAGCAAAGTCCAGAATTGGGATTTTTCCATATCCCCACTCACGTCAGGGCTGTCACACAGCCTTGGGTGCTACTGGAAATTAATATGAGTGAGAGTAATTTCAGCCCTCATCCTGTAACTAGTCTTTTGTTTGCTGAAGGGGTCAAGTTCTGGGCTCCTCGGTTCAAGAAGCACAGGGAACTGCTGGAGAGGGTCCAGCAAAGGGCTACAAAGATGATGAGGGAACTAGAACATCTCTCCTATGAGGAAAGGCTGAAGAACTTTGGTCTTTTTAGTTTGGAGAAGAGAAGACTGAGGGGGGATCTGATCAACACCTATAAATACTGAAAGGGTGGGTGTCAGGAGGATGGGGCCAGGCTTTTTTCAGTGGTGCCCAGAGACAGGACAAGAGGGAATGGGCACAAACTGGAACACAAGAAGTTCCATCTAAACCTGAGGAGGAACTTCTTTGCTGTGAGGGCGGCAGAGCCCTGGCAGAGGCTGCCCAGAGAGGTGGTGGAGTCTCCTTCTCTGGAGACATTCCAAACCTGCCTGGACACGTTCCTGTGGGACCTGCTCTGGGTGACCCAGGGAGGTGGTTGAGGCACCATCCCTGGAAGTGTTCAAAAGACAGGTTGACATGGTGCTGGGAGACATGGTTTAGTGATGGTGTTGTGTGTGTGTGTGTTTTTTGGTTTTTTTTTGTCAGAGTTAGGTTGATGGTTGGACAAGATGATCTTGAAGGTCCCTTCCAACCTAGAGGATTCTGTGATTCTGTGACCCTGCTCTGGTAGCGGGTTGGACTGGATGATCTCCAGAGGTCCCTTCCAACCCCACAGCATTCGGTGAGTCTGTGTCATTCTGTGCATGTAGAGATGGATTTCAGGGCAGAAATGTGTTTCTGTGATGAGGAGAGCTCGCGTGGGTCAATCGTGCCAGGAGCACACCCCACACTGCCACCCAGCAGCCTTTGTCTAACTACCGGAGCATCTCATTAGACTTGGAGCTCTCCCTGGGAAATGCTGTTGATATGAAGTGGGGAAAGGGAAAGTGCTGTGGCTGCAGAGAGCCAAACATCCTGATTCGCCTCTCATGGAAATTTGGGTGTAGAAACGGTCAAGGAAATGCAATGTCGGCACCTCCCAGCTCTATTCACGAGATTAATGTAAAAACTCCATTTCAAATCAGCGAGGGGAGGAAGGGAGTAGTAGTTTAACTTTAAATCGTGTGAAAGGACCTGGGGGTGTTGGTGGACAGCCGGCTTAACATGAGCCAGCAGTGTGCCCAGGTGGCCAAGAAGGCCAATGACATCCTGGCCTGTGTCAGGAATAGCGTGGCCAGCAGGAGTAGGGAAGTCATCGTG
>VXAK01005293.1:91160-131171 GCA_013399435.1 Arenaria interpres | reverse complement strand
GGGCATGCTCTAGTGCCCGAGATTGTTGGGTTGTGTCTGTCTGTGGTTGTGGTTTTGCTTGTTTGTTTGGGGGGTTTTTGGGTTGTGGTTTTTTTTTTTTGTGGTTGGACTTGACAATCTCAAAGGTCCCTTCCAACCATGAAGATTCTGTGATGCTGTGAAAGGAGGCCGATTTGTTTCCACGAGGAGCTAACGGGCAGGGAAAGGTGCCTTGGGGCTGGCACGCCAGGGGTTAATGGCACACAAACAGCTCCAGCTGGATTTAAATCCAAGGAAGCCAGTTTCCACCGGGAGTGCTGAGGGAGCAATAACAAACGATTCTATTAGTATTAATGCAGGCGGCTTGTGCTATTTATAATGTAAATATCATCTGAGTATGGAAAGTGCCCCATTGGCAGAACAGAGGTAAAATTCCCATTCATCATGTTTTAAAACAGCCTAATCACACAATATGTACTTAGTAACCATAAATGAAAGGGTTTTTTTAACATAAAGATGATTAATAATGGGCAGGTATGTCTCATGTGTTTTCCTACTGGTGGAAAACATAAATATTTTGGCCCAAACATAAAAGCTGTGATTTTTACAGTGAAGTGTTTACATCAATCTACCAAGTACTTTCTTTTTATTCCTGCAGGGAATGGGGGCCTTTAAAAGCACATGTAGGAAATGTGATTGTATCTTATTTGGCTGAAGAATGAAACGTACTGCAAGAGCTACACACGCACTTCTGTTTTCGTGCCGTCATGGCCCACAACCCCAGGGCTTTGAACCGCACCACTGCGAGACTCCACCTCAAGAAGGACAGGGAACTGCAGGAGACATTCCAAACCCACCTGGACACATTCCTGTGGGACCCGCTCTGGGTGACCCTGCTCTGGCAGGGGGTTGGACTTGGATGATCTCCAGAGGTCCCTTCCGACCCCATGTGATTCTGTGAAACAGGAGATCTCACCAGCACCTCCAGACCTCCAACATAGGCACCATTTTGGTCGGGGATTGCTCAGCAAGCCTTCATGGGTTTTGAAGGTAGGATGAGTCTTTGGGCTTCATGGCATTCAGTGAAAGCCATGGGAAAGTCATTCTTGCTCTTTGAATTCGATGTTAGCAGCACTGCTGGAAAATGCACCTTTTTCTTCTCGCAACAGTTATTTGCCTTTTTTTTTCTCTTTTGTCAGCCTCTCCAAATTAAAGCAGATCATCATCATCATCATCATCATCATCGTCCCCGTGTTCATGCAGGCAAGAGAACTCATCTCTGATGCAGCCGCAGGGATTTTGAGCGGGGTCGGTGCTCTTTCCACAATCTGAGACCCTCCAAAATTTTGCTTGGACTGAGATGACCACCCCACACAGCCCCCCCAGGCAAGGTCAGCAGGGTCTCAGCCGCTTGCCTCCCAACCAGCTTAACCAGTAAGCAGATTATGGGTGGACTCAGAGAGTCTCTGATCGCTTAACCCAATGAGAGCCTCTCTGGCTTTCACGCTCCAGGTCCCACGTTGATGCGGGAGACCCCAGAGACCACCTCATCCTTGGTGAGACGGTGCTCGGCCCCTCAACCATTATCTGCCAGAGCAGATGGTTAACAGGGAACAGTCCCACGTCGTTAGTGTACCAGCTGGCTCATAAATGATGAACGCCACTCTGCCGCTTTCTAAACGCGTACGTGTTTCACCATCGTTCATCGTAAAGAGGAAAAGGCAGGTTAACTATGTACCTGTCAGCAAATACTTCACCCCGACTCTGTGTGTATTAGGAAATGCCTGTTGAATGCAAAGATGTTTTCTTCAGCAACGAGAATGATGTTCAAAACACCATGCAAAATATATTTATTTGATTTTTTTTTAGAACAGCTGATATTAAGTTTTTAATTATCTTTTAACTATATTTATTTTTGAGCCTGGGTGGTGGCACTAGGATGACTAGGAGTAGTTTTAGCAGGAACGCGAGCTTTGGGGGACCTCTCTTGTCCCCTTGCAGGCATCCAGTCACCTTCTCAGAGGGGTAATGCAAAGTCAAGACAAGCGGCGCACCGAGAAGGCACCGGCAGTGATATTTCACTTCCCAAGTGAGCAGCACTTCCTTTCTTGGCATCATCATTTATAGAACACTTTATGAAGGGAGTTGGCCGGTGGGAAAGAAGCCACTTGCTCCATTGCAACACCCACACCGGGTGAAACGCCGNGAAAGAAGCCACTTGCTCCATTGCTTGATCTGCCCTCCCAACACCCACACCGGGTGAAACACCATTTGGGCAGAAAGGTTTGTGAGCATTGTCCATCTAAATTGGGGTGTTTGGGTTTTTGGTTTTTTCCCCTACGATCTTGTGTCAACAAAGACCTGATTATGTTCTTACCTGATCTCCGTTTCACAGGAAACATTTTTACAGGTTACCGTTGCTCGTGTCGGTATGATTTCTGCTGAGCACCGTGCCTCTCCTGCTGCTGCACCTCCAGCCATCTCCTCAAGAAGAAGGTCATTCCCGTATTGTTTCTAGTTCAGTAATTAACCGTGGTAACAAGCCACGGAGCACGGCGGTATTTACAGAGGTAGTTAGGAGGAGGAGATTAATTAAAGGTCATTTTGAAAAGAAGACGGTCCCATGGCTTTGAAAAACGAACTGAAGCCCGTGCAGCTGTGACTCACTTTTAAAGCAGATGTCTCCGATGTCATTTAATTGTGAATGAGCCGGAATCGCTGGGGGCTGGGGGAACTCTGCTGCAAAGGCAGACGCCAGCCAAATTGTTCTGCTTCATCCAAAGCACTTGTCAGCTCCGGAGGGTTACGGCATCTTTTAGTTACACCACACAGAGCCCGTGTCATACGCTGCTTGCAGTTCATTAAATGTAGTTTAAGTTAAAAGCATCTTCTCAGGGAACGCTGGCATCGTCCCGCTCCCCGACTCTCTTGCCCTTCCCTCAAGATCAGTTCAAGGATGTTCTGCCCTTTTCTGGTACGTGAAACCAGGCCCAACCGCCTTAGTGCTTTATTACTCCCTAATATGATATATCTATACCTTTACTGAGACCACCTTGGGTTATTTCAGATGTTTGTTTGATGGAGAGAATGACACAGGGGGCCTATTTATGAACAGCCTTTGAGATACATGTACACCAGTTACAACAAATATCGAATATTTTCTGAACTTACATGACATTGATCACAAGAAACGTAAACCTGCAGGTTTGGAGAAAGCTGCTTCCCCAGAGAAACCACCCCTGGGGAGGCAGGAGCCTCCTGTAAACTCCTTTACAACTCATCTACAACTTGTTTAATATGGCATTTATTATTTTTTTTTAAATGCACGTGCTAAATATTTCACTCTGCCTATCATTATTCATCTGCACTCCAGCTTTTCTTTCATCTATTTCTAGGCAAAGTAGGGATGAAAAGGGGATTTTACCTAACCCTGATGAAAGCATCTGCCAAGTAACGGGAAAGAAATAAGCACGAGAGCCTTGTTAATAAAAGAGTAAAAACATCTAGAGACACAGCATTACAGCCAGGGAGCCTGATTAAACCATCTGCTTTTAAAATTGATTTCCTTTAGCAACCGGCTTAAGCGCCGGGGCGTCCCCGCCTGGCTCTGAGCTGAGCCCCCCCGATCCTCCTCCTTCCCTCTGCCCCGGGGACACAGGTCCCATCCTCTCGTCCAGCCATCTCAGGGGGGCAAAACGGCCCCCAGAGCCATGGTCCTCATGCAGGAGGGCTCCGGAGAGGTGGCCCCGGAGCCAGGGGAGTGATGGCCCCTGAGAAAGGGGTGTTTCTGCCTCATCTGTACATCTCCTTCACCTGGGTCTGTGCTGAAACCCCAGCCGACAGCCCCACGCTTGGGGGAGCAGGGAGGAGGACTAAGGGACCCTTTCTCTTTCCACCCACTGCCCAAATTTCCCTTGGATTAGGGAACAGCAGCTGCTTTTCCCTAGAAACTGCTAAAGCTTTGGAGGACGTTTGTCCCAGGGCACAAGTGGAAGAACTTTGCAATCTTAAGGGTTTTGTGGAGAAGTCAATCCCTGCGTCGCCCCGCTCTGCTGAAACACCACAGGGTGTCCACTGCCCAATTTCTTTTCCACACACAACCCACTTCCATTGCAGATGAAGGTTCCCCCCCCTTTCTTTTTCCCCAGTTGTGCTTGTCTGTTCTTCCAGGAATGGTGTGAAGCGGCAGTGGAAGGGCCACCCCTAACACCACAGGCTTGAAGACCATGCTCACTGATGACCTCTCTCTACTGGAGATCCTTCATCCCTCCAATGAAGTAAAATAAATCCCTGCTAATGACAGCCATGGGGCTCCATTGCATGCAAAAGCCAAGGGGTAGGAGCCTTCCCAGCTGCAAAGCCGGCAGCAACGGGGGTGGTGGAGCTGCTGGGAGGTGGTAGCAGGGGTTACACCTACCATGGTACCTGCCCTGGCTGACCTCAGCACCATAAATCCGGAGGACAAAGCCAAAAGCCTGGGAAAAGCTAATTAAACGTAGCGCCCACATAAAAATTCCTCTCAAAAAAAAATTTATGAGCTTCGTGCCAAATGGTTTACTCACCTTTTTGTTCTTTATGAGGAAAAGCTTCGTCACGAGTGCTGGAAAACCACCGTGTGGGGAAATCCGCCCGATTTCGTGAAATCGCCCCGTTACGTGCCGATTTGGCATGGCCTAAGCAGGGCGCTGAGCTGCTGCGCGCGTGGTCAGACACCCTGCGTGGAAAAAGCGGCTTCCTGGCTTCAAGTGACCAGTGATCACCTCCTGGGGCAAAAGAAACCATCCCAACCCGAAGACCTGCAAACAGTTAAAAATAATCCCACTAAAGACTTCTGGAAATGGTGTAAAGCACTATTTTGTAGAATCACAGGATGGTTTGGGTTGAAAGGGACCTTAAAGATCATCCAGTTCCCACCCCCTGCCCTGGGCAGGGACACCTCCCACCAGACCAGGTCACTCCAAGCCCCATCCAGCCTGGCCTTGAACCCCTCCAGGGATGGGGCAGCCACAGCTTCTCTGGGCAACCTGGGCCAGGCTCTCACCACCCTCACAGCAAAGAGTTTCTTCCTAATATCTCACCTAAATCTCCCCTCTCTCAGTGTCAAACCCTTCCCCCTCATCCTATGGCTCCCTTCTCTGATCAAGAGTCCCTCTCCATCTCTCCTGGAGCCCCTTCAGGGACTGGAAGACGATAAAGACTTAAGAGCGACTCAGCTTTGTTAGTTCTCACACCTGAAAGGCTGGTCCATCTCTGTCACTTCGCACCAACCTTCTTCCCTCCCTGCCCCCATTCAGCACGTAAAACCACGAAATGAGGAAAAACTAAAGAAAAAAAGAGGAAGGGAAGAGCTGTTAGCGCCGCTTCACCCCGGGCTGCAGGCTCCACGGGAGGGATTTGCCAGCGGAGGGGGGACAGGCCGGTCTTTACGTGCCAGGGGAGCGGGAGCCCCGTGGTGGCTGTTCCCACGCCGTCTCCGGTGCCGAGGGTGCCGTCCCTGAGGCTCTGCCCTCTGGAAGAGAAGCTGGCACAGGAATCGGCAGGGGAGAAAGCAAACTGGCTGAAGTTACCTTGGAAATGCAGGCAAAAGCCATCAAATCCGGTAATTACCCTTTTTCCTACCGGGAAGGTGTGAGCTGGAAGTACCCAATGAAGAGAAGAGGAGGAAGGGACTGGCAGCAGCTGGAAGAGGAGGCTGGGACAGACCTCAGGTGTCCTCTTCAGCAAACCTCACCCCCCTGCAGCCCCGTGTTCCTCACCTGAGCTTCCCCACGGGCACCCGACCACCCTCTGCGGGTCTCTTCTCCCCGCCAGCGCTGATCTGCGTCTTCCTCCTTCGGTCGTACATGGGGAAAGCAAATCCCTGGTGTGGAGGTGGTGGCCTGGTCCCTTCGGGAGCCACAGGGAAAAGGAGCCACGGCTTTTGTCTGGGGCTGGAAGTCCCACCACGCTCTCCGCTCTGGCACTTCGTGGTGAGGCGTTAGCACAACCTCGCTGATCCTCCCGCAAAGAAACGAGTTAAAAAAAAACCAAAACAAGCTGCTACTCGGTTTTTTTTTCCCGTTGGCTCCCAGCAGAACGACTTATTCTACCAAGTTTATTTACAGAAGGTGTCGTCACGCGGAGACAGGCAGGGATTGGCAAAGTGGACAGGCAAAGCAGGGACTCGCACTCCTTCCACACCCGCGCTCCTTAACGTTCTAGTCCTAGGAGCAAAAGTTCAGCACGTGAAAATGTCCTTGGGCCCCACTGCCCAAGCCACCCCAGAGCGTCTGCCCTTTATTTCCATGGCATTTATCAATTAACCCAAGTGCAAAAATGTAAGACAAGAATTCATCAGCCGGGGCTGCCCCAGCCAAAGCCCAGGCTGGCACCAGAGGGAGCTGCAGCAAGGATAAAAGACTCTTATTTTTCCACCGTTCTCTTTGGCACACACAACACTGTTCAGATGCCTGTTGTTGAGTCACATTATTTTTTTTATTATTAGACGAACATGGTTTTAACACGTAATTTAAAACTCCACGTGTACACGGCCCAGGATGCAACGTGCTCCCTCGAAACACCGACGCCGGGAAGGTGAACACACCAGCTCCGCGTTTGGGACCTCACAGGGATGTTACCGAGGGTGGGGAGTGGAAGCTTTGCAGGCAGGGAGGTCTACGTGGGACAGGACGAAGCACGTGAGGAAGAGGTAGAGAAGAGGAAGAAGAGAGTAAGCCAGATCCGCCCTGCCTGCTCTCAAGGGGCTGTTCTCCATCTCCCCTCCCAAATTCCCTAAGAGGGGGAAGGAGGCCATCAACAAGCCACGGGCCATTCCGCACCGTGTCTCCTACTCCCACTCTCTGCCCAGGGAGAACACGCCCAGCTCCCTCCTCCTCTTCCTCCTCCTCACTGCCAAGATCTACTGAAATCAGTGGACAAGTCACCAAAGACTAATGGGGTTTGGCACTTTCCTGGTGAAGACCCCGCTCTTGCACCCCCCTGAAGTGCCACAAGGCACTGCCCAAAATCTCAGGGTCCGACTGCTTGAACCGCGGTATTCCCACAACGGGACTCCGTAAATAAATGGCCTTAATGACTCCTTAAATAAATGGGGGGGTGGGGGCCGGGAGGGACAAGCAAAAAATCCACGGAGAGCTTGGCAGCTCCTCTTCGTTTCAGCGATAGCACTTGGGCTGCTCAACACTTCATGTGTAAACATGGATTCAAGGGCTTTACAATCACAGGACAGTGACAGACTAAAATTGCACAGAATTACTCCAGGTCCACTTCCCTTGGAAGGTTTGATTCTAGACAGCCAACAAAAAGGACAAGAAAATAAATGAGAAAGCCAAACTAAGAAAAAAATCAGGAGTTCAAAAGACTGATCAAAAACTGTTTCAACCTTACAAAGCCTCTGCCTTTTGACTCAGGCCCCAACATCAATTTACCGCATTATTAAAAAAATAGCAATATAGAAACAACTACCCCTTTCTCAGTTCCAAGTTGAAGCACGTCGAAGAAGACCCTACGTTCTGGCAAGGCACTATCCAGCCGCGTGTGGCACCAACAGAACCAGCCTCTCTCAAAGCCACTGATACAGTGAACGCGCGCGCCAGCCCCACACCACAGCTCCGGCGAGGGGCAGAGATTTACACTTCATTCCACACCGCTCCCCCTTTTAAAAAGCGGGGCAGTTACAAGGATTAGCTAAAAATCGGGATCGTTTGGTTCTCAAGCACGCTTTTATATGCAAATATTTTAAACAAAACTTACGAATTTGCTATTTCTTTCAACAGACGGCTCCGGTTTCCACAGACCATTTCAGTTACCCCATAGATACATTTCGTCGTTACAAAACTCATCAAAAATATTCCAGATCATCTTGTGTAACAAACTAGAACTCTACTTGTTTTAATTACAAAAATAAGGCTGTTGCACAACAGGCCAAATTCACATTCAAGCAATGTATATACTTTTTTCTTTTTTTAAAAAAAACTAGCCACATATAATTCAAAAGCACATACCCGAAGGGACTTAAAGCTGCCAATCCATGCAAGCAAGCAGGATGTCTTTGGAGCTAGTGTTGTCCTCCACACAACCGCCGGCGCCACCACGCGTGCTCTGAAATAAGCTAGCGTTCTACTCTACAATTATCAAAAACTCCAGAGGAGTTTGGTGAAACTAATTTCATCCCTGGAGAAATCAGCGCTGGGTTTCGCCTCTCACACCAGTAAGCCTGGGATCTGGCCCAGGATTACTCACGGGGATTTATTTTCTTACACGCTACCTAAGTAACTTTTTCAGAACCGGAACTTCAGGCAGTTCTCAAAGTTTACAACATATCAAGTACAGGATAAATCCAGGATGGCTTCTCTGTAATCAACTGCATAATTAAGTGAATTTCTACCTGTGTTCATTTGCAAAGTTAAATATTTTTCTTTAACTGTTGGTTTGTTGTTTTTTTTTTAGGAATAGTTATATTGAACTGGGTGAAGTTAACAACATACAGCTCCACCTCACATCACACTCCCTTCCTATAGTGAGGTTCGAGTCTCATGAAAATATGGCATTGGTGACAAGAACGTCACAGTAACTTACCACAGGCAAAGTAATTCTTAAAAATGCACATCCATATCTGTATATACATCTATGCATATGCATGCTCTGAACTCCCATTCAGGATTCCCCTAGAGAAGGTGCTGTAGCTAAAGATTTTGACCAGTAAATAGAACCACGGATTTGAAATCTGTGTGTGCTCCTCGCTCCACCTGGTCCTTGTTTGGTCTGGTAAGAAGGTGGCCAAGAGGTGACCTAACGGTAGCCGACAACTATCTTGAGGGCAGCAACACAAAGGACGGTGCCAATCCCTTCCCGTGAGTGCCAGAAAACACAGCAAAGGAAACGGCCACAAATTACAGCCTGGGAGCTGAGGCTGGACATTAAAAGGAAGTTTTCACTAGAAGATCACCGGAGCACCGGGACGGGTTACCCAGAGGATTATGAGATCTTCATCTTTGGATATTTTCAACATTGTGCTGGACAAATCCATCCCCGACCTGAGCTAGTGTTGGTGTCAGCCCTGATTTTGGCGGTGCTGGACCTCCACTTGTCCCTTCCCACTAACACATCTCGAATGCCACCGTTACTGATTTTAAACAGAACACACGATTTGTTGCACAAAGCGTTGCTTTCAGACACTTTTTACAAGTTTGGCGTCCTTCAAAGCACACAGCCTGAGTGATGCTGTGATTGCAAAGCAGCTTTCCCACATACGGGTCGCCTTTCATTTACCCGAAGACGTCAGGACGTTTACTGGAATGGCACTACCCTGTCATTACGAAATCACTGGAGTAAAAGCTCCATGACAGCATAGCTGTTATTTCCATAGCCAGACTTGATTCAAAATGCATAATGCAATTTGACTGCTGTCTAGAATGCATTTTTTAATGGTTATTGGCAAGTCACGGGCCTAAGTTCTGTGATGTGCCTCAACGCGGTCCCACTGGAACCACCCCCACTTCCTTCGCTTGGCTCCTGCTCCTCAGCTGAGCCCACCGTTGTGGCCTCCTCCAGCAAAGCACACGCTCAGCTTCCTTGCTGTCTCTGAGGCACCTCCACACTTCCATGTCTGGAGATATAACCAGAACAACAGCTGTTAACCAGGATAACAGCGAGTTAGGTGTCCTCTTGGACCATGGTAGAGGGTTTAACCATTCATGGGACCAAGCCCTGGCTCTCAAAGTATCCCCCTGACTCTCATGTGGCTAACGGTGGAGCTGTGTGTTGTTGAAGGTAAACTCAAGGTTTTGGCAAAATTTCATTTTAAGATAGTCCAACTACAGAGCTCCAGCTTTGGGTGTTAAGTCTTTCCCAGTCAAGAGAGAACAATATAATCACTAGCTATGAGACCTCTCCTGAACCACCCGGTATTTTTCACCAAGTGTTTTCCTGCGCATTTCACCCGCATTTGGAACAGGAACCATGTCAACATATTTCACTTTGGCATCTCCTCCATCATCACAACTGGTTTTAAACAGTCAGCTGCAATGTGCATCGTCAGACAAATCAAGTTTTCGTGAAGAAGTTTAGCAGCCCGTGTCTCTTACAATAAACACGAGCTAACATAAACATCGCAATAAATAAATGTAGAGCAAAAATACGGCAGTTATTGGCTTAGACCGAGATCTTAGGATTGATGATTTTTACCTTCTGGATCATAGCCAGCATAAACGTTCTAATAACCACCAGCACTTTAACTATCCTGAGGAGCTAATTTCAACTACAGTAGTTGGAAGAATTAAAAAAGGTAAGGAATCTGATTACGTAAGTGTATCCATGAAGGACAGAAGCCCTACACTTCCACTCCTTATCCTCAAACACACGTGCCTGTTAGAATATCAGTGCCAGTTGCAACAGCAATCCAAAGACAAGAGTGAAACATCCACAATGAGCATTTTTTAAAAGGAAGATGAGTAGCCTGGCCTTAATCCTGTTTCATACGTGTGTTATTAACTCCACGTTACTGGAGAGCACCGTCTGGTGGCAAGCAGACTACTACTAATGACGCGTGTTTGCTCTGTCACAGTGATCCATTAGGGAAGCTGTTGTGTGCTGAAGAACAGGGTGGTTCATCTGGGAGGTGTGCCTGTCCATGCTTCAGACAGTCTTTCTAGGGTTCCGACTCCTATTCAAAAGAGAAAAAAAAAGAGAAGTTTATTAACGCTATGAACACATTCTCATCTCCTGTGTCTGTCACCTGCACATTAAAGGTGTTCCCTAAGCCTGGTCCACAGAGCAGCTGAGGATGCATCACAGGACGGAAGCCGTGATCTAGCCAAGTTTATAGAGACACTCCCCCAGGCCCCAGGAACAGAGCTGCAGAGAAGCTGCTATTTCTGATTGCAGCAGGACATCATCTTTTTTTCCTAGGACTAGTTCTCCAAGCTCCGAAGCAAGGCAGGCTGCCAAAATAACCTGCTTTTGCAGTTCCCTGCTGAGGTTCCCTCCCACTCCTGTCCCTCGTGGGGTCCAGAAATAAATTCCTGGCAGAAGAGGAACTCCATAGATACCCAAGAGCTACCATCCAGGCACGAAACAGTACCACTGCCAAACACAGCTATATCTACAGTAGGCAAGGGAAAAAAAGTCCTCCCCTATGTGTCTCATCTACTGCACCCATACAGTCTCTTTGAGCAAGCCTCCAGGCTTCCATATGGGAATAAAATCTCCTCTTCATACTGCCTTCAACAGAAAGATGTTACCTGGCTTCGTGTTCTGACCTGTATATATGTATTTGTTAAAACTGAATTCTTATCCAAAAAGTTGATATAACTCCTCACCACTCCAGCATGTCAGCATTTAAATAAAAACTATAAATTCATGGCTAATGGATAAATGCTGTCCTGCTTGAGCCATTATGCCAGGCTGGCCCAGGAAGATGATGCTTTGGTAACATAAGCTGCAGATATTCCAGTGATTAAGATCCTAGTTCTGTCTCACGTTATAATTAAGGCAGTTGTTTTCAATTTAGATTGATAATGTGAAAGAGAACACACTC
Source organism: Arenaria interpres (assembly GCA_013399435.1). Classification (NCBI taxonomy): domain Eukaryota; kingdom Metazoa; phylum Chordata; class Aves; order Charadriiformes; family Scolopacidae; genus Arenaria; species Arenaria interpres. The sequence continues at coordinate 119,656 of VXAK01005293.1, read as the reverse complement.
TTTAAACTTTGTCTGCTGGCTCAAATTAACTTCCCTGTATAATGCTTGGTCTCATTTAAAATGCTTTGCTTTTCATGGCAACCGTTTCAATTCCCTCATTAGCATGAAGCTGATATGGACCAGGTATGGATCAGGGCAGTGGTGCATCCAAACACATAGAGTTCCTTCGGTTTGAAAAAAATTCAATCTCAGTATTTCAAGAATACCATGAAAAGTCTGTAACGCTCCACTGACCTTTGATGCCAAAGTGGGTTTCAGTCCAAGAAAGGCGAAGACAGTGTTGCTCTCCTTTGATTCAAAAAAGCTATCGTAATCCTAGAGAGGAAGGGAAAAAAAAAGGTGGGTCAACATTTGTATTTGTGTTTTCCTGATCTCTCTTACCACACCACTTACTCTGCTAAAGGGTGGTATGTAATAATGCTCAGGAAAATCTTGATGCTTACCCATCTTCTCCTATGCAAACATAAAAGCTATTCTAAACTGCCATGGTATCAGCGACTAAAACAGCAAAGAAAAACACATAAATTCTCTAACTACAACACTTTTCACTACTTTTTTTGCTAGGAAAATATAAACATGGGCTTGCATTAAAAAGAAATCTATTGTGGGTATATTTTAAAAGGTATTTAAGTGCCTAAAAATGCAAATACGTTTCTGATCGGGTTTCCAATCTGCGTTTTAGCACACAAAATACTTCCTAACATGGAAATCCGCAAGAAGAAGTCCTAAGGCAGCTCAACTCCTTATTTCCTCGGTGGTGAAACAGACACTCCATCATCATTGTATCCTTTGAAATCGGTGATCATACCCCAGCCTCGGACAACCACATACTTAAATAAAAAATACTAAAGAACATAAAGAAAATATATAAGAAAATAAAGAAACTTGTTGAATAGAAAGATTAAAAAAAAAAAAGCCTCATCATCATGATTAAGTTCCTTTTAGGTTTTCAGGTTCTGATCTCAAAGAGTTAGTACTACTTTCATTGATTCGTTTCTTGCGTTGGACACCTCCTAATCTTCTGTCATTAGATGAGCTGACAATAATCAGTTTTCAAGGGAAAAAAGGAAAAACCAGAACACCGTTTAGTGAATGGATTGGGCAACTGGCAAGAAGCCAAGAAGCTTCAGGTTCTCTTGGTGGTTTGGCAAAGGTTTCCTCTATGACCACCAGCAAACAGTAAAGCACCCAGTTCAGAAGCTTTTCCTCCACCACATAACTGCGGAACGGAAATATTACTCCTTCTTTAACCACTTCAGACATGTAAAATAGTCTGGAAATGTCAGGAAATTTCAGGTATGTGCTCATCACTACATAGCAATTATCTCTAAATATCTAAGATTAGTAGTTATGCCTAACTTGAAAGCATTCAACAAGAAAAATCCCTGTAATACTGACTGTGCACACACATGCTTTCAGTAGAGTAGCATCAGGCAGTCTCCGTGCCTCCACGTGCTCCCTGTCTGTGCAACAGTCGTTCCCAAAGTTAGCACTTCTTTGCCTCCTCACCCCTCATTTCATTACTTTTTGAGAGTTCACCTCTCATTGTTACAGTTTCAGGTGCTTTCCCTGAAAAAGCAGAAAAATGTAAAATAGCTTCTATCCTGCAGAAGTCGTTTCTGAACCTCCCCTGGTGCAACTCGAGGCCATCACTGCAGTGATGTGATTACAGACACTGCCAAAATTCATTTGGCCCAGCATTTTGTTCAACAGGTACTGAACTGAGGCTTGGTTAAACAAACACCGTCACTGCTGGGACAAACTCTTTACTGGCCCAGCAAAGTTAGGATTGGCAGCGCTGCCGTTCAGCAGAAATCACTATTTGTGTTTCAAGGAAGGGGGGTTGGACTGGATGATCTCCAGAGGTCCCTTCCAGCCCCGTATGATTCTATGAAAATAACACAAGCGTGATGGCACCAGGTGAAAGGAAAACATTAACACAAAGGAGACTGCATCTACAATTAGCAACTACACAGACACTGTCTACCCAGCGCTGCAACTGAGATTAGGAGAAGACTGTATCTAATGAAGTTTCAAAGACAGTAATCGTGAAGAAAATTCCTCACGGTTAAGCTTCTTTAAAAGAGCAACTTGGCTTTGTCACTGCTTGCTGTTAGTTTGCCACAAGTGAAAGAGTGAGCTTGTTACACATCTCCGACAAATCCTTATTGCTTACCACACCAAGAAGCAGAAAAACAAGGAACCCGCCCAAACGGAGCTTGCATTGCTTTTTATATAGATTTTTTAAACTGCACTAATTATTGGTCAGCCCTTAAAGAGAAGTCTATTGGAATGCTGTTTGAATTTGTTTCTCTTTGGCAACAATTTTTCAATATATGGTTATGATCTCTTCACTCTCATAAAAGGGGCAAGGTAATTGCTTTTACAAGTAATAAGGGGGAACTCCTAAAATGCCCTGAATCAGCGTGGTGCCGCTGGCTGAGTTAACGCTGTGTCTGCCACTGAGAACCGGCTGTCAGCATCCCTCCTGCAAAGGGCAGTCCGGTTCTCCGGGACAGATGACACTCCTCCGCTGATCCGATTAGGATTACAATGGAAAGCTCTTACTCAGCACAGCTCTCCTTGGAGATGGAGCGTGTGTGCATGTGTGAGTCTTTTTTTTAATACTATATAAATGCACAAAAATAAGGAGATCTTGTCTGCACAGCACAGGACGGTCTAAACATGACAGTTTTCCATTAGATGACCCTCTAATGAGATCTCTGCACGGGATCTTTAAAGAGCTTATACAATCGACTCTACAAAGCAACCTGTTGCTCCTCTCCTAAGGGACCGATGTTTATTGCAGTAAACAATAAAACAAGTTGCAACTACTTTAAAACAAGTACTTGATTAAGGTAGATACAACTTTACAAGGGACACAACAACCATGTGTGTGTTGGTTTTCCTTTTAGAACATTGTACTCATAATCAATATCAGGCAACATGTCAGGGCACTAAATGAAATACGGATTTCCCCCTTCCATTTGTTTGTTTTAGGAATTGGACACTGGCAGAATCATCTTTCCACCTTATTTTCTGCGGTTAATTCAGAGAAGAACAGAGATGCGAATCTACTACAGGAAGAAGAAAGCCCCGCTCATTGTAATGGCCCTGCAATGGATTAACAGGGTTTTTACTTATAAATGGGTTATAACTTCGCTGCATCTTCAAAGCGTGTCTTAGAACATGACCAGATTAGCACGATCACAAGTGAAATAGTGGTGAAAAATAATTTCTTAATTCATCCTGCATGCATATCCTGTGCAGTGCCACACGTCCTCGAAGTACTACTTTCACTGTGTAAGCTTTCTTACCCTTTCCGCAGTATATTTTAAGAGATCAGGTCCTTTATAAAAGACTTTAACCAAAGTAGCCGTGACACCTTCCAGAATAAACCCCTATGTCACAATGGGAACTTTTCATTTCACGCAAAGGAGAATTAGGATCCTACACAAAATTGTTAGTCGCTTCTGTCACACTTACTGATCATGCATCAGTTCTGCAGAACATCAGTGTAATAAATATAAAAATCTAAAGGAAAAAAAATGTGTGCTATTTTCTACTATCTCCTGTAAAGATGACATTTCCAATTTTATACTGGTCACTTTTAAATGTTTTAAAATACATAAACATTCTATATCATTTTAATTAGGAAACAGAGTGTCTAAAACCAGAGTAAGTTATCTCCAGAGATGTATCAAATCTTTGACAGCTATCATCTTTATGTGGTGGGATGGTTCACAGGAAAATATCTGCTACTTCACCTTGAAACAGCTATTCAAGAAGTTTAGAAAGCAGAGAAGAATAAAGTAAAATTAAAATAAAATGCAAATAAAAACTGCGGTGCTCAGCGGGGACGTACTCTCTCCACTGCAGGGTAACCAGCAGCACTAAGATACCAGTTCTAATGGCTCTGGGGAAGGTAAAATTCTTGGATTATTTTATTTTTACTGAACTGTGGAGTTTCTATTTTTTAAGGTCTTACGCTGGGCAGGCTGGCTGCTCTACACTTTGGTACCACGCTTCCTTTTCTTAAGGATATACCACACAGAACTGAAGCTCTTTGCCTCAGGACACAGAAAAGCAGCGGAGAAGCAGAGAGGAAAACCACAGGCGTAGCCTCCAAGTTACAACCATACAGACTCTTCCCTTTTCCTTCTCTTCTCAGTGAGTAGATACCGATTTGTCATTTGACACACATAAAAAAGGAAGAAAAAGAAACGTGTATCAATCTTTCCAGGGTCTTTAAAAAAAAACAGGAGAGACTTAACAGCGCAAAGAAATCAGTGCCACAGTAGTTGCCTGCGCCTTGAATAGTTTCTCGAGAACACTGCACCTCTTTCAGCAGCCTATTTCGTTTCTTTCTTGTCTGCGGCCTTCACTGTTTTGATGGAATTGATACCCATATATTACATTTCAGGGAAGGACAATAAATATCACATATCTCTGTTTCTACTGCTGCCCACTAGGCGCTCTATCAGGACTTAGCCTAACACTCTAAACCATATCGGCAGCTTCCAAGAAAGGAAACAAACAAAAAAAAGGAAACAAAAAAAATCCCAGGTAAAAATAAAAAAGTCAGCCTGCCATGTAAATATTTTCCCATCAGTTCAAACTCCCACCAGGAGTTCCTTTTAATTTTTGTCGGCCTAAATTTCAGGCCACCTCACATCAGCGGAAGGTTTCTGCATATAAAACTGTCCATGTTTCAAAGTGCTAATTTACGGCTTTGTAAGGGTAAAATTCAAGTGGGGTTTCACCGCGAAGCGGACATTTCCAGTCTTCTGAAAGATGCAGGAGTCAGTTTGAGTCTAAGAAGGGTCGTGTATTCAGTTGTGGAGATGTCAGAGAAAGCGGAGGAGGGAGGTGTGAGGCACAGGCCTAATTTCAGACATCGTTTTCCCAGCATTTCTTGCTTTCTGCTTTAAGAGCTCTCTGTGTCCGGTGTTCTAGCGACTGCAGATCCTGTTTGGATAACATTTTCTTACCTGCCATGTGAAGAAGTTAGAGCCCTAGCTGGGGGCTGCAAATTCCACTCTGGAAGCCAAAAATTCAGGCATTTCAGTGCTTGGTGTGGTGCTACAGGCCCTAATGCACCCATCTGCAGCAATCTCTCCATCTGCCTGGACTTCCTGTGGTCCCTGTAAAATTCCAGTGGGGCATTCCCAACTGGTCGCTTAACCCTCTGAAAAGCCAACGTCAGTGTCACTGCACACACCAGTACAACCTTCTGGTTACACTGGGATGTTCAAGAAACTGGCGGGCCATTGCAACTAGGGTGGAAACCTCCGTCCTGGAGGAGAAGAGGAAGGTGCCGTTCTTCATTCCCTCCACAATTTCCTCTCCTGGTGGAGAAGAGGAGAAAGGTGTAACTGCTAATTATCTCCAGGAGATGGTTCCCAGAGCACTGGGATGGCAGCAGTGCAGGGGCCAAATACCAGACTGGGCTCAAGGCCAATATTTTTATCATGGCTCTCCCAGGCAAAGCAAAATAAAGTGATAAACAACACGGCAAACAGCCAAAGCTGAAAACAGCCATTAACAAGGTCTCCAGTTTGATGTACATGAAGAAAGGGAGCGAGGAACAGGGCAACTGAGGGAAAAAACCAAATCAGCATGAAGAACAAGCCAGTGACCAGCAACACGAAGTAACAGCCTGCCAAGTAACGTAAGGGCAAGCTGTCCATTGCACAACGGGCCCACGACACATCAGGGCACCTAGAATAATAGTCAGTAAAATAATAGGTGTTCTTGCGTAGTCACAGCTCTTATCTTGTTCCCAGGAAATAAAAATGGTTGTTGCCGAGTGCTTTATTTCAGAATCCATTAGCAGAACTTGTTACTGAAAAATTGGAGAGTGCATCTCAGAAGACTGAGAAAAGGCCAAGATAGAGAAATGATCGTATTTGCGATTACATCGACTTGGAAAAATGTCAAGGCTTTGCTCACACTTCAAAACATGGCGTTTGTGTGTCGGTACCAGAAGGATCCCTCCTCCTGCGGTACAGGACACTTTGTTAACTAGTAAGCACTGATCATCTTTTTGTACCTTTCTCCCCCCTCACACCAACTAGCGCATGCTCCAGTGGCTGACACCAACCCATTTTGGATACTGACCGAAAACACTGAAGACAGACTTCCTTTATACTGCAGTTACATTGTGAAAAGTGCTTATTTCAAATGGTAACGTCCTCACGAGAAAAATCTGAGATACCACCCTTGTGCTCATTGCTGAGGTTTTCTACTAAAGTGAAAAAGGGAGACAAAATAAGAAAAATAATGCCTTTACTAACACAGGAAAAACAGTATTATTACTGTTAAATATTACTTATTTAATAAGTCTGTATTTTCATTAAGAATGTATAAGGCAGAAAGAGCACGTAGGCAGCTTTCTGGTTAGGCTGTAGAACTGGCAGGCAGAAAAAACAGACAGTGTTTGATAATAGAGCAAATTGGATGAGAAATAGAAGTCATAATTTTCACGGACTCAACTAACGGAACATTCAGTGGGTACTTTTTCAGTTTAAGTTATTTAATAGTGATTTTTTTTATTATTATTATCCTTTATGACAAGATAAACATATGAAGACACTCGCTGTGGAAATGACAAAGAGAGACAAGTTGTGCCATGTCTGCTGACTTCATCTCATTGTGGTATTTTAACCCCTTTTGCCTCCTGCCTAATGTTTTGCCTCCGCTCTATTACCCAAGCGCTTCCTTAACTAATGCAGCGGGCGAACCGATGAACCTTGGACATCCTGCACATCCTTCTTCCTTCATCCTACAAAATACCATTTCCTTCAAAGCGTGTTGGCTCTTTAAAGATGTTCATGCAAATGCTGAGGTCTAGTAATAGGATTAGCTCTGCTCAACCAGAACAGGTTATCAGCTGAGCAGCCAGATTAACAAGATCATCTCACATGTTGCATGACATCTTCTTCTTTGCCAATTCCAAACAGCAATTTCCAAGATGAGGTGAAAACAAGACAAGCTGAAAGGGTAAGAAGCAACTTAAAACATTATATTTCCCAGGCAAACTAAAATCACACAGAACAACGTAAATGTTCTTCGTAAGTGAGGGGCTGATCCACGAGCAAGGGTAAAATCCCTTCCATGTGCCAGATGTATTTTGTTAACTGGTATTTCTTACCCAGAAGTAGGAAGATATTATTTATTCTGCTGAGATGAACAAGTAAGGCCAATGTAAAACATATGGGAGGGATGTTAAATACCTCGCTTCAAGAAGCCAGTTGGCTGCTACATCATACCCAATCTGTTGCAGAGGATCCTAGATCACCAGCTTCCTGCATTAAGCTAGCAATTGCACTGCAGTGCACAGGTTCACAGCAGATCTGGACGATCCATCAGCCAGAAGCAGCTTAGTTACAGCACTGCTGAGGCTGGCAGGGACTAAGTTAGAACCAGCTCGGATGTATCTCCACCACACTGTAGTCAGAAACCCACACAATACTCATACTTACTCTGATCCAGCCACTATGATTATAGAGACCCTCTTTCCCATTTCATTCTCCTGCTGAATTCACAAACCTTGCCCAATCACTTCCAGAGCCAGCCAGGGCGATGCATCAAACCTCCCTTTCTCCCATCAGCCAGTCTAACCGGGATCTCAAACCCACCTCCTGAAGGATGTACAAGTCAACATGGCCGAAGTATGAAAAGACACAGCAAGGCAAAGAGGGCCCAACTGTGGTCTTTCTACAACATTTTGTTCAAAGGTGAATAAAAGTTCTGGGAAGATTCTCCCAGACTAAAACAGTGCCCAAGACTCAGAGCTGCAGCGTACCACACTGGCTAAGCAGGAGAGTAAAACACTTACATAGACTCATAGGATCACAGAATGGTTTGGGTTGGAAGGGACCTTAAAGATCATCCAGTTCCAACCCCCTGCCCTGGGCAGGGACACCTCCCACCAGACCAGGTTGCTCCAAGCCCCATCCAGCCTGCCCTTGGACCCCTCCAGGGATGGGGCAACCACAGCTTCTCTGGGCAACCTGGGCCAGGCTCTCACCACCCTCACAGCAAAGAAGTTCTTCCTGAGATCTCATCTCAATCTCCCCTCTTTCAGTTTAACACCGTTCCCCCTCGTCCTATGGCTCCCTTCCCTGATCACGAGTCCCTCCCCATCTCTCCTGGAGACCCTTTAGGGACTGGAAGGGGCTCGAAGGTCTCCCTGGAGCCTTCTCTTCTCCAGGCTGAACCCCCCCAACTCTCTCAGCCTGACCTCACAGCAGAGGGCTCCAGCCCTCTGAGCATCTTTGTGGCCCCCTGTTGACCTGTTCCAACAGGTCCATGTCCTTCCTGTGCTGAGGACTCCAGAGCTGGACACAGTGCTCTCCAGGTGGGGTCTCACCAGAGCAGAGGGGTAGAATCCCCCCCCTTTGCCCTGCTGGCCACACTGCTTTTGATGCAGCCCAGGATGCAGTTGGCTTTCTGGGCTGCCAGCACACATTGCCAGCTCATCTCAAGCTTCTCATCCACCAAATTGCCATTCTGGACATATCAAAGGCTAATGTTCCAGCTTACACTAGAGGACGGAGAAGTCATTGTAGCCTATATCATCAGAGAAACCAGTCCACCCATCGATCTCTTGTCAGACTCATGGGCTCTCACGCTTAGCAGTATTTCAGCAGAGGAAGACAAGTCTCAAGCAGAGAAGGAGCTTAATTAGAATGAAAATATAACTCAGTCTAGGCAGTGTTCTCATTTACTATGCCAAAGATTTCCTTCTGAATTTTTGTGCCTGAAGTAGACCCAAGTAGCAAAAAACCCATAAATCCCCAGCTTATAGCGGAGTTTCACAAGGTTGGCCATCAACAGCTCGTATACGAAGCATGCGACATTACAAATCCTCACATTTGTAGGATATGTGATCCTACACATTTGTGATCCCTCCACATCTGTGGAGGGAATCCACCAGCTGATGACAACTTCCGGATTTACAGATGAAAGATCTGAATTTTGAAGGATCATCACCTGCTCCTATCGCCCAAACTGTCACCATTAATTCAGATCCTACTGGAGAAAGCTCAACAGCAAGGCCCAGCTTTTGAAATGGCCAACAGAGTATACTAATATATCGTCCGTTGACAACCACAACAGCTACTTACTCCACAGTACCGGTCATCGATGAATATCTGCGGTGGCAGAGGGTTGCCTTGCGCGGGCTGCCTATCCTCGGGAATGTTTTTATACATCCATTGTCTTTTCTCCTCTGACATGGTGATATCCACTTCTTCAAACTCTATGCGATTGGCCTCCAGGAACCTCACCACATCTTGTTGCCTCTTCTTTATCTAGATGAAAGAGATTAAAACAAAAAAGACCAATACTTAGAACAAGTCCACCAGAACTCAGACACGCTTACAAACCTGAGCACATTCCTCCTCTCCTCTCCCACTTCCATGGGATGGGAAGTCACAAACTACAGAAGATAAAGGAGAAAATGCTTTTTTTCAAATTCATAAAAGTTAAATGCTGTTGTCTTCTTAGAAGTTGGCAAAGGTTATAGCTCGTTTCTAGAAGGCTGTCTCTCTAGTTAATCTGGGGGAATTTCAGCTTTTGCTCTCTACAGATGCTTTTAAAAAAAGATCTGTATGGGGCTCTTCAGAAGGAGGAATTAAAAGAGGCAGCTTGTTTTCAAAATCTTTAGGGCCTACATTTTTAAAGTATACAGGCACCACCTAGAAATGCAAGGTAAGCAACCCGGCAAGCCCCAGAAGAATCTACTCCATTAAGTGTTCATTGAGATAAACATGTTGATACAGCTAAAAAAAACCAATCACCCCAGCTACACACATTTTTGTTTTCCTAGACACCCACACATCTTTTAGAAATGCAGCCTGATGGTTCTCTGAACAAGGCTTGTTGAATCTTTAATTAAGACTGTCTGTCTGCATAATACACATGCCTAAAAATAACCATGATCTCATCTCTTGAAAATTAACTTCACTGCATAAAAAACTAAGAACGCATGAGGTTTGTACTAAATGTACAAGGTTTCTGCCCCTCAAGGAGATTATCATCTTTATACAAAAGCCTAACAGAGGCAGAACACTGGCAGTTTTTAGCTCATCGTAGCTAACTAAGATCAACCCTTCACAGCTAGCAGGGCTTCAAGCAGATACACTCAGGTGAAGGCTAATTTTGCCTCAAACAGGCAGCAAGTCACAGGCGATGGGACAAGAGGAAATGGCCTCAAGCTGCACCAAGTGAGGTTCAGATTGGATATTAGGAAAAATTTTGACACAGAAAAGGTTATTAAGCCTTGGAATGGGCTGCCCAGGGAAGTGCTTGAGGCACCATCCCTGGGGGTATTTAAAAGACAAGTAGACATAGCACTTAGAGATATGGTTTAGTGATGGGTTTTATCAGAGTTAGGATGATGGTTGGACTAGATGATCTGAAAGGTCCCTTCCAACCTGGGCAATTCTATGATTCTATGACATGGGACTTTATATCAAGAGAGCAACCTTTGAAAGGACAGTCCGTAGAGCCAAGGAAAGCTGCCTGGGCTCAGTCAGCTATGTCTGCTCTCCGTTCTCTTCAGTCCACGCCGTACTTTTCGCACCTACTTAATGAAACAAAATCTTTACCTGCATTTTTTACAGTTAGTATCAACAGCGTTGTTTGCAGAAAAAACCAAATAATACAGCTTTAATAATTTTATAGTATTGCTGGAGTGTGAGATCCACACGGTTGCTGACTGGCATAAAGCCCAGGTGGATGAATCACGCCTGTGGGTATCATATGACCTAGATACTATTTGGAAATCAGAGAAATTTTAAAGTGCATGCGCTAGTTGTTCTTGTCACACAACCCATTCTGTCTACCTAAACGCACCACAAAAATAGATTGCTTTTGGAGGCGATGCTGATGGAGTCATTGTTTCCTTGAAAATAAGAGGGAAACCATCCCAAGGAACTGCAAAGACAAAGCTCTTAAACGATTACTGTCTTTTTTAAGAAGTGGGCTGCATAGGGAGTTTGTGTCACAGTGTCTTACCCTTCTTCCTTTTCTTACACGTGGGGTGACACGGATCACTTTTTCATACAGAAGGCAGTTCTTGAAATTGCGTGCAAATAACGCATTAACAAGAACAGCAAAATTACTGCATCATCACCACTGCTGGTACCTAAGACAACATGCTTTTCCCTGCCTCCCTAAAAATTGCAAGGACAAAATTCTGTTAATGTAGAAGCAAAAGAGAAAAATATTTTCCTCTTTCACCAAAAAAAGCTGCAAGAGAAGCCGAAAAGAGACAATCTGCAACTCAGATTTAAGCAGATCCCTAATATTTTACTGTTCACGCCACGAGAATTCTCCCACAAACCTGCATTTCCTAATCTCTCCTTTTTATTTTTATAAAACTAATTAAAATGTTGAAGGGAAATAAATTGTGGGGTGGGTTTTTTTTAGCCAGAAGCCTTGCAATTCTCCACACGACATCTGCATGAGTTATCAGCTGGGGGATGCGCCAGCAGCAGAAATTTAAACAAAATGCCCTGAAAATTTTTAGCCAAAAAAAAAGTCATATCTTCTCCTCCCCTGAGGGATTTGATTCGAGTCTGCAAACTGAAACAAGAGCACTAGTTACATTAAAAATCCTATTAAATTATGCCTTGTTGTTTAAGATGGATGCTCAGAGCATCTGCCACAATAGAAGCCAGCTGATTATTCCCCAAGAAAACCACAGGACCTTTGTCTTCCTCTACAACTGGATCCATGCCGTGGGAGTGCGTCAGCCTGGCAGCCCTGCCCGCAGCTCTCGCCTCCGGTTACTCCGAGCCCTAAAAACTTCCAGCCTTGGACCACACGAAACACTGAGCAACGACAACACGACACGAAGAGAAAGCAGCGTCAGTTCTCCCGTCCTCGCTGTCCAGGGGATCTGAGCTCGCGTCGAGAGCCCCGTGGAGAAAAGTACCTCCTCACTTGACAAACCGTGGAGGTGGATATTTCAGTCCTCTCTGTGAACCTCAGCCCGGTGCCTCGCTGCTTCCCAGGTTTCCAGAGCGTGATGCAACCAAAAGGAATCTGAAAAGAGTATTCCTACAGTCTCAGGTACCACGTTCAGAAAAAACTTGGTTCGTGGCTATTCCTACACCGCTTCGGGAAAGCATCTGTATTCTCACAGGGTCGACCACTTTAGCATCAAAGTATTTTGGTTTTCATACATTCCAGCATACCAGAAGACACTGTGAGATACGCCTTCAAAATATCTATATTTCCATTGTGAAGTTTCAGAGGAAGACACATCCCCCATTTCATTTTGTTCTACAGAGAGACTGCAGCTTCCATACATGCCCTCTCTGTCTCATCTCAACCAGGCAGTTTGGTGGTGCTTTTTTTAAAACTTCCCTGTAGTCAGGAAAGAGTACTGGCCATAAATACAACTAGGAACAGGCAACATCATCTCTTTTTACTAAGCAGTGACACTGACTTTAAAACAAAATCTGTGTCTCTTTACATAATACAATCCAAATCTATCTTTAACATGAAGAAAACTCCCATAGGGCCAATCATGATATGATATTTGTCTCTCACACATTTAGCAGGCTTACTGTTTCCTGAACAACATTTCTCTGGGTTTGGCTTTTCTGTTAACATATATTTTTATTCACAAAAGTAAGACAGGAAAAAGCTCCCATCTCCATTTTCTCCCAGTATTTGGAGCTGGTCTCCTTATTAGGATTAAAAAGCAGAAAAATAGGACGTGCATTTAGACATACATCACTGTTAAAAGGAGCTAATCACTTGTTCAGTAGCCTGAATTACCAAAAAAAAAAAAGTCTCTCTCAGCTAAAGTATCTGGCTTTCTCCCCTGGTTTTCATTTCTTTATGCTGATTTGCAACAGGTAACAGGAGGATCCGCTTTCAGACCGCTTTGAAGAAATACTTCAAAGCCATCCTCAGGCCAGGCCAGGTGGGACCGCCAGGATTATCTCTTCTGACCTTCACCATCCCTGCATTAATACCTCTTAGGAGTAAAGAGTTGCTTTGGATTTTTTTCTTCCTAAGCTCCGTTCCTGAACTGATAATAACAGAGAATCTGTTAGTCTTTGCAAATTGTTCCCATAGTTAATTAACTGTCTTCACTTAAAATATTTGCTTGCTTCTGTTGTGAATTTGCCTCACCTCTGGCTTTCAGCCCCTTTGCTTTTTGTATCTTTGGTGAGACTGAAAACTCTTCTGTTTAAGATCCATGTTTCCTACACAACTAATATAAAGAGGGATGACAAAACAGATCTCCCAGCTAATCTGAGCAGCGACCTCCGGTATAAAGATAAATCTATCACTCATTTAACAGCAGAGTAAGGACGTTACCATCATAAATCATCTCCAGATTGGACCAGAAGTTTAGCAAAATCAGATCCCATCCTCTAGTCAAAATTCCCTGGAAGCTTCTCATCATTTACAACAGGTCACAATTTCCTTCTTTTTTTTCCCCCCTCTCTATATTTCCTGAACCTGTCTTCGGAGGGTCTTCTGCACTAGAAAGACTTGGCTACTGAACCAGAGAAGCTGATCATGTGGTCTCTCCATTACCAAATGGCAGCAGTATGTCATTATTCTATACTATTTTAACCAGGATATTCAATACACTACAAAAAATCTCACTAGCCCAGGATTTATCTAACGCACACAGGATAAATACTATACTATACTACAGGCAGAGGACTCAAGTAGCCGTATTAATAGGAACTGTGAAATAGCCATGATTAAAGAGAACTCTTCTGCCTCATTTTATTAACCCAGTTAATATAAATGGGACAAAGTAGACACATTCTCAGTTCCAAATCTCTCCTGGGTGTCAGAAGTCATGTTGCTGAGAGTCTGGTGCCCACAAAGTGGACCCGGGAGGTTGGTGTTCTGCTCTGGACTCTTAACTCCCACCGTCTGGAGATAATCTTTTCAATATCTGAAGGGAGCCTACAGGAGAGCCGGAGAGGGACTCTTTGTCAGGAAGTGTAGTGACAGGACAAGGGGTGATGGTTTTAAGCTGGAAGAGGGGAGATTTAGATTAGATACTAGAAAGAAATTCTTTATAGTGAGGGTGGTGAGACCCTGGCCCAGGTTGCCCAGGGAGGTCGTGGTTTCCCCATCCCCGGAGGGGTTCAAGGCCAGGCTGGATGGGGCTTGGAGCAACCTGGTCTGGTGGGAGGTGTCCCAGGGCAGGGGGTTGGAACTGGATGGTCTTTAAGGTCCCTTCCAACCCAAACCATTCTATGATTCTATAAGACGTTCCCTGGGCTTCAGTCCTCCCGCCTGCAAGCGGAGGGAATGCCAGCAGGTACCGTTGAGTGCATTGGCTGCTGGGATGGGAAACACCCACTGTCCTACAGCCTGTTCATCCTGGAACTGAAGGGACACGCACCGTCTGGTCATTGCAGACAGATCCCAAGAACAAACAGCCTGCTTTCTGACACAAAATCCCACCCCGAAAAATATTCAGACCACCGAGTGCTGAGAACAAGGCCTTACGATGAGTATCTTCTAAGAGATGGTCCTGCTGGTTCCCTCCCTTCTCTTTCAAGCCGGTGACTCTCCTGGTGCCTGCCCTTTACTCCCGAGCTGCAGCAGCCACGTTAGCCAGGCACTGACTCAGCTGAAAATTCAGCGTATTGCCTTTGGCAGGGGCACCTTTAGGGTGCAGTTTGATGATACAGCTAAGCAGATCTCACCGCCGGCTGTCACCGAGATGACACAACGTTCCTCCCTCCTGCCAAGCAGCTCCTGCAGCATTCCCTGCACAAGCATAATGCGGGAACCAGGGGAACGAGGGAAAAAGCATTAATAACGTCAGCACCACAACCTCCTCCGTTTATGTCAGCGGCAAAACCGCCCCTGAAGAAAAGGGCTCAGGAGAAGCTGCAGCGTGACCAGCTACAGGTATCTGAAATATGAACTGCAAAAGCAGCAGCTGTGTTAGAGAAACACAAGCTCCGGCTTCACTCCCACAGCTGAAAACATCAAACAGGAGCCTCTGCCTTTATAAATCATGCAAACAGAACCACGGGGATTACCGCAGGGTAAAAGGCAGACGTAAGAGCGTTACTGCCGAGGACCACTAGTCTTCACCTCTCCTACAGATGAGGCTTAACACGTAGGGGATGCTACGCTCTAACAAAGAGATGCCAGCCCGAACCACATCAAAGGAGCAGAACCCCAAACAATTTTAACTGCAAACCTACAGAACAGCAAGGAGGAGGCAGTGCCTCTTACGAACACAATTAGCAACATCTGCATTCTTTCCCTCTGTTTCCACTGCGGGATTTGCTTTCACACAGCAGCAATGAAAACCAATCCCACACCTTCACAGGGCTGATACCCAAATCCTCGTGGTCCCGTTACATCTGCAACCTGCAGCGACGGAGGCTTTCTCCCGAATTTCCCTTTCTTTGCCTGGCCTAGGAAAAGACAGCACAACTGGCCCCTGACTGTTTTTACTGCAAAGAGACAGCAGTGCCATGACAGACCTTTACAAAGGTTCCTATGATTCATTCTTCCTTCTTGATGAGTTCTGGGCTCCCCAGTTCCAGAAGGACAGGGAACTGCTGGAGAGGGTCCAGCAAAGGGCTACAAAGATGATGAGGGAACTAGAACATCTCTCCTATGAGGAAAGGCTGAGGGACTTGGGTCTTTTTAGTCTGGAGAAGAGAAGACTGAGGGGGATCTGATCAACATCTATAAATATTAAAGGGTGGGTGTCAGGAGGATGGGGCCAGTCTTTTCTCAGTGGTGCCCAGGGACAGGACAAGACGGAACGGGCACAAACTGGAACATGGGAAATTCCATCTAAACCTGAGGAGGAACTTCTTCCCTGTGAGGGTGGCAGAGCCCTGGCAGAGGCTGCCCAGAGAGGTGGTGGAGTCTCCTTCTCTGGAGACATTCCAAACCCACCTGGACACGTTCCTGTGGGACCTGCTCTGGGTGACCCTGCTCTGGCAGGAGGTAGGAGGAGATGATCTCCAGAGGTCCCTTCCAACCCCATATCATTCTGTGATTCTTGGCACAGGAAAATACAACTCAGCTATGTACACAGGGGAAAAAGGAGATGAGAAGCTGAGGTAAAGATAATAAAGACATTTTAAAAATAAAAATTAAAAAAGTCAGCATTGCATAACTATTCCCAAAAGTAAAGTAAGTGGCTGCCTGCCTCAGCAAATATTGCATTACATGCAATAGAAGGAAAATAGTCTCCTCCGTACAAACCTCCAAGGAGCTGAAAACACTTTCAATGCTTCATCTTCAAGAAGATGTTTCAAGACCCTCAAAATTGACCAGAGAACTCTGCAATCTGGTCAGAGCAGTCCCCGAGAAGTGGCCACATGCAGCCTGCGCTGCCCTGCTCTCCTGCGAGCAGCCACCTTCCTCCCACACACGGAGACACCCTGGCCGACACGCCAGTGAAATGTTCTCTTGAACCGGCAGGACAATCTGTTCAGCTTTGTGCAAAATAAGTTTGCGGGTCCCCAGGAGGTGATGAGACACTGCTTAGGCCAGGCAACCCCCACACCTTTACCTCTGTGCAATATATGTGTGGGGATCTATGAAAGAGTGTGGTATTTAAGAAACGCAATTAAAATTTGAGCCAGGTTTGGGGTTTTTATAAGACTCCTAATCACAAGCAGGCAGCAAAGGCAAACATATTATTTCCTTTTTATATAAAGCTATAGAAAACAGTAAATTGTTCCATGCCCGATGCCCACTCACCTCGGATTTTCCTTGTCTGATGCTGCACTGTGATAAAACGCACTTAAATCTATTTCTGTGTATGTAGGTCCATTACAAGCTGAAGGGAAAAGTTTCTTATTTAAGATAGTTGGTAAAAAACCACTGTTCTCTGTGCAAGTAACAAAGTAAGACTCAGAAACACAGAGTCTTTAGCCAGTACAAATACATCTATCGCTGCTCCAAACAAGCGATGGTGGGAGTTTACTCAGGGGTTTCCTTGGTATTATTTCAATAAGCGCAAAGGGAACAGGAGAGACAGATACGGAACAAACAGAAAAAGGGGAAAGACCAAGAAAGGAAAAACAGAAGGTTCTACAGAAACATCAGCTGCAGGCAGTGCCTCTGAGCTGTGTGCACCTCAGAAACCCCCTGAAGTCACTCCCAACTCTACTTCTTTTGATTTCTTCTGTATTTCAGGAAACAAGACTTGCCACTGATGTACACAAATGAAGTAAATGATTCTATCGTAATTTTCTTCTTGCAGTAGGAACAACGTGTTCCTACAGCGTTGAAAATCCACTTACGTGTGAGTCTCTGGTGGACTGGAGGAAACCAGATGCCATGAGAACCAAATCTTGGCTTATCACTTCCCATCAAAAGAATAAGAATAGCATTGAAGCTGGACGTATTATTAGAATTATGTGCCAGGATTATTTTTTTATTTCTTTTTTAGACCAAGTCTGGGGATCTTAGTGACTACCACAAAAGACAAGAGAAACTTCGAGCAGCCTGGAAGATTTCAGGGATTCATAAAGTGTATTTTCAGCTATCAAAAACTTCTCCAGATGGAAGCATCCTTTGGGACTAGAATAAGTCACTTCCAAAGACAAACAATTCAAACCCTAGCTGGCAGCTAACTTCTTTCAATAGATAGATGTTTTTGTTTGCAATTTGCCATATGTTTCAGTAATTCAAGAGAGTGGTTAGAAAGAAAGTGTTATTTTCATGCATTTTTCGAACAGAAACCTCTCAAAGTTGCCAGAGAATAATTGAACTCTCCTGTTTAGCATTCTACATTTAACTCCTCCTCATACTACTCTTTTGTCAAAATGGCATATTTATAGCCAGTATTTTGCATCATGAAAGAAACCCTTTCAACAAGCAACATCTATCTTCCTTTTCAAAATGTATACTTACACATAAATACGATAACTGCAACCCTTATTAATTCAGCTGTTCTTTAGCACATCCTAATTAAATGCAAGTACTTCTCTGATCTCCATCCTACATTACGTTTATTCATATGTTTATTTCTTTTGATTTTCTGTAAGTTAATTGATTTTGAAGAATATCCTTTGGTTTCCAATAAGAAGTCCCCGTTCAGCAAGGTAATTGAAAAATATAAAGTTCTAAACTACTGGAAATTCAGTCCTTAGTCCTGCAGTGATGAAAAGAAAATGGACCCTTGAATCTCAGTTCCTCCTGCAGAGTTAGGAGAGCAGGGAATAGTTTGGTGTCTGGCATGCAGAAGTCCAACAGGGGTATCGCTGAAAATCTTCAGAGATTTAAGAGCTATCACTTTGTTAATGTGAATCAAGGCTGTCACAAAATTAGGATTTTGCGGAGGGAGGAAAACCACAATAATTATGTTTTGTTTCTTTATTTTCTTAAAATGTGTTAAATATTTGGTAATTGTTTAAAGTTCACTGAAATGGCAGCGAAGAGACCTGTTTCAGAAGCAAGTTTTGGAAAGTAAGAAAATGCTGTAAGAGTTGTATGAGTCAGCAGGGTGCCCTGGCAGCCAAGGGGGCACGCTGCACCCTGGGGGGCATCAAACACAGCATCACCAGCCGATCAAAAGGGGTGAAATTCAGCATTGGTGAGGCCTCACCTTGAATACTGTGTGCAGTTCTGAGCCCCACAATTTAAGGAGGATGTGAAGGTCCTCAAATGAGGGAGGTGCTGAGCTCTTCTCCCTGGTACCCAGTGATAGGACACGTGGGAATGGTTCAAAGCTGCATCAGAGGAGGTTCAGATTTGACATTAGGAAGCAATTCTTGACCAAGAGGGTGGTCAAACACTGGACCAGGCTCCCTAGAGAGGCGGTCGATGCCCCAAGCCTGTCAGTGTTTAAAAGGCATTTGGGCAATGCCCTTAATAACATGCTTAACTTTTGGTTGGCCTTGAGCGCATCAGGCAGGTGGACTAGATGATCATCATAGGTCCCTTCTAACTGAAATATTCTATTCTATTTTAAATTCCACAAAGAAAAATAAAATTTTAAAAATGAAAAATCTCCCTAACAAGAAATTCACACATTTTCCTATTATCTAACATGTTTATCACCTGAACTTTTGAGATGAAAACACACAATTGTCTTTTTTCTGTGACATGGTGAGTCAGCGGAGCACTGAGTGCTGTGAACTAGCTCTATGTATTTACCAGTCACATTGTTTTGTAACAATGAATAAAGCATCCCCAGCTGTATTTTCTGTACTTATTGCAAATGAGATATGAAAGCAAATTTCTCGGCACTAAAAAAGAAAATAGGTCATGTTTCTTCCTTCTCGTTAGCTTTAAGCATCAAAACCCAGCGGCACAGGAATACTTACGGGTTAGAATGGATAAAAACACCTAGAAGTACTAAGTAATTAGCCCTGTTCCATCTAGGTGGGGTCTCGGTTCTGTCAGCTCCAGATGTAAGTCCTCCTGCCCCACCTGAGAGGCTGCACCCTCTCTATTTTGTCACTCAGGACCCACAGCCCAACACCCAACTGCAGCTCCAGCTGTTTCTGAGACCAGATGTGGAGCCCTAAGGTGCCACGTGCAGCTGAAGAGTCTCCCGACAGCACGGTGGAGCTTCAGAGAGATACTAAGGCAAACTCCAAGACCACAGCACCGTTTCACCCAGTGGTGGCACACTGGGATTCACGAAGAACCTTGTTCCCATGTAGGTCACATCCGTATTTCTTCCACACACTAATCCTCCACAATGGATTTCAGAGAATGATTGGACACTTGGAAAAAACATCTGGCCTTTCCCTAAGAAGGACCATGCTTGCGTTTATTCGTTTTCTCCTCCTGAAGGACCAGAGATACTATGATTCCAGGACTCCCCAAAGAATTTGAAAAACAAGCTTACGAAATAAAGCTGTCAATGCTTTCACTATTTTCTCCTGACAGCGACTATCCGCGCAGCACAGATGTGTCATTCTGCCAACTCCAGATACACACACCCCTGATAATGCACTTTAAAACAGCAGCAGTAACGGCAGTGCTAGTCATTCTGGATTTGTCGCGCTAAGTTCTCAGGGATATTTACAGGTTTTCCCAGCAGTATGTGAAATAGCAACAGAAAAATGCATTTGCGGTTCCGAGACAAATGTCAGATTTCAGATAAAACGGGACCGTATGACTGCAAAGTGCTATCGGTATGTTTTGGTAAGGCTAGGATGATGGATTTTGTTGATAGATCATTCTCTAAACCAGGACTGACTGCCACTGCTATTACTCAGATCAATAACAGAATTACCTTTGACTCAAGTGAGACCAAAAGGAGGCTTCTAACTTTATTAATAAACGTCAACGTTACTTCTCTTTCAACAGAAGCAACTATATCCCTGTAGCCTGTGTGTTCTTGCGGCTCCCTTTGTGCAAATTCCCTTTTCTTTTATGGCTCTTCAGCCCCACTTCTTGATGGGGCTAGCTGCGTCCCCAAACACAGCACCCATCTGATTAGTAGCCCATAAACTGCAGACACATCTCCTGTAAGTTCAACCGGAGTCACCTCCACGTAGCCAAAGGTATCGCTGAATAAACCCACCGATTTTCAGACTCTCCCAAGGCCTGATGCTGGGAACCCTCTACCAGAAAACACACCTTGCTGCAGGCAAACCAGTCTCACTGGGTAGGATGGGACTGCTCGCACGTCAGGGCCTTCAAGGCGGCTGCCTTCTCTGATCAAAGACCAGTTTTGTATCTCCTTTCTAACTAATTTTAGCTTCCTAGCAGGTTCCTACTGAAGAATTTGATGCTATCTAAATCCTTCAAAGGCCGCTCCTGTCTCTGCTTCTATATAGACATATCGGATCGCTCCATTAGAGATGCTTCAGGAAGATTGTCTGACCTTAGGAGATGCAGACCCAGATCAAAGGTTTAATGCACACTTGAATTGTGTTTCCTTAGATTAGACAGGGATGATAATTTCACTCTCCCTGCAGCAAAGTAATGACAGGTTTCAGTTGCTGATGCTCCATTGTTCTGCAGATCAAAGGAAGCTTTCTTTCAAACCAAGACACTCAAAAATTCACTTGCCTTTCTCTGAAAACACAGACCCTGATTCCACGATTAAGAAACCAGTCTTAAATCGATTCTTAACGTTACTATTAAATCGCTCCAAATAATCACTCATACAGGTTTTAATAGCACAGATAATGCCTGGTGTCATCCTCTGCAGTATACGAAAATGTCAGGAAGTAAAACCAATTTGTGAAAGTTGTGATGGAATTTCCACATTGATGCTGATTCATTTTTTTTCTGAGTCATGCCCTCTTGCTTCAACTGGGATCTCTCCAGTGCACTCAGAAGACCTGTATTTCATAGCAGATTGGTGAAAAGGATCACAACAGACCATATCTTCCAGCCTGTGATGATAAAAGTCGGAGCCAGCAGCGGTGTGCAGTTTACATACATGAATAAAAACACTTAGAACAATCCACATTATTAAAGCCCTGAAGTTTTCACTCACAGGAGACACCATTTATGTTTAATGGTAAGCACAGAAGCCACCTGGTTTGAATGAAAGCCCAGTTGGTCAATTAAGATGTTTTTACTAATTTTAACAAGCTTTGGATCACATCTTGGAATTTACTACACTAGACACCACATCCCAGCAAACGACTGCAGCTGACAGGACTTGCATTAGTCCAGCAGTGACTTAATTCAACGGCCTTTTTTAATACCTCTTTTTGCAAAGATACATAGCTCCAAAAGAAAAAAGAAAAAAAAATAGTGATGCTCAGCATATTTTGTCCAAATAAGACTTTGTGGGGGAAAAAAAATAATCTAGAGAGTAAGTGAATATGGGACCTTGGTTTACTGAAGGGTAGCTGAACAAATTTTGGGAAAGCAGTTCTGTGATGGCCATAGGTAAGAGAATTCCACTCATTGTCCTTTGGCTGAGAAACCTTTGCAGTGACAAGAAACCAGACACCAAGCCTGCATATGGAAAACCGCTCCGCTTCCAATTTGAATTTGAATTCACCAGTTTAAAGTTGCTGGTACCCAAAAAAGCGGCTCAGCAGCCCTGCGGGGAGCAGCTGATCCAAGCTGATCCAAGGGGGGAGAGCAGGAGAGCTGCCAGCCGTGCCCCTCCGCCGGAGTCTGTCTCTGCGGGAGCAATGTTGGCAGGGAGTAATGTGATGATGAATCTGCCATAAACGTGGCAAGTTTATACGTTGCTGCACTAGCGCCAGACAACAAAACGGGGACAACCAAAGAACGGCATATGCTCCGTTCCCTACCTTTCCCCCTGGCTTGCACTCTCTAGAAAACAGGCAGGTGAGTTATGTGCCCAAATTAATTTTCATTTCACGTAACAAGGTGGAAAGTAGAAGTAATCCAACAGTCAGTCGTACCAATAAACTGCATGCAAGTTCATATGTGACCAGTTATATGTGACCTCCTGTGATCACTGACACTATGACCAGGGTTAAAAAAGATGAATTTCCAGGCTTTGATGATACTGGTGGGAGATTAAGGAGAATTTTTTATCCTGAAAGGGTTATTCAGCATTGGAACGGGCTGCCCAGGGAAGTGGTGGAGTCACCATCCCTGGAGGGATTTAAAAGACAGGCTGACATAGCGCTTAGAGACATGGTTTAGTGATGGGATTTTATCAGAGTTGGGTTGATGGTTGGACCAGATGATCTGAAAGGTCCTTTCCAACCTGGGCAATTCTATGATTCTATGACTCTATGATTTGTAATGTCCATTCAGGGACTTGCACTTCGACACTGCTGTACTCCACAGAAAAACGGGGGGGGGGAAACCTTCTTAAAACGGACAAGTCGCTTTTTATTTCTTGTTTTATTCTTTGTAACCCATGTGGATATATTCAAAATAAAGGGCTAACTCTTTAATGAAAATGTCACTATATAGCAGTCAGAGACATTGAACCATCACATGCCTGCACAAAGCAGATCAGAGAGCCCAAACACACACTCCAAACAGTCAGAACAATACCTCCTTTGAAGTGTTATTACAGCTATAACTGTTATCAAAGGTCGGTAAGACTCCTACCGCCCGTGACACTATGTAGTCTAAAGCGTGTTCTTCAAGGTAGCATTACTTCTGACATGATCTATCTGCCAAGAAGCAATGTAAATATTTGAAAAGCGCTAAAGCACACAAGAATGGTGCAAGAGTTGGGTACTGAACACCACACACAGACTAAATTCCACCTGCATCCTTGCGACTAGCGTTCTCACCCGCTCCCTCCTGAGAGGCTTCCTTAAGAGGCCTGAAACGCTGTTCAAAGGCTCTTAGTTCTCCCCATCACAAGGCAGGAGGATGTAACTAGAATTTAGACTTTTTTGGAACACAGCCTCGGGAGCTAGATCTACAGAGGGTCCTCAGGGTGAAAAACAGCTATAGCCTTCAGTGCTGACCTCCCTGTCTCGCAGAAGTCACAGTCATGAGCGGGGCTCTCAAGGTCCCTCTGCCAGACGGACCCTGCAAAACAGGACTGGCAGAAGCCAGAAAAGAAGAGTTTGAGCCCCCTGCCCTGACAATGAGAAACCCCAGGAAGGGGGAGGGAACTAATTCTGCCGGTTGAAAGGACTAGATCCAGAGAGTTCCCAGATCTTTCCTATGAGTACAATATCATTGCTATGGCTACACATGACACATCCTGTGCCTGAGCAAGGATCCAACTTCTCCTCCAGCATTGCTGCTTTTGCCACAGCACGACTCTGGAGGTGCCCAGCCAAAAGCACTGCCAGCTTGACCTAGTGAAGCGACTCAGTTCTTGTGAGATTCATAAATCATCAGGCTTTGAGGATCCGATCCAAGAGGTGTACCCTCAACACACCGACAGATGTGGTTAGACATTCAAAATACTGCTATTTCCCATGTAAATATTGTGGGATCGCTTCTAATTGTAAAGATTATCATCTCATTTCTGAAAAACTAACTTACCTGCTGCTATGATCCGATTTTACAAACTTCTGAAATTAAAAAACCATGCTAACCATGTTTATAATTTGCAAAGCTTAATATTTTATATCATCAGTAGTTCAATTTCTGTAAGTCACATGCACCAAGTTGTGAGTCACTCCAAATGACCACCATAACTAACACAGTTCTCACAAAAGGCACTTGTGTCGCTCAACCAAAACACTTTGTTGTGCTCTTGGGGTGCAGAGAGGCAAAAAAAAAAAAAACCCAAAAAACTGTTGGGTGGTGGATATTCTAGAAGTAGCACATTCTAAATTAATTTATTCCACACCTCTCAACAGGAAGCACATTCTTCCTGAGAAATGTTGAGTTACAATGACTGTACAAACAAGGGTGGAGTTGAAATTCATCATTATCGCTAGGAGACAAGCTTAGCCTTAAGAATGTTAGCATTGTGCTTGTCTTCATTACCTTATCCAACAACACGTGAACCAAACAAACACGACTGCAATTATTCTGACGTTCTGATGTTTTATACTGTGATTTAAAGTCATTCCAGGAAACCAAAAATCCAACCTGTTGGATTAAGCATAATGTGCTTAAACAAAAGCAGAGCTTTGGTCTCATAAAACCAATATTTGCTATAGAAACAATTTAGCTATAACTGCCCCTATCTTATCAAGCTTCCTAGTAAAAAAATCCGTAATTCTCTTCAGTAGACAGAGTTGAAGTCCAAGTTTTGGTCATTCTGAAAAGGCTATTTGTTTCAGGTTGGTGCTGTTCTCCTCAAACCTTCCTCTTCCCCCTAAACATGTTCTCCTGGAGAATGTGGCTGAGCAGGGCTTGCCCTCGTACACTAAATGGAGTTCATTTCAGTCACGGGTTTTTCCCCTTGAAATTTTTGTATATTCATGAGATATGAAAGTGTTTTGCATCTCTCACTGGTCAGAGGACATTCCACCTGCTGTTCCATTATTTCAGTAATTTCCCTATAATTCAGCTTAACAGACAAAGCTCCAAGGCAATAAATTATTACCACAGAGAAAGTACAAGTGAGAGAGTGGTTTGAAATTTCTCTATTATTCGAAAGCTCTTCAATGACATCCCCCTCACCTGATCTTCAGTCCTCTGACTGAAGTCTCCTCTGGTGTGGCACTCCCAGATAACTGCAGGAATTCCAGGGGCAGAGCTACTTAGCTTCCCATCAAAGGTAGAGCTGCTTTAAAACACTGAAAACCATTTAACTGACTGAATACACAGCACAGTAGCGCCAGTGTAAATTTTTATTGATAGACCGGAAAACGTGAAACAGATTAAATTACAGTCACCTTGGAATGATTTGATGAAAAACAAGGGCATTATCTATTTGCTGAAAACAGCAAGCCGCTGCAGAGGGAGAAAAGTAAACTCTAATTTTAAAGTAGCCTTTCTCCTAAACCCAAAAGAACGTGGATTGTCCTTATCAGGGAGGAGCAGCAAAGCCTGCCTCCCCAGTCCCACACAGAAGGGCTGGGAATTCGAGACACAGCTTACCAACAACAAGCAGAAATTCAGGTCAGAAAAAGTAGGAGGCAGTAAGGCTTGTAGAAACACGCCTGTCTGCCTATTCAGGCAACGTGACACAATGCGATCTGCCTAATGCACGCTTAAAACAACACAAGGTTATTCAGAAATGTCCCCATACGCACAATGCCTCTCTCCTCCCTGCCCTCAAGAAGGTCCCAGGAACTTGCCTGCAGCATCCCTGCAGGGTAAACCCACCCTCCAGCTTCCATAAACACTGAAGGTGAATGTTTCCACTCAAGCAACAACTGTGTTTTGGGATCTCTGAGCTCTTTTAAGGCGTTTATACTCACAAGTTTTATTTAAAAAAACAACAAAAAAGTTACCACCATCAAGCTCTCAGAGGTCTCAGAAGCTTCAGAGGTGAGGAAGTTGCTGCAGGGAGAAGTCCAAGACCAAGGTTCACATTGTTCTTGGCTCCTTCCCATCCACTCCAATTATTTCCCTTTCTCATTCTCCAGAATTACCCCTAAAACATTTTATGCGCTGAACTCTCAGAATCATGTACGGCTATTACATATTTTTATCCTCGTTAGCACAAAATAGATTACACCGAGTACCAGGATCAATAAACATTTTAGAAGTTTCCAGGGAAAGTTACATTTATGCAAACTCGAGCATCTGCTGACTACACAACCAGAATATAATTTCTCAGGGATGTTTCAGCCAAATGCCTACCATTTGGCCTGGGTATTCTGAGGATTTCAAGAGGAGTCGTGCACAAAGAGATTAGCTCATTATATTTGCTAGGTAATATCATCTCTTCCACCAGTAAACATCAGGAAATTGCTGCATATTGTTTTTATTTAAACAAATCACTGCCTTCACCCCTCCTTCTCTGCAAACTCAAACCAGTTTTATTCCAGGCAGAAAGAAGAAATGGGACTGAGAAGTGCCCCTGCTTTAACAGCACGCTGCCAGTGAGGTAACAAACAAAACCAAAAGCTTACTGTAGAGACTAGATGGAGTTTTCATCTTAAAATAAAGTCTCTAGTTTTTATCTTTTAGTTTATCAGCAAATATTAGGTATATAAGTTTTTGGTCAATGACAGCAGGACAGACAGTAATCTCAGCCGCATTCACTCTCGCAAGCAGCTACCCTAGGATTTGACTCAAGCTGACCTACGGGTGGAAATTAAACTATGGATTCTGTTTTTATCAGCAGACAGAGCAGGATCTATAAGAGGTCCTAATTTCTCTAGAGAGGGAAATCATCCAGTCTCACGAATTGCACAGGACAGCAAAAAGTAGCAGACATAGTTGTGCTGAAGTCTGGAGGAGACGACAAGGAATTACATGACTCAAACACTTTTTGTTTCCTTTCACTAATGTTTAGTTCCAGGAGGAAGAAAATAAGTTTAGAACTTCCCTGTTCAGAGACCTGCAATACAGTAACCACCCTTTTCTCCAGATGGGGATTCCCACATAACCAGCTGGTAACAGTTTTTCCTTTGTCATTTTCCTCCATCACTTAGCTGTGATCGCTTTGCCCCCCGCAAAGCCCACAGAAAAAAAGCCTCGGTGATGCGACACTGAGCACAGCAGGAACCCAGCCCATAATGAAGGTTCCTGTGATAACACAGATGAAGAAAAACTGACAGAAAAGGGATGGCAGGGCTCGGGCCCTGTGTAACAGTATTTTTCAACCACTAAATTATCTGCTCTTCGCTGTTTGGTTGTACTCGGACATACTGCTGTCTATGTGAAGTTGACCATCACCAGTATTCAAACTGCTATTCGTATTTTATGGCATCTTCTTCTTGTCCAACCCACAAGAAAGTCAGCAAATGAACTGATGTGCAAGCTGAATTGTTTGTCTAACTCAGATTTGGGTTAATAAATAGCGAAGAGGGTTATATTGCTACTGCTAATGGGACATGTACCTTGCAGGCAGAGATAGGGGAAGGAGAGTCCAAAATCAAAACCTCCCATCAATAACCTATTTGCAAACTGGTCAGAACAGGAGATAGGGGGGAGCTAATTACGTGGTGGCCCTTTTCCCTGCCTCCAACAAAAATAAACCAGAAAACTCTGCGTTATTGTCGAGGCTGCGAGGCATGAAACAGAAACTAAACCCCACAATACTGAGCTACCACAGCATGAACCAACTGCCCACGCCGGGAAGGAGACGTTTCTATTACGGATGCCTGATGAACACGGATTACAGAGTTCTGAAGATGCTCTGCGTTCACTCAGTTGGCTGCTGAAACAGATAATTAGTTCTTATTAGCTGTAATGCAGCCACTAAGCATTTTGAAGGCTTCACGCCAAAACATATCAGAACACATACCTGTCACCATGCCACTGAACTGAAAACACGTATCGCCCAGTAAAAGGCTGAAGGAAGGGAACACGCAGTAAACCCTCAGATGGGAAAATACAGCGCTGCCTCCTTCCGCAACCCCAAAATGCTGCTGCCTTCGCTGCCGGAGCATAAAGAAGAGCGATTACATCTAAATCCTTCTGATGTTTCTCATTAAGGAGCAAATTCAGTAGAACGCTTAACTGCCGAAACGGAAACCAGAGCTGTCACCTTATATGAAAACGCAGAAATTCATAGGTCACAGGCATAATTAATTCAACAGGAGAAAGCTATAAAAGCTTCAATTAAGCGGGGGGGCGCCTTTCAACGCCCAGTTTGAGAGGAGCTGTACCTCTTCCCCAGTTACCGGTTAACGCAGGGAGGTGCTGCCGGCCTCAAGTTTGTCTTCGGGGCGGGGGGGCTCTTCTTTTATTTATCTATTTGTTTGTTTGTTAAACCTGCGGCAGCTGGCACCGCACCTGACCGGCCTCGGCCTCCCCCCGCACCCAGGCGCCAAGTTTTCGCCCCCTTTAATCACCTTTGAGCCCCTTTAAACACACACAGTAGCTGTCGCCCACNAGCAGCCCCCGGGTCCGGGTCCGTGCCCGTGCGGGGCGAGCTCCGGGAGCCGGTGGCGAGTTCCCGAGGGCGACCGACACCGCCGGGCAGTTTGCCCCCCTCCCGCGGCTCTTCGCCGGCCCCGGGGGCTCAGCCCCGGCCGCGGCGGGCCCCCTGGGTTCTATCCCCCTCTCCCCGC